>JAYESA010000002.1:130991751-131544251 GCA_036927795.1 Iris macrosiphon
TGTCACAGAGTCAACATCTCATTATAATAAGTAGTTACATCCCTGTCTTCTTGTTTAGTATGCCACAACTTTGACTTTAAGCCAAAGATCTGGGAGGAGTTTTGGATATCAGGGTATATTTCTTTGACAGCTTCCCACACTGCTTTTGCAGAAGGTAAAAACATGTACGGCTTGCCTATTGCGGTTTCCATAGAGCTCACTAACCATGCAATAATCAAGGAGTTTTCAGACTTCCATTTAAAGGTCTTCTATTGCCGATTCTTCTATTGCTCCCGTCAAAAAACCAAGCTTTCTTTTGCCTTCCAATACCAAATGAACGGTTTGGATCAATTCATTATAATTTCTCATTCATCTTAGGAACATTGACCTTGAGGGAGTTTGAGGATCCCTCCTGATCATTGAAACCTGTGTTGAAGTTACTGTCTCCGAAAGAACTTCCGTCTCTATTGCCGCTGCCATCGCCACGGCCAGTACCGCCGCCATCACCGCGAGCTAGTGCCACGACCAGCACCTCCGCCAGTGCCAGTACCACGACCACCGCCTCCGCTAGTGCCGCGACCAGCACCTCCGCCAGTGCCAGCACCGCGACCAGCACCACCACCATCGGCACGGCCTGCTCCGCCTTCTGTTGTGGAGGAGTCATCGTTGTTTGTTGAGCCGATGACGGCTTGCAGCCATCTATTGTAATCGGCCATTGAGAGCCTAACCGAGTTAGAGAAACGGGTTTAGGAAAAAAATCTTACAAATTCTAGGTTAGGGAATTTGGCTCTGATATCATATTAGAAAACAAGTGGTGAATGCTTCATATTTTATTCTTCAGCCCCAAGGCTGGTTTAAATAGAAGAAATACAATCAATGTCCATCCTTGAATCAAGGAGAACCTTAAGGAAAAAGAAATACAATCAATGTCCATCCTTGAATCAAGGAGAACCTTAAGGGAAAAGAAAACTAAATGAAAACAGAAAATATTCTCTAATAATGACTAATAACAAGAGGAGAGAGAATCACGGGATTCTCCAATATAGAGATGATTAACTTTGGAGCATAACAGTTGTTTGATTGCGATTTGGAAGGAACTCTACTGTGTGGAGTCGGTAGCGAAGAGAGTTGGTCGCTAACGAAGACGTAGATATAGGGTTGTTGTGGGAGTTGTTGAATGTGCAGTGGACTCGGCACGGCGACCACGACTTTTGGTGATGACAAGGGTGGGCGACGATGACGGTGAACAATGGCTCCGATGTGGCACGGTGGCTTCAATGACAACTAAGGTTTAAAGAGTAGATGGAAGGATCTGTTCTTTTGTTGATAGAGGACTAAGATTTTATTTTGGGAAGATCAAGGATTAGGATTCCCCTACTATGATACCATGTTAAAAGTGGAGGACTATATTGCTACTCCATGGGATGAAATTTTATTACGGCTCTTGACAAAATATTTACAGAACTATAATGTGACAATGACATCACCAACTCTAGTTACAAATAGAAAATACATAAAAGAATAAATGCATAAAAATAAAATAATTATCTACAATTTAACAACCACCATATAGCTTTTACAATATAGAAAAATTACAGACTATTACAAGTAAGCATTTTACTCGAGAAAAAAATCCTTGCTATCAGTAGCATTTGTAAACTAAAGGAAAGACTAAGTTTTTCTAATGGTGTACTTTGTGCCATCTCAACAGGTATATATGAATTATTGTTTCTCTCATTTGTTTCTCTTTCACTTCTCCTAAAACTAGAAATTTGAGGGAAAAAATCAATTCTTTCTCCTCATTTGTATGTATCCGTCTCGTTTCTTCTCTCAGTCTAGAGAAAAAAAATTCCAATTCTTCCTCATTGTTTCTCTCAATCCGTCTTCTTTTGTTGCAGTGGACTTCTACGTTTGAGGTTATTTTAAATTTGTGCTATCTTTCATACTCTTTTTCTCTTTGGTTTTGGAAGATAGGAAGATGATGTGACATGGGACACGGTTGTGGACAAGGATCAGAAACATCTACAATACATCTATAATCATATTTTGGTATTAGACTTGATGAAGGCCATAAAAAACGAATTTGATACGCCCGGTGTCACTCGGTTTGCTATAAACTTTCTTACTCTCAAAAGGTTACATGAAACGAGAGTTAAGAAGTATGCTTGATTCTTCTCTTTGGAGTCGAAGTTCATATGCAAAGAAAGAGGATTGAATGGCCATGGAGTACATTATATTGGGAGAGACACGATTTTGATTGGGTATCAAATACTCTCTCAAGTGTACTTCCATTGTAAAAGTGCTTCGGGTGCTTGAAGGAGAAGAGCCTCCAATGAGTTATATCTATGACATGATGGATCAGACAAAAGTGACCATTGCGAAGAATAGACAAAAGAGGCCATTGCAAAGAATATGAATAATATTGAGAGAAAATACTCTCCTATATGGGATATTATTGATGTAAGGTGTAACAAACAATTAATTAGGCCTCTATATGCAGTGGGTAACCTAAATCCGACTATGAGGATAACTTCAAATATGATTTCAAGATCCAAAAGGGACTATATGATTGCATCTATATGATGGCACCTACTAAAAGAGAGAGGATTGTGATCTCTTGCCAACTTGATATGTTTAATGTGGCACAAAGTTCATTTGGGAGGAGTATTGCAAAAGAGACAAGAAATACCAGACTTCCGGGTAAGCCATTCTTGACTCTCAGTCTTACATCTTTTAATACTAATAAGCATATTTTTGTATTTAGTAGGATGCAAATGGATATACTTGACCTGACCTTCAAACATTTGTCATGAGAGTTATTAGTCTCACATGTAGCGCATTCAGTTAAACACAATTGGAGCACTTTCGAAGTGCTAAACAAATATTTCATTAAAGTTTAAAGTAGAAGTGTAGAACTAATTGACCTTCTTTTATTTAAGAGCATTCCAAAAGAAGGAACAAATTGGAGTAAAAGATGATGTATGCATTTGTACTATTAAAGTACAACCTAGCACTCCCCGTAAAGCATGAGACGAGTGAGTCTCAAACAAACTATGATCTGACATGCATCGACTGGACACTAATTGCTTTGAGAATGAGGTACGTGATACTTCTACTAGAAAGAATGACCAAGAGATATCACCGTCAACAAGAAGGGCAAGAAAAACGTGGTAAACTTAGAAGAGGACGAATAGGAAGAGGTGTTGCCTTTCTATAAGGAAGAGGAGGATGAATTGAATGTCAACATTCAATACATGGATGACATCAATGATAATCCTCTCTCAAGTTATAGTAATGAAGATGTCTAATGAGAGTGATGTTTTGGTTTTTAAATATTTTGGGATCCTACTAACTATACCTTTTGAGTCGGTTGACTTGTTTTATGCATTATATATACTAAAACCCAATTGTTTTGTGGATCTATTTATCAATTATGCATGATATATCTTATATTTGAATTGTCTATATTTTTTTTTATATTTATTTGATTTTTTTTGTAGATTTAGTCAAGAATGTTACAACACGATCTGGATCCCGACCCGTACCCTTTAAGGATTTTACGATTCAATCCAATTTTTACAATATAGTTTGTAGAAAGCAAGAAATAATCATATCAGAGGAGAAGGAAGGTGCAACTAATGTTGATTCTGTCGATAGTGTGTTCTGAGTAACTTAATGTGACAGAATGTAGAATATCTTAAATGCATCAATGAACATATAATGATGGATGGTAACAACTATTGAAGAGTCAGTCTCCTACAACACTTGAGCAAGGAACAAATTGGAGCAAAAAGAGGATGTATGCATTTGTATTATTAAAGTACAACCTCGCCTTCCCATAAGGCATGAGAAGAGGGAGTCTCAAAGAAACTATGATCTGACAGGCATATCTGATCGACTCGACACTAGCTGCTTTGAGAATGAGGTATGTGATACTTCTACTAGAAAGAATGACTAAGAGATATCCCCATCAACAAGAAGGACACGAAGAACAAGGTAGTAAACTTAGAAGAGGATGAAGAGGAAAAGGTGTTGCCTTTCTATGAGGAAGAGGATGAAGTGAACGTGAACATTCAATACATGGATGACGTCAACGATGATCCTCCCTCAAGTTATAGTGATCAAGATGTCCAATGAGAGTGATATTTTGGCTTTTTTAATATTTTGAGATCCTACTATCTGTACTTTTTGAGTCGGTTGACTTGTTTTATGCATTATATATACTAAAACCTACTTATTTTGTGGATCTATTTATCAATTATGCATGATATATCGTATATTTGATTGTCCATATTTTTTTCATATTTATTTGATTTTTTAATAGATTTAGTCAAAAAGAATGTTACGACACGATCTGGATCTCGATCCGTACCCCTTTAAGATTTTAGGATCCGATCCAATTTTTAAAATATAGTTTGTAGAATGTAAGAAATAATCATATCAGAGGAGAAGGAAGGTGCAACTGAAAGTGTGTTCACTTGTCTGACAGATTTGGACTTGTTCAATCTGTCCATGTTAAGCAGATTCCATAGAGCCAAAATTGAATAAACTGTTCGTTTTTACAGGACTTGAAATATCTAGAGGAAAGCAATTGGGAATAGTTTGAAGTCATAGAATGGGAGTGAGCCAACATCTAATCATATGATGTGAAGAAACAAAAATATATTACAACGCTGAGAGGTGAAGTTCTGAGTAACTTAATGTGACAGAATGTAGAATATCTTAAATGCATCAATGAACATATAATGATGGATGGTAACAACTATTAAAGAGTCACTCTCCTACAACACTTGAGCAAGGTCATCAAATTTTACAAAGGTTAGAAATATTCAATAACTTCGTTTTACTAACCTGCGAGCACAAAAGCATAGTTTGCAATATCGGTCGATACCGATCCGATACGGCCGATACCGATACGGTTTGACATGTCCCGATCCGAACCCGACCGATACCGATGCTGACATATACTAACACGTGAGGGTCTATTTTCAGTCAATTGGATAAAGAAAATTGAACGAAAAAAAGACCAATCAGCAATGGTGTAAAAGCATAGTAAGGTTGTAAAAGCATGTAAAAAAGAAAACTTATCAATGGCAGATAAACCAATTGGTAATGGTTACTACTATTCCATTTAATTTCAAAACTACTAAGAAACAACCCAGAAAATACTTAAAAATATGGCAAAATGCATAAAAAAAAAACATTCTAAAATTTTAATAATTATTTGATCTCCGATACCAAAAAATCTGATACTCCGATCCGAAAGCGTCGATATTGTCGGTCCCGATACTCAAAGGAAGGGTCCGATGCCGATTCCAATACTGCGAACCTTGCACAAAAGGAGCCATTTTTGTCGATGACACCCATACTGAAAAATACGGAACATATTATGAACCTAAGAGGTGGAATTCTGAGTAACTTAGCCTAACTGGATGTTTTTAATGCATCAATGATGCCGAATTACTTGGTGGTGATAACAAGTGTTCAAGAGTCTGTGCTAAAATAATCTGTCTCTGGTGCCAAATTACTTGCAAAACCCTTGGGTGGGTATTATACGACAACAAAGGTAGACGTTTAGTTCTGCTAAGAATTGCAATTAGATAAAATACCTATTCAGATGTCGATCGATAAACATCAAGCTAATCGGTCTTATTATGACGAAGGCAATTATACTGCTCTGATTCTACCAATGAGCTTGTTGCTCTTTGCAGTAGAAATTGTTGGAAGACTAGAAATGCATGGACATGGACACGGACACGGACACTCTTAAAATCACTCTGGAACCCTATGGATCATCTCAAGTCATTCTTCGTTGTATGGCTTCTCGGATGCACTTCACCCAAAGTTCCAGACAAAGCCCAAACAAAAAGACCGGAATACCTTCCCTCCCTCTCTAAAATTGATAAAGCTGAAAAAACTTGGTTGGTTTGTTCAATTAATTCCCTTGTGTTAACAACATTAACTTATTTGTGCCTGCCCAAAATTGAAGAAACATTTTTCCACAGAAGAACATATTATAATGTCGAATCTCAAAATTAAGCTGGTATCAAGAGTTTGGGTTGGTGAATCAAAATCTAAAACTGAAGATGAAACATCCATCGAGACCGACTGCTTCTTGTTAAACCGAAATGGAGTGAGTATTCGACGCTTAATCCTACCTATTATTACTTAGTAACCAGCCAGCCACGGATGGACGTACGGACGGGGTGAATAATGAAAAAAATAGGCACAATGAATATAGAATCAAATATTTTGTTCAACAACACAGGATCTACTACAGTTGTTGGGAATTTTTCTAGGGTTTTAAGCAAAGACTATCTAACAACAGCAGCAGCAACAAAAAAGAAAGGATCAAGGTGGAGCAGGAAGAAGAACGTACCTGAACGCCGGCTCCAAGGAAAGAGAGAGAAGGAAAAAAAAAAAATTTGGACCATTTCTCGATTTGTGCGTGTCATCCTTGCGCAGGGGCCATGCTAATCTTCTCTGTATCGTTCCAATTTTATCGGATGTCCCCGAAGGGACGATGTAGGATGTAGCATGCCTCTACTTAACTTTCACAAGCTTTCTCTCACAGACGATATGGGACTAACAGCTCAACCTCATCTCAGCCAGCTCACCAGCCCAAGCCCATGAGCCTAAGCCAAAAACTTACTAACGTGTGTGACGAGCATAATATGTGACCGACTCCTGTGAAGAAGGTCATTACTGATTTTTGTCACATGAATTTAAGTTGTCAGCAGCAAAGCTTAATCATCCCCAAGTTTCGGCCTTAAGAGTCATGTACTATATGTAACATTAACAACAAATATTTGGCTGTGATTTTGCCCCAATTTTTGCACCATAATGAGGTCTTGATCTAATTAATTAGGTTTGGATGTGATGATTTGTTAGCTGAGTACTGGGTTTCATTTGGGTGTGAATAATTTCTCAATTTGAAAGGAACTTGGGAATTTTAATGTTGGTTTTGGTAATTTTGTGTGCTGGATGTAGAGATTTTGTTTAGTTTTGGTGGTGGATCCAAATGTATTACTTTATTTAGGCGGATTAGTTCTTCTTTTCGGTGGTTCTACACTAAGTGGTAAAAAAAAAAAAAAAAAATCATCAAATTAATTTGTCAAATTATTATTGTCTTAAAATATTTTTAAAATAATACTATTTGCACCTCCAAATTGACCCTCCAATCTATTTCTCCTTACGTGACTGTTAATGTGACAGTTGCGATGACAAATTTTAAAATTAAAATTAAAATTAAATTAAAATTAAAATTAAAATTAATATGTTTAATTTTAGATATTGTAAGTGTATAATTAAATGCTTAAATTTACCTACAACATTGGTC
Source organism: Iris macrosiphon (assembly GCA_036927795.1). NCBI lineage: Eukaryota > Viridiplantae > Streptophyta > Magnoliopsida > Asparagales > Iridaceae > Iris > Iris macrosiphon. Next base: position 130,999,070 of record JAYESA010000002.1, read on the forward strand.
GAGATCTAGTATGATGGATGTAGAGATTTTGTTTAGTTTTGGTGGTGGATCCAAATGTATTACTTTATTTAGGCGGATTAGTTCTTCTTTTCGGTGGTTCTACACTAAGTGGTAAAAAAAAAAAATCATCAAATTAATTTGTCTGATTATTATTGTCTTGAAATACTTTTGTTGTGTAAGGTGTCGTAATCTCATATTTTTCTTAGATCACTGGTTTGCTCCGATTGGACAAGAGATATCTGGTTAGTTAAATAATCATATGTTTAATTTTAGATATTATAAGTGTATACTTAAATGCTTAAATTTACCTACAACATTGGTCGAGATCTAGCATGCTGGTTTATTTTATCAAATTTTTTGGCCTAAACTGTATGCACTAATTAGGCGTTTAATATAATGGCCTTTTACTGTCACGTCCCAATTCCAAGATACGTAGGACCATGATGCGTAAAAATAGCCATCTACGTATCAAACAAATTGTAGTCCAACTAGATACGTATATGACGGTGCTGGTGTCCGTAACAGGTCCTCTTGGAACAAGAACAAGATGACGATTGTGCTAAAAGTTGTTAGGCAAGTAGGCGACTGAGAGTACGATCCAGCTCCATCAATTGAAAGCGGACCAATCTCGAGAGGAAACCCCGATTGCTGCCCAAGACTTAACAATCTAGTTATCCAAAACTATGACTAAACTAGCAACACTAATCTCAATCCACAAAATTACAAATATCAAGGTTAAACATAATATATTAATGTTGGTCACCCAATAATACATCTGCTCGAACAAGCCCGACAAGTACAACAAGACTTGCAAATACTAGGCTATAACAAATGAGTAATAACATAACGAATATAACTACGAAAGATACATTCTCAATAATATATAAATCTAAGAAGAGGACAATCAACGTTTCTTAGGGGTAAGTGCTATAGGATCCTCCTCACCTAATATTTGTATTATACATGGTGTGTATCGGGTCGGGCAGGCCTGGGCCCAGATTTTATAGGGTTTGACCGGGTCTGGGCCAGGCCGGGCTTAGCCCAAAGAGGAGGAGGGTCGACCCGGACCGGAGCCTTGAAAAAATAAACCCAACCCGGATCCGAACCCAAACACGGAATGCAAGTGTTGGCTCGGGTTGTTAAAAAAATAACTTAAAGAATAATAAATGGAAGGGAATGTTAGGAGGAAAATAAGATAATGTGATTAATTTGATTAAATTTAGAATTTTGATAGAACATTTTTTATAAACTGAAAAATTAAAATTAAAAATATTTTTTATATTTTTTATATATAACATTTTCAAGTATTCGATCTTATGTCCAGTTTATTGTTTAGCTCCTCCTTCTTCTCTTCCTTCTTAGTATTCTTGAACCTACACTAAAATAAGATTACGATGCTACTGTATACAACGGAACCATTAGAAGAACACGTGAAAAGAAAAAACTTAAAGATGGGTATATTTAAAAGATATGCAACTTATGTTTAAGTTTTTGTTTTCACCCTCTTTACAAGCTTTCTTTGTAATACCACAAAGGAATCTTGTAGAGAGAGTGAAAAGAAAAACTCAAGCATAAGTCGCATAATTTAAATATATATATATATCTAACAATAATAATACATATTAAAAATGATAGTTTTTTTTAAGAAGATACTAGATACACTTGCCTAGATGCCTACGTAGATTTTCGGTGCCACAATTAGGTTTCCATTGGAGTTGTTTTCCACAATTCAAGCATTCAACAAGAATTTTATGTGAGATTCTTCTTTAGGTATCACACTCATTGTAAACTCCGCTAAGGTGATACTAAATTTTTTATATTCTTTCGAGCTGAGACTCTTGTAGTTGTACCCCCGAAGGTTACGGTGTGGATTGAGGTTGTTGATCTTGCAGTTGTTGTGGTGATTGATCATTTTTCATACAACAAGTAACCTCTGTACCGAATTGAATATCACTAGATTGCTTTTAAGTATTGGAAGAGGAAAGAAAATTTGTTGTGGTAAATTTGAAAGAATTTTGCCTACTTATAGAAATTTTGGGTGCCAAATTAATCCTAAATCTAATCATATCTTAACATCAGAAATGCAAAAAGCTACATAATGATTGGCGGCTTCGAAGCTCATGCCATATTTTCAAGCATACAAATAATGTTACTAACAGACTGTCCACTGGGAAAAGTCCTCACAAGAATATATTCAACTAGAAAGATGTCAAAATAGGCAGTAGCTCTCAGAGAATTTGGTGTCCAGTATCAGCCTAGACTTGTTGTCAAGGGTCAAACATTGGTTGATTTTATAGTTGAATGAACCCATCCTCCTCTTCAGATTGAGAGGCCAATGTCAAAAGAATTAGAGAACTTACCACCTCTATGGTGGAATATGTATGTTGACAAATCGTTAAAAAAATGGAAGAAAGAGCATGACTCATTTTTATTGACCCTTATGATTTCAAAGTGTAATATGTCATATTTCGGTTTTACATTATCGAAAGTCGCCACTAGACGTAATGTCGTACAAGTCTAAATTATACTTCTACAAGGCAAGAACAACAAGGTCGATAAAACATCTCAGAAACAAAGTCATTGTAGCAGAATTAGCAGAAAATTTGAAAAATACAAGATACATATGAAAATAATTCTCTTTATAGATAATTTTGTTGGAAACGCGGTGTGACCCGAACCAGAGTTGGTCGTGCGATAGTGAATTGGGCCTGTATACCTTAAAAGAGAATTCCCATGTAAGGCATGAACCAATCCCAATTATTTACACCTCATGATCCCACCTCCTACCCGACGTGGGACTAAATTACCAACTCCATTGTCACCCACATTTTGAGTGCTCAACCGAAAATAAGGTACAATCCAACAATCTCCACCTTAGCTCATTTCTGCAAGCCGAACAACCTTAGCACACCCGACTACCATTGCTCGTTCCCGCTAGCGGAGCACCCTTAGCACACCCCGGCTATATTTACTCATTTTCGCTAACCGAACAACCTTAGCACTTTATTTGTTCGGACCGAACTCTGTCCCCTTCAGTAGACCTGATTCCCAATAATCTTTCCCTTCAGTCTAATAAGAGGTGTTGGCTCCATGGCTCCTCAACTGGACTTCATGTCTGTCGCCCAGGGACAGAAATCCTGCTCCCCCATGCCACCGATCTTCGATCTCCCGAGTTGCTTTACATCTTTCGTCATTTACAGCTCCTCGATCGTCACGTCGACGCTAGCTGCCATGCGTAGCACCTCCTGCACCACTGGAATCCTGCCGATATCAATAACACGGCCAAGACCGAAGTCCATGCCGATCAGTCTCAACGTGAGTCTTGGTTGCATGTTCCTGACTTCCTTCTTCTACCGAAATGTGTTAACGTTCTGACGAGCCTCTTCACCCTTGGCTGGCCCAACCAAGCGGACGATACGATTCTTCTATGATTTGAACTCCTGAATCTGCCCATCTTCGTGTCCGAACTTGAAGCTCCCCCATACATATGCGTCCTCGAGCAAAACATCATGCACTGTGCATGCCGTCGATGACCCACATCTTTTCCTGAATTGTGTGAATGATGATGCTCCTATCTTAGATTGAGTTTGCTGCAAACCTTGATCTCCTCCTTGGCCTCGAACTACTGAAACCAATGTCTCTCCGTGAAGCTTTGGCAAACCACCCGTTGCCAAAACTGGATCTGTGGAACAACCCCCACCTGAAGACCGACCAGCTATCATAGGACCAACAGACTGACCCTCAATCTTTGACTCATCAACATTCGTCGCTTTGTCACTACGAACCAAATCCTTTGTATCCCTCAAAGTAGCTCGAAGCCCCTACAAGACAAGTTTTTGACGATCCACCTATTGTCGAATACCCATCGCCCTGCTTGTACACCTCAGCGGCTTGAGCCTGTACATGCCACAACATAAATCTCCTCGAGCTAGCTGTTGGGAACCCTTCGTAAGCATCCAATCTTTGTCCAAATAAACTGCGACATCCATCATCCGTCAGCCTCCCTACTGAAACCAAGTTGTAGCACAAACTCGGTATATGTCGCACATCCTTGAGAACGAGCTTCTCACCAAGCTCCGTTGTCAAGTGCACATCACCGATGCCTACAACTGCAGCCGTTCTCTTGTTGCCTATCTTTACACGTTCAAACCTGCCACCACGGTATGACGTGAAGATCCTTCTATATGGAGTGGCGTGATACAACGCTCCCGTGTCCTTGATCCAGTCGCCATCATGACATATGTCACAAGGTTCCTCTGCGTTGGTTGCTGCGATGATGAGATATCTCATAGTCGTGAGATCCTCTTGATCATCCTTGCCTTGGGCCTTCTCAACTTTGAGCTTAATGCAGTTCCTCTTGATATAACCCATTTTGCCACAGTAATAGCAGTCTTCCTTGTGGTCCACAATCGCAAGATCCCGAGAACTCTTCCATATCCTCGCCTATGACTTGGGTCTTCCCTTCACGTAGGAAGCCACTAGAGCGGACTCCTGTGATGATTCTACTTGCTTACGCTGGATCTCCTCATTCAACAAGCTGCTTTTGACTTCCTCTATCGTGACAACTCCATCAGGAGTGGAGTTGGTCACCGACACCATCAACGTCTTCCAGCTTTCCGACAGAGAACTCAAAAGCAGAAGGGCCTGAAGCTCATCCTCAATCACCATCTTTATCTCAGACAGCTGATTGATGATGCCCTGAGCCTCGTTCAGATGTTGTGCCACCGATGCACCCTCCGTGTACTTCGAGTTTACGAGTTGGAGAATCAGAAATGTCTTCTTGTCAGCCGTCTTCCTTTCATACAACGAATGTAGCTTCTCCCATAATGCTTTTGCAAAATTCTCCATGGACACGTGGTGAAACACTGAGTCGTCCAGCCATTGGCGGATGAATCGAATAATCTTCTGATCTAGTCATTTTCAGTCATCAGCACCTTTGTCCATCGGCTTTGCGTTATTGCCCTCCAACGGACCATGCCAGTCCTTGAACCAGAGTAGATCCTCCATCATTGGTTTCCAAATTACCCAGTTTTCCCCTGTGAGGGTGATCATATGAGTGTTCATCTGCTCCGAAGACATAGTTGCACCTTCCCTCTCAAGATGAACCTGGCTCTGATACCACTTGTTGGGAACGCGGTGTGATCCGAACCGGAGTTGGCCCATGAGATACGATATTGAATTGGGCCCATATGCCTTAAAAAGAGAATTCTCATATAAGACCTAAACCAATCCCAATTATCTACACCTCATGATCCCACCTCCTACCCGACGTGGGACTAAATTACCAACTCCATTGTTACCCCAATTTTGAGCTCTCAACCGGAAATGAGATACAATCCAACAAATTTACAACAGAATTTCAACAACTCTTAGACCAAAAAAATAATATGATTACAAATAGTGGATCTTATTACAATGAACGATGCCACAAGGATCACAACTTGTGAGAATACTACAATCAACAATGTTCCATACATACCAATTTAGTTATTCAAATTAAGATTAATCTAGTTTATTATTGTTAAACATCAATTAGGAGAATTCCTTAGTCATTACCGCAAGATTTTAGAGTCAAAAAGTCGTTGACACGCAAATAAAGGTGAACAAAGATGGTAGAAGAAGACGATGGAAAGACGAGGGTGGTGTTGATTGTGTTGGATGAGTTGGTAGTTTGCTAAATTTTGAAGAGAACTAATGACAAAGGTTGAAGGATCACATATTTAGTCTCCTTTTAAGCCTAATAGGAACAAGATTCTAGAATATTTGACTAAATTTGAAACAATCATGACTTCCCTCTTTAATTAAAATTTAGGAGGTCATAATGATATAAATTCAAAATGCTCTACATAGAAGTTGTATCCCTAGTTGTTTAGCTTTCCAAATTGGGGTTTAGGCCTAAAAGAGAATTGTATCGTAGGAGATAAGATTATTTTACTACAATTGTACAATTATGATATGAACCTAAATAAATCTGATTCCAATAATTTAAATCAAATATTGTACCCTTTTATGTGTATAATTCCTCATATGAATGAAATATTTATCAAAGAGTATCTCCTAACCACAATTCTCTTAAAGAAATCTCAAAAGAAATCTAATTCTAACATGGATAAACACATCAATAGGTGATCCTAATACTAGTCGGCTTCCTAGTACATGAATGTATCTAGATTTAATATAATCATAATCCATATAGGTCCCTAACACTAATTCTAGTCCAAATAAGTTGGTAATATATTTAAATTTACCTAGTATAATCCTAATAAGAGGAGTGTATATGGAAACATGACTCTAGGGAGAATGGCTTCTATTTCATCAAGTTTGGGATATCGGAAGATTTGGACATGGTGATCCAGAATGGCCCTTGGACATTCAATGGGAGACTGGTTGTCCTAAGAAGATGGGACCTCTCTACTAACTTTGATCGGGTTCGACTGGAAACTGTTCCTATCTGGATTATGTTTCCTTGGCTTTTACCCCAACTATGGAGTGTCCCGACTATTATGAAGTTGGCTAGCGGAATTGGAATTCTCCTTCGCCCAGACAAATACACGACTGATAGAGACCGATTGTCCTTTGCTAGAGTTTTTGTTGAGATCAGTGCGGTTGATAAGCTTCCTAACAAGCTGGAGGTTGATCTTCTGACGGGCGAAACCATTTTCCAAAAGGTTGAGTATGAATGGGTTTCACCTTGTTGTAATTCCTGCCCAAGCTTTGGACACATCGTAGCACAGTGTCCGGACGCTAGAGTTGTCCTGGAGGCCACTAAGCAAGTCCCCTGCTCTAGTACTGAGGTGCCAACACCTATGAGCTAGCCCTGCAGGAGGCTCCCCAATCCTCTCTTAGGGGAAGAGAATGGGGGCAGAGAATGAGGAAAAAGGGAGAGGGGTAGGAAATGAGGAGACACAACATACGATGATAGTGTTCGCTACTGAGAACCAATAAGGGAAGATAACTCTAGCCTGGTCACGTTTATTGCTGAGGTTGTTAACCAAGAAGGTAATCATGTCCGAGTTAGGAGGAGATTGGCAAGTGGAGGAGCGCTATGTATAGTGCTGTATGTGGACAAATCCTCAAAGACCCCTAGTAAAGATGACGGACAACTCGACGGACAGCTAACTAGCCAGGAACCGTTGACGTACTCGAATCCCATCTGGCAGGCAAAAGTGGAATCAAAAGCAGGAGATGCCAAAGCTCATAACCGATAAAAGGATGGACTCTTTTTACCACCTTAAAGAGAGTTCATGTATCAACAAGGGAACCCACTAATATAATTTATGACTATATTCACATGGAATATGAGAGAGACAAATTCGATAGGTAGGTGGAGGGATATTTTGCTGTACATCAATAAATCCAAATGCTCTATCATCAACATTTTGGAATCCAAAGTAAGATCAAAATTTTTGATTAACAGGCGTACTCCGACACACTGGGCCTCCGTCCAAAACCTAGATTGTAGTGATATAGCTCACATCTAGGTTATGTGGGATACCAGGATTTGGCAGGGAGATGTGATACAGCGATCAAACCAACTCCTCACCATTAAATTTACCAACAAAGGGGGCTTCAAATTATGGTATGAGCAGTGCATGATCATAATGACAAAATCAAGCGTCTAGGGTTGTGGAATGACATTACTATGACCAACACGCTTATTGAAGATAGATGGTTGTTAGTTGTGGTAGGCTACTTCAATGTTACCTTATTCGCCCATGAAAAAATAGGAGGCCATCCAGTGCAACAAGCGATTCTCTCTGAATTTTAACATTGTCTCTTATCCTCTAGACTCAAGTGCATGGATAAGACTGGGCATATATGGACGTGGAATAATAGAGCAATTACTAACCGGATTATCGTTCAGCTTGACCGTGCTCTCTGTAATGGGAGATGGTTGGAAACGTTCCAGTCTTGTAGGACGGAATGCTTAACACCTGGAGCTAGTGATCACTCCCCTATTGTTATTAGACTGGCATAAGTGTCGGTTATCAAAGGGAGGCCTTTCAAATTCAATAATGCTCGGATTCTTATAGAAGGCTATGAGGAGGTAGTTTAGCAAGATTGGGAGGGTGGGTTGACTGGAACTGCTCAGTTCAAGATTGTTCAAAAGTTGAAAGCTATTAAAGGCCTACTCAAGATCTGGAATAAAGGCAGACCTCCTACTCCACTCCAGGAACTAGAGGACAACTTGGCTGACATTCAACTGAGGGTTCAGATTGACCCATTTAACCCGGCCCTCTCAGAAGAGGAGATAGCCCTCCAAGACCGTCAGTGCAAGAAAATATTCTTAGATGAGATCCACATCAGATAGAGAGCTAAATGCAACTGGCTTAAAGATGGAGATAGGTGTTCTAAAATTTTCCACGCTACTGTTAAGGCTAGACAGAGTCGAAATACCATCCAAGGCTTGCTTGATCCTGATGGAAGCCTCATTACTAGGATGATGGTATCCGGAATGAGGTGGTACGGTACTTTTGGGATATTTACAACCAAAACTCATATCCTAACGTCTTTCCACACTTTGTTTTTAAGAAGATGGTCTCTCGATGAGGTAACGCTGTCTTACGGACAACAATGTCGATGGATGAGATACATTCTATTATTATTAATGCAGACCCTATAAAATCGCCAGGTCTGGATGACTTTGGGGCGGCTTTCTTCAAGAAATACTGGACGATGATAAAGATATATGTCCTGGATGCGGTGAGCAAGTTTTTCCTCTCTGGTAGGCTACTCAAGGAGCTTAACCACACTTTTCTGGTCTTAATTGCTAAGGTGGAGGGCACGACTTCACTGGGAAATTTTCGGTCGATAGCGTGATGTAATTTCTTATAAAAGATTATAACACACCTGATATATGACCGGATGGGGGATGTGATGAGAGATCTTATCTCCCATAATCAGACGACATTCATCAAAGGCCGCTCCTCTCCATCTCGGAGAACTATATGCTGCTCATGAGCTCGTCAAGGATTTCAATAAGCAGGGAGGCAACAAAGAGTGTCTAAAGTTAGACCTCAGGAAAGCCAACGATATGGTGAATCAAGATTTTTTCTGCCACATCATGATCTGTATGGATTTGACAAATAGAGGATGGATAGGGTAATGTCACTCCCCGTTTCCGATATACGTATTTGAAATATATTAGTTTTTCTGCTTATATTATTTGTTGCTTGCATGGTAATTAGGTTGCATGTCATGGAGACTAGACACATTCTTTGGTTCAATTAGACCCATGGTTTAATTGTTGTGTTGGTTTGGTTATTAGTTAGACCCATGGTCTAAACCTCAAACCCTAGCTATATAATCTAACTTATTTCTCTCTCTTCCCTCATCCTTCATTTTCTCCTCTTTTTTTCATTTCTAGGCAAGTACACCTTGCACCACATGGAGAAATCTCTTGATTTCCGATTCTTATTTTTTTTTCATTTTATTAGTCTATTATATGCTCTTGATGATTCTAAATACTTTTAGTACTTGGGGTTTTCGGTTTTAATGGATAGATTTGAGTATATCTACATTCTAAGTTTAGGATTTTCATGGGGTTCCTTGATTTTTGGTGGTTTTGATCAACTAAAACATAATATTTTTAAAAAATATTTTTTTGGATGGATGGAGCACTTAATTTTGAGCGTTTTGGCTTTTGGTTCACTTAATTCAGAGTTAAAATAAAATTTTTATGAAGAAAATAAATTTTTAATTTTTGGAGTTCTCGCCATGGCTGAACTTGCTGTCTGGAGAAGACGAAGTTCAATGCGGCCGAGAGTTCCATGTGGCCTTGACCAATATGCGGCAAGTAGACTTATGCGGCCTTGACTCATGCAATCCATGCGGCCTGGGCTCATGCGGGCTAATTCATACGACCATACGGTCTAAGCTTACACGACCATGCAGCAAGTAGACTTATACGGCCATGCGGTTTGAGCTTTTGCGGTTATGCGGCTATGCAGCCCGACTTCCTATGCACCTATGCGGATATGCGGCCCTACTTCTTATGCGGCATAAATCTCTATGCGGTAATGTCTCATATGTGGCAAACTGATCCCCATGCGGCCTAGACCTATGCGAAAACTGATTCTATGCGACAGCTGATCCCCATGCGGCCTTGATCCTTATGCGCGCATGCGGCCCCTTGCACACGATTTATTGTACTTGTTTTGTTTGAATGTTCCTTTGGACTTTATGGGTTGTATGTGTGACTTTGATGACCACAAGAGTATTAGACCCATTTATGCGCCATGACCCGACTACTTTATCTGTGCTAATATACTTACTACGTGCTATGTATTCCTATGTGCTAAGTGTTTCTATGCGATTATATTACATGTTTACACTGCGGTGTACCTATGCGCTATGTGACATGTGATATGACTCAATCTCCAGCATGGACATAAGGGTTAGTCAATGACCAAGTGTGGATAGGATCTGTTGATTGTTGCATCATGCTGGGGTGAATCCAAATTGAACTATCAAGTGACAAAGTAGATTCGTATCTAGCGTGGCCGTAGTATGGTACATCATATAAGGGGAGTAACATGTGACCACGCCATATGATTCCAGTTAACAATAGAGTTAACTAGGCAACTAAACTTGTAGAGCATTGGGAGGGAATGGAATATCGAGATCGTGTCTAACTAGCCACCTCTAGTCATTTGAATTGGGGTGTGCAGGCTAGTCCCCCATGGATATTGTTTAAGTTCTCATTAGTGGATGACAATATCCGACTTTTATACTATACTATGTGTTCTATGCGATCTTAGCACGGTAGCCTTGTGAGGCACCGGTGCACAATACTATGTGCTATACGATAATTTATGGCTCGGCTAACCCTGCTAGTACCTAGTTTGATCTGAGGATTCCTATATGCATAATATTTCTGGGATAACCCAAACTCCATCTAGTAAGTCGTACAAATGATTGGTCGCTTATGTAACTAAGCTTGTTTGTGTATTGCATCTGCTGTCAAATAGTCTAGGGACATGGTCTATCATTGTGCGATGGTCTAACATTTTTTCTTGTTTGGTTGTAGGGTTAGATTATTGTGTCACGATAGGCTATGAACCAAAACTACGAGACAAAAATATATATATATATATATATATATATATATATATATATATATATATATATATTTTTTTTTTTATAACCTGGTTTTATTTCTTCATTCATGCTTCCTTTGTGGTGCTTGCTAGGGGACTTCAGGTCAGCTAATAGTAAAAATAACTTCTCGGTCACCGTTAAAGCTTTGTTGAAGACGAGAAGCAAGGCAAAGGATAAGTTGACTAGAGTCATAGGCTCAGAGGCCCAAACTAGCATTTGGCATGACCCCGTGTCACGACCCGCACCCGGTTATTCGGGCACGAGTACGTGGGTACGTCCAGCCTACGCCGCAGTGTCGGCGGTAGTACGCTGTCTAGGTCATCTTCACAGGTAATCTCTAGCTCATCCACAGTAAATAAATAGGCAAGAAAAATAACAGGGAATAGCAATGTTAAGTTTTCATAAGACAAATTATGATATACAAATCCATGGTTTAATACAGAATCCAGAAGATAAATCGGGGACAAACCCGATTGCTGTGCTGAAAGAAAAAGGATAACTAACTGCTAACTACTCCTCAGAAGTAGTCTCCTGAGTGGGAACCGGCTTCTCAACTGTATCACCTGCTGCCTCAATAGGGATCATAATAGGTAGGGGCAAAGTTCTCATCATCGCCTAAAACAACGGATCCAGTCAGGAAAGGAGCAAAGTACACAATGCACAACAAGATTAAACTAAATATTTGTGACAAGTAGGAAAAAGACTGACTAAGTATCATGATCAGAGTATGCATAATAAATAGTAAAGATTAACTGAGAATTAATGCTATAAATCAGGACTATAAGTAAAACATGATTAATTTCTATAAACCAGGAATAAGGGTAAAACAGGAATAAAATATGACAGGGAATGTAACTGTAACCAGGCAACAAGAACTGCAACACGACAAGAACTATTGTGTGTGAACACGTGTATTTAGAATACATAGTTGGCATGTAGGGGCTTATAAGGCTAATCCGGCCGTCATAGACGACTATTAAACATGAATAATCGAGATCCGGCTGAGGGTACAGTCGCGTACCAACAGCTATTAAACACGACAGGGGGAAGGGTAAACTACATGCCTTCTAGTATTCTTCCACCCGACACGAAAGCAAGACATGAAAAACCAGTATTCAAGACATGAAATCCAGTGTTCTAATACTACGTGTAATCATCAATGGTACTGGTAGAGCAAGAAAATTAATTATCATAATATAAAGATTAAACTTGAAGTGCAGGTACTTGCCTGATGTTTGGATCCAATTATAGCTTTGTATCTCGGGGAAATTTTCCAGAAATGAGTCCAGATGCTGAAATAAACATTACCATCATGCTCAGAAGATATCAAATAGCTAGAAACGCCTGTCCTTTAGTCCAATTAGGAGACAAGGCAAAAACGGCAATTTTGGGTCAAAACGGGATCCGCATGTGGATCCGCTTTGCACCGAAAAACGTGTCAGGGTCAAAGGTCTCCAAATTCACCAAACTTAGTGTCAACAGGTCAGGAACGATGATACGAACCCAACGGAACTTCCAGAATTGGATTCCGATGAGCCGATCACGAAATCGTCCGTCGAGTGGGGCCTGTGGGGCCACGACACGCGATTTCGTCAACGTTCTCAGAATCAAACCAAACTTGGGTCACAGGACCAGCGTATCGCTACAATTCCGATGGCATAAGTTTCGTTTCAATCCGACGTGTGTACACAAAGTTAGAGCGAATTGCAGAAAAGTCGGATACGGGGCGATGTCCGCTGATACGCGTTGATTTCGGTATGCACGCACTCCCGAATCGACTTCCACGAAATCCCACACGTCCGTATCAACGCTGCGCACGTATCTGTGAAGACCGCGCGCGACCAAGTCGTCCCGTTTGGCGGGGCGTACCCAGTTCCGGGGTGAATCGGGTCGTTATTTTTTCTGTTTTTGGATCGCGGTGTGCGATCACCACAGGACGCGATATCCCGAGCGGTTTGTCCGGGCACCGAGAGGGTCATACAGGCTTCGCAACACAATTTACGAAATTGAAAACGGGGCAGCGATTAGAAAGATATGAGTACCTGAACAGGATCCGAAAATTGGGTCTTCACCGTGTCCGTCACGACACAGGACACAGTGTCCTGTGTCCACTGTCGTGTCCGACTGAAATAGGGTTAGGGTTAGGGCTTGGACACTGCCGGAGGAGGGCGGCTCGGGCGGCTCTGCGGCGGAGGTAGGGCGAGGGACGGCCGGCACGGTGGGGAGGAGCGGTGGTGGCCGAGGAAGGGGCTGGGCACGGTGGGGACTCGGGGAGTTTATAAGGGGAGAGGGCGGTGGCTCGGGGCCGAGGGAGGCGGAGGGGAGAGGGGGTCGTCGTGGCCGGAGGGAGGGGCGAGCCGGGCGGAGCGGCAACGGCGCGGCGGAGGCGCCGGCGGAAGCGGAGCGGGGAGAGCGGGTCAGGGGGTGGTGAGGGTTCAGGCGGTTCGGGTCGGGTCGGGCGGCGGGTGGATTCGACCCGACCCGCTAGCATTGGCGGGCTGGGCTCGGCCCAATGGGCCGGGCCGGGCCGGTTGGGCCTGATTTATTAAATAGAATAATAATAATAATAATAATAATAATAATAATAATAATAATAATAATAATAATTAATAATAATAATAATTAATTAATCAATTAAATAAATAGTTTTAGGTGATTTAAAAATAGGTCCGGGGCCCGATAAATTCCAGAAAAATTACCCTAAGTCCAGTTTTCTATTTTACACCCAAAAATATTATTTCTATAATATTTTAATATTAATTATTAACAATTAAAAATTATTCAATAATTAAGAACCCTGATTTTAATTACAGAAAATTCCAGAAAATTGTGAAAATCCCAATTTAAAATTCTTGCAAAATCTGGGGGTTTACAATCTACCCAACTTATAAAAATTTTGTCCTCGAAATTTAAAAAATTAAGCCATAATCTATTAATCCTTCATGTACATCAATCGCAATCTCCTTGCGATAATTTAAATCCTAATCATGTCCGCTGCAATCACTTCATGATTAAGGTGACTACTTGTTCCAATCAAAATTTTAACCTATGGTTATTACTTCTTACTTCCTCCAATTACCCACAGGCAAATTTTAGAGTAAGCCCTTATAACATCTTCAAGGATTGCACATGCTTATGACCTTGCCTCACTATTCTAACTATCATAATTCCTCTAGAAGTGATTCGAGTCCAATAGTATTCCCATTTGTATGCTCCAACCTTTTAAATTCTATTCACATCCTCAATATTCTAACTAGGTAGTCCAACCCTCAAATTTTAATCCTTAAATCAAATCACCAAATTGAAAAATAATTTAAATGTAGTCCACCAATGTTCAAGTCTGAAATTCTATAATTCTATCCTCTAAATTCAAATTGATGGTTTTACTTGCATTATCATGTACCTAAGATACAACTATTGGGTCCTCGATATCAATTCATTAATCATCTTAGTCACCCCTCTAAATTTTCAAAATTAGAATGGCTTGCTTCTTCCAATCTAACCTTACTCGGTCACAATCCAAAAGACATTCCTCTCGAGTTGACAAATGCATTGCTACCCAACTTAGAGTTTACCCATTCATCACAAAAGACTATATACTTTAAGAAAATATTCCTTAATATGTTCACTCATGTCATTCAATCCTCGAACTTCAACGCCGATCATATCACGTATGATATGTCCTCAATTTCGAAAGGTTAATCCTCAAGTATGTGATCGGCCTATGTGGCATATCTAGTACTATCTATGTACCAAACTTATACCAAGCACGAGATTTCGTCTTTCCGAAATAGGGGAGACGAAGATCAATAATAAAGAGTTCAAGGGTGGGGTGATAGAATAGAAATATCGGGGTCAAGGCGTTTTAAAGAATTCAGGTGGGAATTGTCAAGCGATTGTGGATTGAATCATATCTTGGTAATTCCTATTCACATGCTCGTATTAATACAGTCATGTAACCTGATATGATATGTTCAGACATGTCTAGGGCAAGTATATTAGTCAACTATATATCTCAATCCACGTAAAGTAGTGCGAAAGGCGAATCAAAATGCACTAAGGCTGATCAGACCGTAATGCACTGATTCTGAATAGACAATCGTATTAGTGTGTCGACCCACTAATACATATGTCATGAACAAGCTCGATAAAGAGTAAGCTTGCAAAACTAGGCTATAGAATAGCAGCATAAGTCAAGTACATCAAAATTAAGTGTGCTAGATGATGATGAAAGGAGGTACAAATTATTTAAGTTCACAAAACAACCTACAATAAGCACAATAACAAAAGATTCTACAAACTCTACAGTTATCAGATATAAAAGCATACCAGGTTATTTAGCAAGTTCGAAATTACTAGGTTGGGGCTAAGGTCACGAACCAATAGGCACGAGCTAAACAATACTAGGAACGGTATCTACAATCACTTACGCGCATTAGCTACTCCAAGGGTCTGCGCGTTCTCCACGGTCATGCTGGTAGAGCATCTCGTGGTGATCTTGTAGGAACCTCGTCGCTTGCTGGTAGATCCCTTACTCTGCATCCAAAAATAAACGATAAAAGGCGCACAGGAATCAAGGCAGGATGCAAGTCAAGGAATCAATTCAAATCCAAAATAGATGTCAAGAACGATTCAAGCAAGTGGATGAGATCCTAAACTTATCCTTATCTTATTGCAGGCCTGTTCGGTTCCTAAGTTGAAACCGAACAATTTAGTCGTTGGACCTGCATGGGCCACCACAAAAACGTGTCACGACCCGCACCCGGTTTTTCGGGCACGAGTACGTGGGTACGTCCAGCCTACGCCGCAGTGTCGGCGGTAGTACGCTGTCTAGGTCATCTTCACAGGTAATCTCTAGCTCATCCACAGTAAATAAATAGGCAAGGAAAATAACAGGGAATAGCAATGTTAAGTTTTCATAAGACAAAGTATGATATACAAATCCATGGTTTAATACAGAATCCAGAAGATAAATCGGGGACAAACCCGATTGCTGTGCTAAAAGAAAAAGGATAACTAACTGCTAACTACTCCTCAGAAGTAGTCTCTTGAGTGGGAACCGGCTTCTCAACTGTATCACATGCTGCCTCAATAGGGATCATAATAGGTAGGGGCAAAGTTCTCATCATCGCCTAAAACAACGGATCCAGTCAGAAAAGGAGCAAAGTACACAATGCACAACAAGATTAAACTAAATATTTGTGACAAGTAGGAAAAAGACTGACTAAGTATCATGATCAGAGTATGCATAATAAATAGTAAAGATTAACTGAGAATTAATGCTATAAATCAGGACTATAAGTAAAACATGATTAATTTCTATAAACCAGGAATAAGGGTAAAACAGGAATAAAATGTGACAGGGAATGTAACTGTAACCAGGCAACAAGAACTGCAACACGACAAGAACTATTGTGTGTGAACACGTGTATTTAGAATACATAGTTGGCATGTAGGGGCTTATAAGGCTAATCTGGCCGTCATAGACGGCTATTAAACATGAATAATCGAGATCCGGCTGAGGGTACAGTCGCGTACCAACAGTTATTAAACACGACAGGGGGAAGGGTAAACTACATGCCTTCTAGTATTCTTCCACCCGACACGAAAGCAAGACATGAAAAACCAGTATTCAAGACATGAAATCCAGTGTTCTAATACTACGTGTAATCATCAATGGTACTGGTAGAGCAAGAAAATTAATTATCACAATATAAAGATTAAACTTGAAGTGCAGGTACTTGCCTGATGTTTGGATCCAATTATAGTTTTGTATCTCGAGAAAATTTTCCAGAAATGAGTCCAGATGCTGAAATAAACATTACCATCATGCTCAGAAGATATCAAATAGCTAGAAACGCCTGTCCTTGAGTCCAATTTGGCGACAAGACAAAAACGGCAATTTCGGGTCAAAACGGGGTCCGCATGTGGGTCCGCTTTGCACCGAAAAACGTGTCAGGGTCAAAAGTCTCCAAATTTACCAAACTTAGTGTCAACAGGTCAGTAACGATGATACGAACCCAACGGAACTTCCAGAATTGGATTCCGATGAGCCGATCACGAAATCGCCCGTCGAGTGGGACCTGTGGGGCCCACGACACGCGATTTCGTCAACGTTCTCAGAATCGAACCAAACTTGGGTCACAGGACCAGCGTATCGCTACGAGTCCGATGTCGTAAGTTTCGTTTCAATCCGACGTGTGTACACAAAGTTAGGGCGAATTGCAGAAAAGTCGGATACGGGACGATGTCCGCGGATACGCGTTGATTCCGGTGTGCACGCACACCCGAATCGACTTCCACGAAATCCCACACGTCCGTATCAACGCTGCGCACGTATCTGTGAAGACCGCGCGCGACCAAGTCGTCCCGTTTGGCGGGGCGTACCTAGTTCTACTTTTAATGCACTCTCGTGTTTAGACTACCTTTCTACTTCTAGTCTATCGGCTTCTACTTTCTGATTTTGAGCATCGTTGGAATTTCCATTGAGCCACCTTAGTGTTATTACTTTATGTAGTAGCATAAGGGGGATAACAAAGTGTATTGTCTACAGTCCACAGCTGAACCATGAGGTGAAGCCCAGCCCATTTGTTTCTCATTGAAACAAATATAAGGAAAGACAATGCGAACTTTATTGCAAAATATCCTTCATTTGTATATAATCTCTTTCAAGCAAGGACGATCTTTCTAAATTTACTTCAACATTACTTAGTATTTCAAAACTAAGTCAAGAAAAGAATAAAGTTACCAAGGACAATCTTGTTTTGAACCACATATAATGTCTAAGAAGAAGAAGAAGAAGAATAAGAAAAGACAGTTCGAAGTACACAAATAATCTCCTTCATTTGCAAATAATCTCTTCGGTCTTGCTAAATTCACTTATACTCTTTTAACATTTCAAAACAAGTATATCATATTCTTCCATGACAATAGGTTTTACTTGAACGAGATTACAAACTTCAATTCATCTTGATTCTCTCTCCTAGATGCTTTTCTTCTAGCCAATAAAACCAAATATCCCCAGGACGAGGATACAACTCTTATTTGAACCCATGCACAGAATCAAACAATCAAATAGTTACAGCTCAAACTAACCTAAGCTCCAATATCAGAAGGTAAACTTGTCAACTAGTAACGTGGATATTGATTCTCATTGTCGAGGAGGAGGTTGACACCATGGGAGCATAGAGCGTTAAAGATGGCCCAGACCTTAGTTCGATTCTTGAAGCCATTCTTCTCCAACTCCTTGGCTGCATCAGCATGGATGACTTCCTGGGCGAGGCCGTCCACCTTGAGGCGCATCGCGAGCACCTCCCCGACAGCTGCGGCAGCTTTTGCATTGCAGGTCCGCCCGCACTCAAAACTCCTCCTGAAGGGGCTTCTCCAATGAAGATGCGGTTACCACAATCCGCCCGCTATTATGGTCCACCACATTGGCTGTGACATACTTGAGGGATATGAACAGACGCAGGACATACTTCTTTGTTAAAGAAGGTGGGGGAAACCTATTCATTTAAACCTTCGTCCAAGTCGAAAATTAAGTCTCCCTTTTGCCTAAAGGATACAAATAAGAACTCCCAATTTGCCCCACAGCACATCAAACGAAATGCATCTATTTGGTCCAATATTGTTATCATTTGAGCATCCTAACATCCTTTCCAGATTTCAAGCATACCTGCATACCAAGATTTAGTGATCATGTGAGCTTTTAATCCATGTCGATTTGAGCAATCATATAATGATTTAAAATAAATATGAAAGAACTTGCATTGACAAGTGAAGATCATGCAGAACCAACTTCATATGTACATTGTAAAAGTATAGAGCATAAATAAAAAAAAATCGAATTCAATATAAATCGATTGCAAAAGATTATAGATGCATACCAATAGGTGTATGGCGAATAGATGATCAATTTGGCTATAAGCAAATGGAGCTTTCTTGTTACTCGGGAGCTTGCATTTTGTTTACGTTTCTTTGGAAGAGAGATTTTCCCATGTGCACTTGCATGACCATATCCTTCTTACTCGATAAACCAAAATGCTAGTGATTAAATTCGTTACGACTCTGAAACATATTTTGTTGCCTAAATTACTGAGAAAAGTAGCGGTTTTTAAAATTATATGGCATACAACTAGATCGGGTTTCTCATCATTTGACTACAGCACCAGCCATATGAATTTTCAAGATATAAGAACATTTCCAGCTATGCAAAGCCAGGAGTAGAAACTGACTTTTGAATTTTGTGTACAGACTAGCAGATCCTTCAAACTACAAAAGTGAATGAAAATTATGCAAGGATAACTCTTTATTACTTCATTTATATTTAAAACAATGTCATTGGCCTCTGTTGTCATTGCATCTCAAGTAGCCTCATATTCTTTATGCCACTTGTAGCCTCTAGAAATCCCAAATTACTATAACACAACCATAAGGAGAGCATCTCAAGTAGGAAGATGTTTCACAGTTCCACTAAGTTACTATACTACTTGAAGATAAATAGTGACATCTATTAGCTAGTATCATTCCAAAGAGCCATATATAAAACCTTTGTAATATAAAACCTTTGTAATAAAGTGAAAGCTATATATACCAGTTCTTGAACAACATCCACACAAATAATGTGAACAGCCTTGAGCATCAGAAGGTAACATATTTCACCTGTGTTGGGGCATTGCTTGAGTTTCTAAATCTCTTTTTCGGTATCTCAATCTTGGACTCCATCATATACACAAAATCCTCATGATCTAGGATAGCCGAGTTGGTCGTAGTCCCGCAAAATTCTGCCAAGTTCTCCACAAGAACCTCTAAGATCATGTAAATATTCTCCAAATACAATTATCGTGTGCCAAAACTCTTTTGCATCTCTTACTGGTACCCGAATTTCTAGTAGCATTCATCCGACGTTTGTGCGATCTCAGGTGGAAACATATATCTTAACCATAGTTGCCTAATTCGCCAACTCTCCCTACGTCCCACGAATTGGGACGAACGACCCCGAATGGGGTGCGTTCGCGACCCGTTGGTCAAATTTAGCGACCCGGATTTTGATGGCTTTGGTTATGAACTTATGATATTTGATTTAGTTACAAGAATATTGCCTATGCTTTCCTTCACTTGGATTTTGATGCCTTTGATTATGAACTTATGATATTTGGTGTATACTTCTATATAATTATATATGGTACAAAAGACGACCCAGATAAAAAAGAACAACGACCCCAAATAGCGTACCGAATAAGCCTACCCCCACCGCACCGTGTACCGGCTGAGGTACCGTACCGCGTACCCGTACCACGTACCAAAGGGACCCACGATCCTGGTAACATTGATGTTAACCTCAGGTCTACCTGATTCTCGGGTGGAAACATTTGTGGGATCTCAATTATCAGCTCCTAAACTTAACTCTCTTGGGAAGAAACCCAGGGTCAGCCAATTGTTTTGTTCGGGTGGGTATAGGGGTGTGGGTGTCGTATGTTGATCTTCTTCCTATCAACCACACCTTTCGGGCATATTCTTTTATCACATCTTCCCCATCTTCTTTATTATTTGGTAGATATATTTAAACCCAAAATTTGTTTTCTCTGCCTTCTCTAATATTACGGTTCCCTCCATATCTTCTATGGATCTCACCGCCGATAAAAATAACATTGTGTCCTCTACCGCCTCAACTAACCTAAACGTCTAGAGCCCTTCTTCAACAAGGACCTCCTCTCATTGACCTCCTCTCATCTTCTCTTTTCTTATAGTCACCGATTTCTCCTCCTTCCTCTCCGATATTCATGTGTTTTTCAATCTTCATATAACTTCTTATCCTTCTTCATATATCATCTTTGAGTCGAACGTCCAACAGTCAACGATGAGCCCAATTGACTCATCACTCTCGTCCCAGATCTTGCCCTCACAAGATTCATATCAAAGCCATCATTCCCGACATGTCAAGTCATCCTTTGCTCTTGTAATTATTATTTGTCAACAATCATGCTATTCCAGCGACAATGGTAATCGAATTTATATTGAATTTTTTAACATGATTTTTGTGTATAAAGTAGAATACTTTATTATTATGGAATAACCAAATTAAAATTAATTTTTTTTATCTTGATTTAATTTATAATGTAAAGATTACTTTTTAATTAAGATTATAATGTTCATTGATATGTTTTAATCCAATGTAAACACCAATTATAATATAAGTTAATTTTGTTGTTAGCATAATATTTTTTTTTGTGGGAGGGGGGGGGGGGTTATTAAACTGGATTTCCCAAACACTATATTACTATGATTTCCTATTTACAATCCGAAGCAAAATATAATTATTTGTACAATTACTAGAATTGTGGATATGATTATGAAATCACATTGATTATGTGTTTTTAACTCACTTTTAGTTTTTTTTCTTTCAAACTTATCAAAAATTAACATTGACGAATATATTATTATACACGCCTTAATAACAAATATGAGTTTTTGAAATGCTTGTTTGCTAAGTTGATAATGTTGCATGAGAATGATAGAACGAGAACCTGCATGCTTAACTAGAGAACTTGTATGCTTGTCTAAAAGAGATAGAACCATTGTCATGCTCAGTCAATATAGAAATGTTGCATGCAAAGTTACAGAGTCACCGCTATCGAACGAACTATTGCCATGCTAATAAAAAAGAGTAAAAGTTTGCTTGAACTTGTGAATCCATAGTATGCTAAGAGTAGTATTTGCATGCTTAGTTATAAATGAGATAGAATAACTGTAGCCATACTTGCTTAAATAGAGATTTTTTGCCTGTTCTCTATCGTACTGAAAAAGATAGAAATTGCATGCTAGATTTATAGAACTGTTCTTGCTTGTTACTTGTTAAAACAACTAGATTGCTTGAAACATAGAATTGTAATTGAACTCGTCTAAAGTATTGATGGCTACGAACCCTGTACATCGATGGATCCGTACCCCGTACATCGATGGTTACGAACGGCCGTACATCAATACAATCAGATCGAAGAAGAGCTAGTATAGAAGAATTGCTTGTTCATTGTCTGCTTGCATCATGTCTTTTTTATGTGATAGAAGTGCATTCATGCATCGGTCTGACAACTTGTGCACAAGGTTTATCTCTCGAGCGGTTCCTGGGACACTGGGATCGTAAGAGTAGTATTTGCATGCTTAGTTATAAATGAGATAGAATAACTGCAGTCATACTTGCTTAAATGGAGATTTTTTGCCTGTTCCTATCGTACTGAAAATGATAGAAATTGCATGCTAGATTTATAGAATTGTTCTTGTTCGTTACTTGTTAAAAGAACAAGATTGCTTGAAACATACAATTGTAATTGAACTCGTCTAGAGTATTTATGGCTACGACCCCCGTACATCGATGGATCCGTGCCCCGTACATCGATGGTCAGGAACGGCCGTACATCAATACGATCATATCGAAGAAGAGCTAGTATAGAAGAATTGGTTGTTCATTGTCTGCTTGCATCGTGTAGTTTTTATCTGATAGAAGTGCATCCATTCATCGGTCTAACTTGTGCACAAGGTTTATCTCTCGAGCGGTTCCTGGGGCACAGGGGATCGTTCGAAAAAAAAACCCATCAGTCTCCTCATCTTTTGAAGCAAGATTTTCTTTCAAATTATCATTTAAAAGTAACTATTCTAATAATAGATGAATCATAATAACTATTTACGTTGAATACAAGAACATTTTGTATCGTATCTAACAAACTAGAATACATTACTTGAGAAATCACCTCAACATTTTGTCACATAAAAATATATTATAAAAACACTATAATGTGTCACTTAGATTTCACGAAATAGCTATGATGTTATTTCTTTCTCACAACACATTCATCTAATAAAAATATATTGAAATTTGATGTCAGGACAATTTGCCCTTAGATTGACCACACGTTTTTGGAAAATGAAAAAGAACTTCGAAAAAAGACAATTGTGTTTCCACCGTACTTCCCCTTCCCCTCTTTGAACCGAAAGGACTGATTGTCCTTTATTAGTTTGCTTCAAACTAACTTTTCTAAAGACAATGGCGAAAGTCAAACAGTAAGCATTTAGGGAGGTTTTCAGTTTGGGACACCAAATTTTGTGGGTCTTTCACGTACATTACCCATTAAATTATTAATATATAAAGTAAGAAGTATTTGTTAAATATGTGACTGAATACTAGAATCCATTGCAAATATTAAAAGTGGACGACTACACTGTACTCAATGGGATCAAATTTTAGTACGGCCCTTGGTCAATATTTATAGAACTACAAAAAAATTTGACAAATGACATCACTACCCCCATCTATAAATGGAAAATACATAAAGCTTATAAACGCATAAAAATAAGATAACTAATCTTTTTATAACTAATCTTATTCTTTAATACTCTCCTGCAAACTGTAACTTGGTGAAAGCAAGTCCAACTTGGAGAGAGTTAGAAAGAGAAAAACTGAAATCATCTGAAAAATAGAGGCCAAGAACTTTGACACCGAAGAAATCCTGGAAGAGAACTGAATAAACCATCTCAAGAAGGTTGGGGTTCAAAAACCAAATAAATTCAGAAATAATGCATAAAAAATAGGGGTTCACAAACGAGAAAATCCCGAGAGAAGCCAAAAGCTAGTCAAGGTTACACAATTGTTGAAAATTTAAAAAATCAAAGTGAGTTGGAGCTTCACAGCTCAAAAAATTCCGAAAGAAAATAATAAAAGTAGGTCGGGTCTCCGAAAATGAGAAATCCCGAAAGAGAACATACAAAGTAGGTCAGATTTCTGTAGGACGAGTAATTTCGGAAAAAAAAAATCAAAAGCAGGTCGGTGTCCAGAAAATAAGAAATCCTAGAAGAAATTATGTAAAGTGGGCCGAGAAATCCCGAAGGAAAAATATTTGGAGTGGGTTAGGGCTTGGGAAAGCAAAAAATTCTGGAAGAAAATATCTAAAATGGGTCGGGGCTCGATAAAGCAAAAAATAATGGAAGACTATCTAAAGGATCGAAAAAACGAGAAATCTGAAAAAATGTAGGAAAAAGAAACGTTGATCCAGACTTATTCTGCGGTCCTGCTCGTAGCTGAGCGGGCCGAAGGGGTCCACAAGAGGTCCCTCGGGATCCCCCGACCAGGGGTAGGCTATGTTACTTGGACTCGGATATGGGGGTTGGGTACAAGTACATATCAAAGAGTCGGGCCCTTCAAATTCACAATTGAAATACACACGAACTCGATTAAAAATTATCCAAATTTTGGGTATGGGTACAGGGATATGACTATTAAAAAAATATATTTGAACATGATTTCATAAAAAGAGACATAATATAATTAAATTTGCAAGGTTTCATAAAAAGACATGTAATTATAAATTACTAGTAAACTTTACTGAACTAGTTGAATAAGTCCCTAAGAGACCGTTCCTTCAGCCCCCCTACTACTTTACTACCAGTCAACAATATTAAAATAAACTATCTACTTCACCACCAGTCTCTCGAATGTCACCATGGAGGATCCGAATGTCACCATGGAGGATCCAATACCGATTCTATATCTATACCCATGTCCTATCGGGTCGACATGGGTACTTCTCCTTAAGTGAAGAGTTCGGATAACAGAGGGGTTCGGGGGTGGATCCCCTGATTTGTTTTTACATCATAGTTCTCATATTAATCACAAATAAACTAAAAAGAAAAAAAATGAACAAAAGGTAAATAGGGTCTAATAGATACCGTAAAATGAACTAGCGAGTATTGACTTTTAAGAAAATAGGTCGCGAACAAGTGGGGAAGTGTAATTTGGTTGGGTTGATTAAGATGGGTATGATCTGAGCCAGCATAAACAACAACTTGGGTCAGCGGTGACGAGGCAGGAGCAGGGTCTGAGACAACAGTACAGGTTCGCTATCCATCTTGCTAATGTAAGTGCATGGCAGGAGAATGAGGCACGATGATGCAGGATGGTGGCGAGTCAGTCTCATAGGTCGTCCTGGGAGTCGGGTCGGACCCATGTGGTGGGACTTAGGGATAACTGCGAGGATGGACTGCGAGGATGGACTGCTCGACCACCCGTAGTAGAGTGAGTAGAGATCTGGATAGTGGAGGAAGATAAAATATATCGCCTACAACTAGATTTTTGGCACCACAGTGGCACGGACGAGTTCAAGGGGCTTAGGGATGATGAACTCTGGAGCATAAATAGTTGTTTGACTGCGATTTGGAACTCTAGTGTGTGGAGTCGGTAGCGAAGGGAGCTGGTCGTTAACGAAGACGTAGATGTAGGGTTGTTACGGGAGTTGTTGGAGGTGCAGTGGATTTGGCGCGACAACCATGACCTTTGGTGATGATAAGGGTGAACGACGATAACGGTGAACGATGGCTCTCGTGTGGCACGGTGGCTTCGATGACAACTAAGGTTTAACGAGTAGATGGAAGGATTTTTTCTCTTGTGAATAGAGGACTAATATTTTTTTGGGGAAGATCAAGGGTTAGGATTCCTCTGCTTTGATACCATGTTAAAAATGGAGGACTATATTGCTACTCAATGGGATGAAATTTTATTACGGTTCTTGACAAAATATTTATAAAACTATAAAGTATGTGATAATGACATCACCAACTCTAGTTAGAAATAGAAGATACATAAAAGAAAGTGCACAAAAATAAAATAACTGACCACAATTTAACAACCACCATATAGCTTTTACAATATAGAAAAAATTGCAGACTATTACAAGTAAGCATTTCAGTTGAGATAAAAATATTCTTGTTGTCAGTAACATTTGTAAACCAAAGAAAAGACTATCTTTTTCTAATGGTGTACTTTGTGCCATCTCAATAGGTATATATGAATTATTGTTTGTGTGTTATTGTGTCGCATCTGTCTGAACTTTACAACTTAATATATGAGAAATTGGATCTCTTACTTGTTGGGTTCATCTTGTGGTGCCTTGTTGTCAGGATCGTATGATTAGGATCCTGAATCGTATGATACGACCCGATCTGGAGACTTCAAGATGTTGATCCCATAAACGGATGAGACTCGGTGTATCCCATGCACGGATCAGACGCAACAAGGATTGGACCCAGATCATAAGATCATACGATCCGAGTCGTGGAATCGGGCTCCATCCCGGATCGCACGATCCTGACCCGGAGGACCCAAACCCAACTTTGGTTCATAGTTTAACATTTGAGTTTTTGAAATTGAGAAATTTTTAGCAATTTTAAGTTATGTACTTTAATGTGCTACTCTTTATATTCTATTAGATCAAATCTTTCTATTGTACTCTTTCACTTCTCCCAAAACTAGGAATATGAGAAAAAAAAAGCAATTCTTCCTCCTTGTTTGTCTGTATCCGTCTCTTCTCCCATAACTAGGGTTGAGAAAAATCAAATTCTTCCTTATAGTTTCTCTGAATCCGTTTTATATTGTTGCAGTGGACTTCTACGGCTTCGGAAAGATAGAAGCACATGATCGTTGTGCCTTACGGAATTACGTTTGAGGTAATTTTAAATTCGTGCCATCTTTCCTAATCTTTTCTCATTGGTTTTGGAAGATAGAAAAAGAAAGGATTTGACATGGGACATGGTTGTGGACAAGGATCAAAAACATCTACAATGCAAATATTATGTCTTTAGATATTGGGTGTAAGTGTGTGTAGGGGGGAGGGAGTGTTCCACATGAAGAACCATCTAGCAAGAAAGAAAAAGAATGTGACAATATGCAACCATGCTCCCGATGATGTTGTCAAGTTGTTCAACAAACTTCCAATGACGACGAAAAGAAGCAAGGAATGGAGGAGCACTATGACATCGGCATGCCAAATTACTTTGGCGGTGCAAGCCCTGGACTTGGAGGTGTCGGTGGAAGTCGAAAAGAAACAAAGGCAAAGGAACTCGATGTTGCCTCGAGAGGAGGGGGACAAGAGAGAAAAGGATATGATTTGTCAAGCATATCTAGTAATGTAGGTTCTTTTATGCTCATGCTATTATTTTCCATCTCGTGAAGAGTCTCTATCTATATGTTATGTTGGAAGGAGCTGCAAGCTTCGATAATAGACTAAAGCCTCTAACATATCACGAGATTATGAACAAATTTCTGAAGGCGGAGGTGGAAAATATGGAAACATATGCGAAAGATAAGGAGTGGATAAAGAAAGAATGCACTATAATGTCGGATGGATGGTTTGAATAGATTCACAACCAACTTCTTAGTTAATAGTCCAAGTTAGATATACTTACTCCGATCGGTTGACGATGACAATCGATATTTCAAAGAATGTGGACGATCTTTTTGCTCTTTTTGATGCGGTTGTGGAGGTAGGGGAAGATATTGTGGTCCAAGTAGTCACCAATAGTGTCGCCTCTTATGTGAAGGCGGTGAGATGTTGAAGGAGGGAGACAATATTTTAGTCTCCTTCTGTCGCACATTTGTTGAACCTTATATTGAAAGACGTGGAAGATTTACCTTTGCGAGCTTCTACTATTGTTTATTGAGAAAGCCAGGAACATCACCAATACATCTATAATCATATTTTGGTATTAGACTTGATGAAGGCCATAAATAAAATGAATTTGATACGTCACATTGTCACTCGGTTCACTACAAACTTTCTTACTCTCAAGAGGTTACATGAAACGAGAGTTAAGAAGTATGCTTGATTCATCCCATTGGAGTCGAATTCATATGCAAAGAAAGAGGATGAAAAGGCCGTGGAGTACATTATCCTCGAAGATACACGATTTTTTGGTTGGGTATCAAATACTCTCTCAAGTGTACTTCTATTGTGAAAGTGTTTCGGGTGCTTGATGGGAAAGAGAAGCCTCCAATGAGTTATATCTATGAAATGATGGATCAGACGAAAGAGACCATTGCAAGAACTTGAATAATATTGAGAGAAAATACTCCTATATAGGATACTATTGATGTAAGGTGTAACAAACAATTAATTAGGCCTCTACATGCGGTGGGTAACCTAAATCCAACTACGAGGATAACTTCAAATATGATTTCGAGATCAAGAAGGGACTATATGATTGCATCGATACGATGGCTCCAACTATAAGAGAGGGTTTGATCTCTTGCCAACTTGATTTGTTTAATGCGGTACATAGTTCATTTGGGAGGAGTATTGCAAAAGTAAGGCGGTAGGCGGGTGCCCGGCAGAAAGAGTTCGCCTACAGCCTAGGCCGACTAGGAGCCGCCTAAACGATTGATACATTTTAGACATTTTTTACTATTTTACCATAATTTTTGCATTATATACATATTTTAAGGATGTTTCATGCATAACTATGTTGTAGAATAAAGATTTATTAAGTTTTAGTCTTGAAAAGTGAACCATAAGCCCATAATGCTTGCAAAACCGTTTGGCCAAAAGATCTTGTTAGATATTGCTCCGCCTAGGCGCCCGCCTACGCCGCCAAAGCTCCGTTGGCCGCTTACTCCACCGTCTACCGAAAAGCGGTGCGGAGAGAGACCGCTTACCGCCTAGGCGGCCGCCATTTAGAACATTGTGCAAAAGAGACGAAATGCCAGACGTCCTGGTAAAAGACATTCTTGACTCTCTTAAGTCTTACAACTTTTAATACTTCTAGTAAATTTTCAGGTAATATACTAATAAACATATTTTGTATTTAGATATATGGTAGGGTGCATATGGATATACTTGTCCGGAGCTCCAAAGGTTTGTCATGAGAGTTATTAGTCTCACATGTAGAGCATTCGGTTAAACACAATTGGAGCACTTTTGAAGTGCTACACAAATATTTCATAAAAGTTTGAAGTAGAAGTGTAGACCTAATTGACCTTTTATTTAGGAGCATTTCAAAAGAAGGAACAAATTGGAGGAAAAGGAGGATGTAAGCATTTGTATTATTAAAGTACAACCTCGCCTCCCTTAAGGAATGAGAAGAGTGAGTCTCAAAGAAACTATGATCTAACATAGATTGACAAGACACTAGCTGCTTTGAGAATGAGGTATGTGATACTTCTACTATAAAGAATGACCAAGAGATATCTCCGTCAACAAGAAGGGCAAGAAGAACAAGGTGGTAAACGTAGAAGAGGAAGAGGAAGAGGTGTTGCCTTTCTATAAGGAAGAGGAGGATGAAGTGAACGGCAACATCCAATACATGGATGACATCAATAATGATCTTCTCTCAAGTTACAGTGATGTAGATGTCCAATGAGAGCGATATCTTGGCTTTTTAATATTTTAGGTCCTACTAACTATACTTTTTGAGTCGGTTGACTTGTTTTATGCATTATATATACTAAAACCTACTTGTTTTGTGGATCTATTTATCAATTACGCATGATATATCTTATATTTGAATTGTCCATTTTTTTTCATATTTATTTGATTTTTTGTAGATTTAGTCAAGAATGTTACAACATGATTTGGTTCCCGACCCGTACCCTTTTATGATTTTACGATTCGATCCAATTTTTACAATATAGTTTGTAGAAAGCAAGAAATAATCATATCAGAGGAGAAGGAAGGTGCAACTAATGTTGATTCTGTGGATAGTGTGTTCTGAGTAACTTAATGTGACAGAATGTAGAATGTCATAAATGCATCAATGAACATATGATGAAGGATGGTAACAACTATTGAAGAGTCAGTCTCCTACAACACTTGAGCAAGGTCATCAAATTTTACAAGGGTTAGAAATATTCAATAACTTGGTTTTACTAACCTGCAAGCACAAAAGCATAGTTTACAATATCGGTCGATACCGATCCGATACGGCTATTACCGATAAGATTTGACATGTCCCGACCCGAACCCTACCGATACCGATACTGACATATACTAACATGGGATGGTCTATTTTCAGTCAATTCGACAAAGAAAATTGAACGAAAAAAAGACCAATCGGCATTGATGTAAAAGCATAGTAAGGTTGTAAAAGCATGTAAAAAAGAAAACTTATCTATGGAAGATAAACCAATTGGTAATGGTTACTACTATTCCATTTAATCTCAAAACTACTAAGAAACAACCCAAAAAATACTTAAAAATATGGCAAAATGCATAAAAAACAACATTCTAAAATTTTAATAATTATTTGTTTTCCGATACCAAAAATTCCGATACTCCGATCCGAAAGCGTCGATATTGTCGGTCCCGATACTCATAGGAAGGGTCCGATGCCGATTCCAATTCTGCGAACCTTGCACAAAAGGAGCCATTTTTGTCGATGACACCCATACTGAAAAATACGGAACATATTATGAACCTGAGAGGTGGAATTCTGAGTAACTTAGCCTAACTGGATGTTTTTAATGCATCAATGATGCCGAATTACTTGGTGGTGATAACAAGTGTTCAAGAGTCTGTGCTAAAATAATCGTCTCTGGTGCCAAATTACTTGCAAAACCCTTGGGTGGGTATTATACGACAACAAAGGTAGACGTTTAGTTCTGCTAAGAATTGCAATTAGATAAAATACCTATTCAGATGTCGATCGATAAACATCAAGCTAATCGGTCTTATTATGACGAAGGCAATTATACTGCTCTGATTCTACCAATGAGCTTGTTGCTCTTTGCAGTAGAAATTGTTGGAAGACTAGAAATGCATGGACATGGACACGGACACTCTTAAAATCACTCTGGAACCCTATGGATCATCTCAAGTCATTCTTCGTTGTATGGCTTCTCGGATGCACTTCACCCAAAGTTCCAGACAAAGCCCAAACAAAAAGACCGGAATACCTTCCCTCCCTCTCTAAAATTGATAAAGCTGAAAAAACTTGGTTGGTTTGTTCAATTAATTCCCTTGTGTTAACAACATTAACTTATTTGTGCCTGCCCAAAATTGAAGAAACATTTTTCCACAGAAGAACATATTATAATGTCGAATCTCAAAATTAAGCTGGTATCAAGAGTTTGGGTTGGTGAATCAAAATCTAAAACTGAAGATGAAACATCCATCGAGACCGACTGCTTCTTGTTAAACCGAAATGGAGTGAGTATTCGACGCTTAATCCTACCTATTATTACTTAGTAACCAGCCAGCCACGGATGGACGTACGGACGGGGTGAATAATGAAAAAAATAGGCACAATGAATATAGAATCAAATATTTTGTTCAACAACACAGGATCTACTACAGTTGTTGGGAATTTTTCTAGGGTTTTAAGCAAAGACTATCTAACAACAGCAGCAGCAACAAAAAAGAAAGGATCAAGGTGGAGCAGGAAGAAGAACGTACCTGAACGCCGGCTCCAAGGAAAGAGAGAGAAGGAAAAAAAAAAAATTTGGACCATTTCTCGATTTGTGCGTGTCATCCTTGCGCAGGGGCCATGCTAATCTTCTCTGTATCGTTCCAATTTTATCGGATGTCCCCGAAAGGACGATGTAGGATGTAGCATGCCTCTACTTAACTTTCACAAGCTTTCTCTCACAGACGATATGGGACTAACAGCTCAACCTTATCTCAGCCAGCTCACCAGCCCAAGCCCATGAGCCTAAGCCAAAAACTTACTAACGTGTGTGACGAGCATAATATGTGACCGACTCCTGTGAAGAAGGTCATTACTGATTTTTGTCACATGAATTTAAGTTGTCAGCAGCAAAGCTTAATCATCCCCAAGTTTCGGCCTTAAGAGTCATGTACTATATGTAACATTAACAACAAATATTTGGCTGTGATTTTGCCCCAATTTTTGCACCATAATGAGGTCTTGATCTAATTAATTAGGTTTGGATGTGATGATTTGTTAGCTGAGTACTGGGTTTCATTTGGGTGTGAATAATTTCTCAATTTGAAAGGAACTTGGGAATTTTAATGTTGGTTTTGGTAATTTTGTGTGCTGGATGTAGAGATTTTGTTTAGTTTTGGTGGTGGATCCAAATGTATTACTTTATTTAGGCGGATTAGTTCTTCTTTTCGGTGGTTCTACACTAAGTGGTAAAAAAAAAAAAAATCATCAAATTAATTTGTCTGATTATTATTGTCTTGAAATACTTTTGTTGTGTAAGGTGTCGTAATCTCATATTTTTCTTAGATCACTGGTTTGTCCCGATTGGACAAGAGATATCTGGTTAGTTAAATAATCATATGTTTAATTTTAGATATTATAAGTGTATACTTAAATGCTTAAATTTACCTACAACATTGGTCGAGATCTAGCATGCTGGTTTATTTTATCAAATTTTTTGGCCTAAACTGTATGCACTAATTAGGCGTTTAATATAATGGCCTTTTACTGTCACGTCCCAATTCCAAGATACGTAGGACCATGATGCGTAAAAATAGCCATCTACGTATCAAACAAATTGTAGTCCAACTAGATACGTATATGACGGTGCTGGTGTCCGTAACAGGTCCTCTTGGAACAAGAACAAGATGACGATTGTGCTAAAAGTTGTTAGGCAAGTAGGCGACTGAGAGTACGATCCAGCTCCATCAATTGAAAGCGGACCAATCTCGAGAGGAAACCCCGATTGCTGCCCAAGACTTAACAATCTAGTTATCCAAAACTATGACTAAACTAGCAACACAAATCTCAATCCACAAAATTACAAATATCAAGGTTAAACATAATATATTAATGTTGGTCACCCAATAATACATCTGCTCGAACAAGCCCGACAAGTACAACAAGACTTGCAAATACTAGGCTATAACAAATGAGTAATAACATAACGAATATAACTACGAAAGATGCATTCTCAATAATATATAAATCTAATAAGAGAACAATCAACGTTTCTTAGGGGTAAGTGCTATAGGATCCTCCTCACCTAATATTTGTATTATACATGGTGTGTATCGGGTCGGGCAGGCCTGGGCCCAGATTTTATAGGGTTTGACCGGGTCTGGGCCAGGCCGGGCTTAGCCCAAAGAGGAGGAGGGTCGACCCGGACCGGAGCCTTGAAAAAATAAACCCAACCCGGATCCGAACCCAAACACGGAATGCAAGTGTTGGCTCGGGTTGTTAAAAAAATAACTTAAAGAATAATAAATGGAAGGGAATGTTAGGAGGAAAATAAGATAATGTGATTAATTTGATTAAATTTAGAATTTTGATAGAACATTTTTTATAAACTGAAAAATTAAAATTAAAAATATTTTTTATATTTTTTATATTTTTTATATATAACATTTTCAAGTATTCGATCTTATGTCCAGTTTATTGTTTAGCTCCTCCTTCTTCTCTTCCTTCTTAGTATTCTTGAACCTACACTAAAATAAGATTACGATGCTACTGTATACAACGGAACCATTAGAAGAACACGTGAAAAGAAAAAACTTAAAGATGGGTATGATATGCAACTTATGTTTAAGTTTTTGTTTTCACCCTCTTTACAAGCTTTCTTTGTAATACCACAAAGGAATCTTGTAGAGAGAGTGAAAAGAAAAACTCAAGCATAAGTCGCATAATTTAAATATATACATATCTAACAATAATAATACATATTAAAAATGATAGTTTTTTTTAAGAAGATACTAGATACACTTGCCTAGATGCCTACGTAGATTTTCGGTGCCACAATTAGGTTTCCATTGGAGTTGTTTTCCACAATTCAAGCATTCAACAAGAATTTTATGTGAGATTCTTCTTTAGGTATCACACTCATTGTAAACTCCGCTAAGGTGATACTAAATTTTTTATATTCTTTCGAGCTGAGACTCTTGTAGTTGTACCCCCGAAGGTTACGGTGTGGATTGAGGTTGTTGATCTTGCAGTTGTTGTGGTGATTGATCATTTTTCATACAACAAGTAGCCTCTGTACCGAATTGAATATCACTAGATTGCTTTTAAGTATTGGAAGAGGAAAGAAAATTTGTTGTGGTAAATTTGAAAGAATTTTGCCTACTTATAGAAATTTTGGGTGCCAAATTAATCCTAAATCTAATCATATCTTAACATCAGAAATGCAAAAAGCTACATAATGATTGGCGGCTTCGAAGCTCATGCCATATTTTCAAGCATACAAACAATGGTACTAATAGACTGTCCACTGGGAAAAGTCCTCACAAGAATATATTCAACTAGAAAGATGTCAAAATGGGCAGTAGCTCTCAGAGAATTTGGTGTCCAGTATCAGCCTAGACTTGTTGTCAAGGGTCAAACATTGGTTGATTTTATAGTTGAATGAACCCATCCTCCTCTTCAGATTGAGAGGCCAATGTCAAAAGAATTAGAGAACTTACCACCTCTATGGTGGAATATGTATGTTAACAAATCGTTAAAAAAATGGAAGAAAGAGCATGACTCATTTTTATTGACCCTTATGATTTCAAAGTGTAATATGTCATGTTTCGGTTTTACATTATCGAAAGTCGCCACTAGACGTAATGTCGTACAAGTCTAAATTATACTTCCACAAGGCAAGAACAACAAGGTCGATAAAACGTCTCAGAAATAAAGTCATTGTAGCAGAATTAGCAGAAAATTTGAAAAATACAAGATACATATGAAAATAATTCTCTTTATAGATAATTTTGTTGGGAACGCGGTGTGACCCGAACCAGAGTTGGTCGTGCGATAGTGAATTGGGCCTGTATACCTTAAAAGAGAATTTTCATGTAAGGCATGAACCAATCCCAATTATTTATACCTCATGATCCCACCTCCTACCCGACGTGGGACTAAATTACCAACTCCATTGTCACCCACATTTTGAGTGCTCAACCGAAAATGGGATACAATCCAACAATCTCCACCTTAGCTCGTTTCTGCTAGCCGAACAATCTTAGCACACCCGGCTACCTTTGCTCGTTCCCGCTAGCGGAGCACCCTTAGCACACCCCGGCTACCTTTACTCGTTTTCGCTAACCGAACAACCTTAGCACTTTATTTGTTCGGGCCAAACTTTGTCCCCTTCAGTAAACTTGATTCCCAATAATCTTTTCCTCCAGTCTAATGAGAGGTGTTGGCTCCATGGCTCCTCAACTGGACTTCATGTCTGTCGCCCAGGGACAGAAATCCTGCTCCCCCATGCCACCGATCTTCGATCCCCCGAGTTGTTTTACATCTTTCGTTATTTCCATCTCCTCGATCGTCACGTCGACGCTAGCTGCCATGCGTAGTACCTCCTGCACCATTGGAATCATGCTGATATCAATAACACGGCCAAGACCGAAGTCCATGCCGATCAGTCTCACCGTGAGTCTTGGCTACATGTCCTTGACTTCCTTCTTCTACCGAAATGTGTTAACATTCTGACGAGCCTCTTCACCCTTGGCTGGCCCAACCAAGCGGACGGTGCGATTCTTCTAAGATTTGAACTCCTGAATCTGCCCACTTTATGTCCGGACTTGAAGCTCTCCCATACACATGCGTCCTCGAGCAAAACATCATGCACTGTGCATGTCGTCGATGACCCACAGCTTTCCCTGAACTGTGTGAATGATGATGCTCCTGACTTAGATTGAGTTTGCTGCAAACCTTGATCTCCTCTTTGGCCTCGAACTACTGAAACCAATGTCTCTCCGTGAAGCTTTGGCAAACCACCCGTTGCCAAAATTGGATCTGTGGAACAACCCCCACCTGAAGACCGACCAGCTATCATAGGACCGACAGACTGACCCTCAATCTTTGACTCATCAACATTCGTCGCTTTGTCACTACGAACCAAATCCTTTGTATCCCTCAAAGTAGATCGAAGCCCCTCCAAGACAAGTTTTTGACGATCCACCTATTGTCGAATACCCATCGAGCCTCCATCCAGTGTCTGTGCCCTGCTTGTACACCTCAGCGGCTTAATCCTGTACATGCCACAACATAAATCTCCTCGAGCCAGCTGTTGGGAACCCTTCGTAAGCATCCAATCTTTGTCCAAATAAACTGCGACATCCATCGTCCGTCAGCCTCCCTACTGAGACCAAGTTGTAGCACAAACTTGGTACATATCGCACATCCTTGAGAACGAGCTTCTCACCAAGCTCCGTTGTCAAGTGCACATCATCGATGCCTACAACTGCAGCCGTTCTTTTGTTGCCCATCTTCACACTTTCAAACCTGCCACCACGGTATGACGTGAAGATCCTCCTATATGGAGTGGCGTGATACAATGCTCCCATGTCCTTGACCCGGTCGTCATTATGACATATGTCACAAGGTTCATCTGCGTCGGTTGTTGCGATGATGAGATATCTCATAGTCGTGAGATCCTCTTGATCATCCTTGCCTTGGGCCTTCTCAACTTTGAGCTTAATGCAGTTCCTCTTGATATAACCCATTTCACCACAGTAATAGCAGTCCTCCTTGCGGTCCACAATCGCAAGATTCCGAGAACTCTCCTATATCCTCGCCTATGACTTGGGTCTTCCCTTCCCGTAGGAAGACACTAGAGCGGACTCCTGTGACGATTCCACTTGCTTATGCCGGATCTCCTCATTCAACAAGCTGCTTTTGACTACCTCCATCGTGACAACTCCATCAGGAGCGGAGTTGCTCACCGACACCATCAACGTCTCCCAGCTTTCCGGCAGAGAACTCAAAAGCAGAAGGGCCTGAAGCTCATCCTCAATCACCATCTTCATCTCAGACAGCTGATTGATGATGCCCTGAGCCTAGTTCAGATGTTGTGCCACCGTTTCACCCTTCGTGTACTTCGAGTTGACGAGTTGGCGAATCAGAAATGCCTTGTTGCCAGCCGTCTTCCTTTCATACAACAAATGTAGCTTCTCCCACAATGCTTTTGCAAAATTCTCCATGAACACGTGGTGAAACACCGAGTCGTCCAGCCATTGGCGGATGAATCGAATAACCTTTTGATCTAGTTGTTTTCAGTCATCAGCACCTTTGTCCATCGGCTTTGCGTTATTGCCCTCCAACGGACCATGCAAGTCCTTGAACCAGAGTAGATCCTCCATCATTGGCTTCCCAATCACCCAGTTTTCTCCTGTGAGGGTGATCATACGAGTGTTCATCTGCTCCGAAGATATAGTTGCACCTTCCCTCTCGAGATGAACCTGGCTCTGATATCACTTGTTGGGAACGCGGTATGACCCGAACCGGAGTTGGCCCATGAGGTACGATATTGAATTGGGCCCATATGCCTTAAAAGAGAATTCCTATATAAGATCTGAACCAATCCCAATTATCTACACCTCATGATCCCACCTCCTACCCGATGTGGGACTAAATTACCAACTCCATCGTCACCCCCATTTTGAGCGCTCAACCGGAAATGAGATACAATCCAACATATTTACAACAGAATTTCAACAACTCTTAGACCAAAAAAATAATGTGATTACAAATAGTGGATCTTATTACAATGAACGATGCCACAAGGATCACAACTTGTGAGAATACTACAATCAACAATGTTCCATACATACCAATTTAGTTATTCAAATTAAGATTAATCTAGTTTATTATTGTTAAACATCAATTAGGAGAATTCCATAGTCATTACCGCAAGATTTTAGAGTCAAAAAGTCATTGACACGCAAATAAAGGTGAACAAAGATGGTAGAAGAAGACGATGGAAAGACGAGGGTGGTGTTGATTGTGTTGGATGAGTTGGTTGTTTGCTAAATTTTGAAGAGAACTAATGACAAAGGTTGAAGGATCACATATTTAGTCTCCTTTTAAGCCTAATAGGAACAAGATTCTAGAATATTTGACCAAATTTGAAATAATCATGACTTCCCTCTTTAATTAAAATTTAGGAGGTCATAATGATATAAATTCAAAATGCTCTACATAGAAGTTGTATCCCTAGTTGTTTAGCTTTCCAAATTGGGGTTTAGGCCTAAAAGAGAATTGTATCATAGGAGATAAGATTATTTTACTACAATTGTACAATTATGATATAAACCTAAATAAATCTGATTCCAATAATTTAAATCAAATATTGTACCCTTTTATGTGTATAATTCTTCATATGAATGAAATATTTATCAAAGAGTATCTCCTAACCACAATTCTCTTAAAGAAATCTCAAAAGAAATCTAATTCTAACATGGATAAACACATCAATAGGTGATCCTAATACTAGTCGGCTTCCTAGTACATGAATGTATCTAGATTTAATATAATCATAATCCATATAGGTCCCTAACACTAATTCTAGTCCAAATAAGTTGGTAATATATTTAAATTTACCTAGTATAATCCCAATAAGAGGAGCGTATATGGAAACATGACTCTAGGGAGAATGGCTTCTATTTCATCAAGTTTGGGATATCGGAAGATTTGGACATGGTGATCCAGAATGGCCCTTGGACATTCAATAGGAGACTGGTTGTCCTAAGAAGATGGGACCCCTCTACTAACTTTGAACGGGATCGACTGGCAACTGTTCCTATCTGGATTAGGTTCTCTTGGCTTTTACCCCAACTATGGAGTATCCCGACTATTATGAAGTTGGCTAGCGGAATTGGAATTCTCCTTCGCCCAGACAAATATACGACTGATAGAGACCGATTGTCCTTTGCTAGAGTTTTTGTTGAGATCAGTGCGGCTGATAAGCTTCCTAACAAGATGGAGGTTGATCTTCCGATGGGCGAAACCATTTCCCAAAAGGTTGAGTATGAATGGGTTTTGCCTTGTTGTAATTCCTGCCCAAGCTTTGGACACATCGTAGCACAGTGTCCGGACGTTAGAGTTGTCCTGGAGGCCACTAAGCAAGTCCCCTGCTCTAGTACTGAGGTGCCAACACCTACTAGAGATACTAGACCCAGTACGGCTATCCCTAGCTCGCGGGGAGAGAAAATAGACTTAACTATGGAGCAAAGGAGTATGGACACGGATGAGCTAGCCCTGCAGGAGGCTCCCCAATCCTCTCTTCTGGGGAAGAGAATGGGGGCGGAGAATGAGGAAAAAGGGAGAGGGGTAGGAAATGAGGAGACACGATGGTAGTGTTTGCTACTGAGAACCAATAGGGGGAAGATAACTCTAGCCTGGTCACGTTTATTGTTAAGGTTGTTAACCAAGAAGGTAATCATGTCCGAGTTAGGAGGAGACTGGCAAGTGGAGGAGCGCTATGTATAGTGCCGTATATGGACAAATCTTCAAAGACCCCTAGTAAAGATGACGGACAACTCGACGGACAGCTAACTAGCCAGGAACCGTTGACGTACCCGAATCCCATCTGGCAGGCAAAAGTGGAATCAAAAGCAGGAGATGCCAAAGCTCATAACCGATAAAAGGATGGACTCTCTTACCACCTTAAAAAGAGTTCACGTATCAACAAGGGAACCCACTAATGTAATTTATGACTATATTCACATGGAATGTGAGAGAGGCAAATTCGATAGGTAGGTGGAGGGATATTTTGCTGTACATCAATAAATCCAAATGCTCTATCATCAACATTTTGGAATCCAAAGTAAGATCAAAAATTTTGATTAACAAGCGTACTCTGATGCACTGGGCCTCCGTCCAAAACCTAGATTGTAGTGATATAGCTCACATCTGGGTTATGTGGGACACCAGGATTTGGCAGGGAGATGTGATACAGCGATCAAACCAACTCCTCACCATTAAATTTACTAACAAAGGGGGGCTTCAAATTATGGTATGAGCAGTGTATGATCATAATGACAAAATCAAGCGTCTAGGGTTGTGGAATGACATTACTATGACCAACACGCTTATTGAAGATAGATGGCCGTTAGTTGTGGTAGGCTACTTCAATGCTACCTTATTCGCCCATGAAAAAATAGGAGGCCATCAAGTGCAACAAGCGATTCTCTCTGAATTTTAACATTGTCTCTTATCCTCTAAACTCAAGTGCATGGATAAGACTGGGCATATATGGACGTGGAATAATAGGGCGATTACTAACCGGATTATCGTTCAGCTTGACCGCGCTCTCTGTAATGGGAGATGGTTGGAAACGTTCCAGTCTTGTAGGACGGAATGCTTAACACCTGGAGCTAGTGATCACTCCCCTATTGTTATTAGACTGGCATAAGTGTCGGTTATCAAAGGGAGGCCTTTCGAATTCAATAATGCTTGGATTCATATAGAAGGCTATGAGGAGGTAGTTCAGCAAGATTGGGAGGGTGGGTTGACTGGAACTGCTCAGTTCAAGATTGTTCAAAAGTTGAAAGCTATTAAAGGCCTACTCAAGATCTGGAATAAAGGCAGACCTCCTACTCCACTCCAGGAACTAGAGGACAACTTGGCTGACATTCAACTGAGGGTTCAGATTGACCCATTTAACCCAGCCATCTCAGAAGAGGAGATAGCCCTCCAAGACCTTCAGTGCAAGAAAACATTCTTAGATGAGATCCACATCAGATAGAGAGCTAAATGCAACTAGCTTAAAGATGAAGATAGGTGTTCTAAATTTTTCCACGCTACCGTTAAAGCTAGACAGAGTTGGAATACCATCCAAGGATTGCTTGATCCTGATGGAAGCCTCATTACTAGGATGATGGTATCCGAAATGAGGTGGTGCGGTACTTTTGGGATATTTACAACCAAAACTCATATCCTAACGTCTTTCCACACTTTGTTTTTAAGAAGATGGTCTCTCGACGAGGTAACGATGTCTTACGGACAACAATGTCGATGGATGAGATACATTCTATTATTATTAATGCAGACCCTATCAAATCGCCAGGTTCGGATGACTTTGGGGCGGCTTTCTTCAAGAAATACTGGAAGATGATAAAGATATATGTCCTGATGCGGTGAGCAAGTTTTTCCTCTCTGGTAGGCTACTCAAGGAGCTTAACCACACTTTTCTGGTCTTAATTGCTAAGGTGAAGGGCACGACTTCACTGGGAGTTTTTTGGTCGATAGCGTGATATAATTTCTTATAAAAGATTATAACACACCTGATATGTGACCGGATGGGGGATGTGATAAGAGAGCTTATCTCCCATAATCAGACGACATTCATCAAAGGCCGCTCCTCTCCATCTCGGAGAACTATATGCTGGCTCATGAGCTCGTCAAGGATTTCAATAAGCAGGGAGGCAACAAAGCGTGTCTAAAGTTGGACCTCAGGAAAGCCAACGATATGGTGAATCAAGATTTTTTCTGCCACATCATGATCTGTATGGATTTGACAAATGGTGGATGGATAGGGTAATGTCACTCTCCGTTTCCGATATACGTATTTGGAATATATTAGTTTTTCTGCTTATATTATTTGTTGCTTGCATGGTAATTATGTTGCATATCATAGAGACTAGACACATTCTTTGGTTCAATTAGACCCATGGTTTAATTGTTGGATTGGTTTAGTTATTAGTTAGACCCATGGTCTAAACCTCAAACCCTAGCTATATAATCTAACTTATTTCTCTCTCTCCCCTCATCCTTCATTTCCCCTCTTTCTTTTATTTCTAGGCAAGTACACCTTGCACCACATGGAGAAATTTCTTGATTTTCGATTCTTATTTTTTTCTTTCATTTTATTAGTCTATTATATGCTCTTGATGATTCTAAACACTTTTAGTACTTGGGATTTTCGGTTTTAATGGATGGATTTGAGTATATCTACATTCTAA
The DNA here is from genome assembly GCA_036927795.1 of Iris macrosiphon. Taxonomy (NCBI): domain Eukaryota; kingdom Viridiplantae; phylum Streptophyta; class Magnoliopsida; order Asparagales; family Iridaceae; genus Iris; species Iris macrosiphon. Next base: position 131,040,598 of record JAYESA010000002.1, read on the forward strand.
GTTTAGGGTTTTCATGGGGTTCCTTGATTTTTGGTGGTTTTGATCAACTAAAACATAATATTTTCAAAAAATATTTTTTGGGATGGATGGAGCACTTAATTTCGAGCGTTTTGGCTTTTGGTTCACTCAATTCAGAGTTAAAATAAAGTTTTTATAAAAAAAATAAATTTTCGATTTTTGGAGTTCTTGCCATGGCTGAACTTGCTGTCTGGAGAAGACGAAGTTCCATGCGGCCGAGAGTTCCATGTGGCCTTGACCCATATGCGGCAAGTAGACTTATGCGGCCTTGACTCATGCAATCCATGCGGCTTGGGCTCATGCGGCTTAATTCATGCGACCATACGGTCTAAGCTTACACGACCATGCAGCAAGTAGACTTATGCGGCCATGCGGTCTGAGCTTTTGTGGTTATGCGGCTATGCGGCCCGACTTCCTATGCACCTATGCGGATATGCGGCCCTACTTCTTATGCGGCAGAAATCTCTATGCGGTAATGTCTCATATGTGGCAAACTGATCTCCATGCGGCCTAGACCTATGCGAAACTGATTCTATGCGACAGCTGATCCCCATGCGGCCTTGATCTTTATGCGCGCATGCGGCCCCTTGCACACGCTTTATTGTACTTGTTTTGTTTGAATACGTTCCTTTGGACTTTATGGGTTGTATATGTGACTTTGATGACCACAAGAGTATTAGACCCATTTATGCTCCATGACCCGACTACTTTATCTATGCTGATATACTTACTACGTGCTATGTATTCCTACGTGCTAAGTGTTTCTATGCGATTATATTACATGTTTACACTACGGTGTACCTATGCGCTACGTGACATGTGATATGTCTCAATCTCCAGCATGGACATAAGGGTTAGTCAATGACCAAGCGTGGATAGGATCTGTTGATTGTTGCATCATGCTGGGGTGAATCCAAATTGAACTATCAAGTGACAAAGTAGATTCGTATCTAGCGTGGCCGTAGTATGGTACATCATATAAGGGGAGTAACATGTGACCACGCCATGTGATTCCAGTTAACAATAGAGTTAACTAGGCAACTAAACTTGTAGAGCATTGGGAGGGAATGGAATATCGAGATCGTGCCTAACTAGCCACCTCTAGTCATTTGAATTAGGGTGTGCAGGCTAGTCCCCATGGATATTGTTTAAGTTCTCATTAGTGGATGACAATATCCGACTATTATACTATACTATGTGTTCTATGCGATCTTAGCACGGTAGCCTTGTGAGGCACCGGTACGCAATACAATATGTTATACGACAATTTATGGCTCGGCTAACCCTGCTAGTACCTGGTTTGATATGAGGATTCCTATATGCATAATATTTCTGGGATAACCCAGACTCCATCTAGTAAGTCGTACAAATGATTGGTCGCTTATGTAACTGAGCTTGTTTGTGTATTGCATCTGCTGTCAAATAGTCTAGGGACATGGTCTATCATTGTGCGATGGTCTAACATTTTTTCTTGTTTGGTTGTAGGGTTAGATTATTGTGTCACGATAGGCTATAAACCAAAACTACGAGACAAAACTATATATATATATATATATATATATATAACCTGGTTTTATTTCTTCACTCATGCTTCCTTTGTGGTGCTTGCTAGGGGACTTCTGGTCAGCTAATAGTAAAAATAACTTCTCAATCACCGTTAAAGCTTTGTTGAAGACGAGAAGCAAGGCAAAGGGTAAGTTGATTAGAGTCATAGGCTCAGAGGCCCAAACCAGCATTTGGCATGACCCCTGGATTGGGCACACTAGCCTGATTGAGAGGGAGGGATGGCGTGTTTATGAGATGATGAGCTCTACTGAAATGGTCAGCAGTCTTATCCGGGAAGGAGAGTGAAATTTTCGGGGCCATTTGATCGAGGCAGCACATGCGGAAGATATCCGGGCAGTGGAGATTGATAGACAAGCGGTGGAGGACTATTGGACATGGGCAGACATGGAGAAAAATACTTTCAATTTCAAAACAGCTATGAATCAGATACAGACTGCTCATGAGGAGGTTGATTGGGCAGAGTTGGTTTGGACCAAAGGGGCTGCAGTCAAGATGTCGTTATGCTTATACAAATTGATAAAAAAATATACTTCTAACTCGAGACAGGTTGAGCAATTTTGGCATCCCCTATGAGGACATGAAGTATTGTTTATGCAGTAAACATGATGGGACCACAGAGATTATCTGTTCTTCGCTTGTGACGTCACTTGGGATATTTGGAGTGCACAGAGACAAAAATTAGGGCTAACCCATGAACATTGTAGAGAGCTTGATGTAGTCTTAAATGATATTAAGGCTCAGAAGGGGAAGGTAGAGCCAGGTTATCGCCGACTTAGATTATTGTTTGGGGTGGTGGTGTGGCATGTCTGGAGGGAACATAACCGACGTATTTTTGAGGGCCTATCCCTTAGTACTTTTGTTGTACAAAGAAATATATAAGCGGACATAGATATCTTAGACCCCAGATGGCTCATTTTGTAATCTGGGATATATCTAAGTTGTAATTATTGTTGATCAATAATTATTTACCTTCTTCAAAAAAATAAAAAAATAAAAAAATAAAATTATATATATATATATATATATATATATATATATATATATAATGTTTGAAATTATAAATTGACTAACAGTTACACTCACAATAACCCAACTACCGTTATTATTATTATCATTAAGCTATATTTATTTAATTATTAGTTATGATTTTAATGCACTCTCGTGTTTAGACTACCTTTCTACTTCTAGTCTATCGGCTTCTACTTTCTGATTTTGAGCATCGTTGGAATTTCCATTGAGCCACCTTAGTGTTATTACTTTATGTAGTAGCATAAGGGGGATAACAAAGTGTATTGTCTACAGTCCACAGCTGAACCATGAGGTGAAGCCCAGCCCATTTGTTTCTCATTGAAACAAATATAAGGAAAGACAATGCGAAATTTATTGCAAAATATCCTTCATTTGTATATAATCTCTTTCAAGCAAGGACGATCTTTCTAAATTCACTTCAACATTACTTAGTATTTCAAAACTAAGTCAAGAAAAGAATAAAGTTACCAAGGACAATCTTGTTTTGAACCACATATAATGTCTAAGAAGAAGAAGAAGAAGAATAAGAAAAGACAGTTCGAAGTACACAAATAATCTCCTTCATTTGCAAATAATCTCTTCGGTCTTGCTAAATTCACTTATACTCTTTTAACATTTCAAAACAAGTATATCATATTCTTCCATGACAATAGGTTTTACTTGAACGAGATTACAAACTTCAATTCATCTTGATTCTCTCTCCTAGATGCTTTTCTTCTAGCCAATAAAACCAAATATCCCCAGGACGAGGATACAACTCTTATTTGAACCCATGCACAGAATCAAACAATCAAATAGTTACAGCTCAAACTAACCTAAGCTCCAATATCAGAAGGTAAACTTGTCAACTAGTAACGTGGATATTGATTCTCATTGTCGAGGAGGAGGTTGACACCATGGGAGCATAGAGCGTTAAAGATGGCCCAGACCTTAGTTCGATTCTTGAAGCCATTCTTCTCCAACTCCTTGGCTGCATCAGCATGGATGACTTCCTGGGCGAGGCCGTCCACCTTGAGGCGCATCGCGAGCACCTCCCCGACAGCTGCGGCAGCTTTTGCATTGCAGGTCCGCCCGCACTCAAACTCCTCCTGAAGGGGCTTCTCCAATGAAGATGCGGTTACCACAATCCGCCCGCTATTATGGTCCACCACATTGGCTGTGACATACTTGAGGGATATGAACAGACGCAGGACATACTTGTTTGTTAAAGATGTTAAAGAAGGTGGGGGAAACCTATTCATTTAAACCTTCGTCCAAGTCGAAAATTAAGTCTCCCTTTTGCCTAAAGGATACAAATAAGAACTCCCAATTTGCCCCACAGCACATCAAACGAAATGCATCTATTTGGTCCAATATTGTTATCATTTGAGCATCCTAACATCCTTTCCAGATTTCAAGCATACCTGCATACCAAGATTTAGTGATCATGTGAGCTTTTAATCCATGTCGATTTGAGCAATCATATAATGATTTAAAATAAATATGAAAGAACTTGCATTGACAAGTGAAGATCATGCAGAACCAACTTCATATGTACATTGTAAAAGTATAGAGCATAAATAAAAAAAAATCGAATTCAATATAAATCGATTGCAAAAGATTATAGATGCATACCAATAGGTGTATGGCGAATAGATGATCAATTTGGCTATAAGCAAATGGAGCTTTCTTGTTACTCGGGAGCTTGCATTTTGTTTACGTTTCTTTGGAAGAGAGATTTTCCCATGTGCACTTGCATGACCATATCCTTCTTACTCGATAAACCAAAATGCTAGTGATTAAATTCGTTACGACTCTGAAACATATTTTGTTGCCTAAATTACTGAGAAAAGTAGCGGTTTTTAAAATTATATGGCATGCAACTTGATCGGGTTTCTCATCATTTGACTACAGCACCAGCCATATGAATTTTCAAGATATAAGAACATTTCCAGCTATGCAAAGCCAGGAGTAGAAACTGACTTTTGAATTTTGTGTACAGACTAGCAGATCCTTCAAACTACAAAAGTGAATGAAAATTATGCAAGGATAACTCTTTATTACTTCATTTATATTTAAAACAATGTCATTGGCCTCTGTTATCATTGCATCTCAAGTAGCCTCATATTCTTTATGCCAGTTGTAGCCTCTAGAAATTCAAAATTACTATAACACAACCATAAGGAGAGCATCTTCTCTAACAAGGCCTTGTATCTCTCAAGAAACTCTCCCAAATTCCTCACCGAGCTACCTGTAGGAAGATGTTTCACAGTTCCGCTAAGTTACTATACTACTTGAAGATAAATAGTGACATCTATTAGCTAGTATCATTCCAAAGAGCCATATATAAAACCTTTGTAATATAAAACCTTTGTAATAAAGTGAAAGGTATATATACCAGTTCTTGAACAACATCCACACAAATAATGTGAACAGCCTTGAGCATCAGAAGGTAACATATTTCACCTGTGTTGGGGCATTGCTTGAGTTTCTAAATCTCTTTTTCGGTATCTCAATCTTGGACTCCATCACATACACAAAATCCTCATGATCTAGGATAGCCGAGTTGGTCGTAGTCCCGCAAAATTCTGCCAAGTTCTCCACAAGAACCTCTAAGATCATGTAAATATTCTCCAAATACAATTATCGTGTGCCAAAACTCTTTTGCATCTCTTACTGGTACCCGAATTTCTAGTAGCATTCATCTGACGTTTGTGCGATCTCAGGTGGAAACATATATCTTAACCATAGTTGCCTAATTCGCGCGCCAACTCTCCCTACGTCCCACGAATTGGGACGAACGACCCCGAATGGGGTGCGTTCGCGACCCGTTGGTCAAATTTAGCGACCCGGATTTTGATGGCTTTGGTTATGAACTTATGATATTTGGTTTAGTTACAAGAATATTGCCTATGCTTTCCTTCACTTAGATTTTGATGGCTTTGATTATGAACTTATGATATTTGGTGTATACTTCTATATAATTATATATGGTACAAAAGACGACCCAGATAAAAACGAACGACGACCCCAAATAGCGTACCGAATAAGCCTACCCCCACCGCACCGCGTACCGGTTGAGGTACCGTACCGCGTACCCGTACCACGTACCAAAGCGACCCACGATCCTGGTAACATTGATGTTAACCTCAGGTCTACCTGATTCTCGGGTGGAAACATTTGTGGGATCTCAATTATCAGCTCCTAAACTTAACTCTCTTGGGAAGAAACCCAGGGTCAGCCAATTGTTTTGTTCGGGTGGGTATAGGGGTGTGGGTGTCGTATGTTGATCTTCTTCCTATCAGCCACACCTTTCAGGCATATTCTTTTATCACATCTTCCCCATCTTCTTTATTATTTGGTAGAAATATTTAAACCCAAAATTTGTTTTCTCTGCCTTCTCTAATATTACGGTTCCCTCCATATCTTCTATGGATCTCACCGCCGATAAAAATGACATTGTGTCCTCTGCCGCCTCAACTAACCTAAACGTCTAGAGCCCTTCTTCAACAAGGACCTCCTCTCATTGACCTCCTCTCATCTTCTCTTTTCTTATAGTCACCGATTTCTCCTCCTTCCTCTCCGATATTCATGTGTTTGTCAATCTTCATATAACTTCTTATCCTTCAAAAAGCTTGATGAGTACATTAACGTACAAGAGCTAGAGTGTACTGAAAAAGTAAAATGGATACATTGGCTCATCATCTTTGAGTCGAACGTCCAACAGTCAACGATGAGCCCAATTGACTCATCACTCTCGTCCCAGATCTTGCCCTCACAAGATTCATATCAAAGCCATCATTCCCGACATGTCAAGTCATCCTTTGCTCTTGTAATTATTATTTGTCAACAATCATGCTATTCCAGCGACAATGGTAATCGAATTTATATTGAATTTTTTAACATGATTTTTGTGTATAAAGTAGAATACTTTATTATTATGGAATAACCAAATTAAAATTAATTTTTTTTATCTTGATTTAATTTATAATGTAAAGATTACTTTTTAATTAAGATTATAATGTTCATTGATATGTTTTAATCCAATGTAAACACCAATTATAATATACATTAATTTTGTTGTTAGCATAATATTTTTTTTTGGGAGGGGGGGGGGTTATTAAACTGGATTTCCCAAACACTATATTACTGTGATTTCCTATTTACAATCCGAAGCAAAATATAATTATTTGTACAATTACTAGAATTGTGGATATGATTATGAAATCACATTGATTATGTGTTTTTAACTCACTTTTAGTTTTTTTTTCAAACTTATCAAAAATTAACATTGACGAATATATTATTATACACGCCTTAATAACAAATATGAGTTTTTGAAATGCTTGTTTGCTAAGTTGATAATGTTGCATGAGAATGATCGAACGAGAACCTGCATGCTTAACTAGAGAACTTGTATGCTTGTCTAAAAGAGATAGAACTATTGTCATGCTAAGTCAATATAGAAATGTTGCATGCAAAGTTACACGGTCACCGCTATCGAACGAACTATTGCCATGCTAATAAAAAAGAGTAAAATTTTGCTTGAACTTGTGAATCCATAGTATACTAAGTAAGAGTAGTATTTGCATGCTTAGTTATAAATGAGATAGAATAACTGCAGCCATACTTGCTTAAATGGAGATTTTTTGCCTGTTCTCTATCGTACTGAAAAAGATAGAAATTGCATGCTAGATTTATAGAACTGTTCTTGCTTGTTACTTGTTAAAACAACTAGATTGCTTGAAACATAGAATTGTAATTGAACTCGTCTAAAGTATTGATGGCTACGAACCCCGTACATCGATGGATCCGTACCCCGTACATCGATGGTTACGAACGGCCGTACATCAATACAATCAGATCGAAGAAGAGCTAGTATAGAAGAATTGCTTGTTCATTGTCTGCTTGCATCATGTCGTTTTTATCTGATAGAAGTGCATTCATGCATCGGTCTGACAACTTGTACACAAGGTTTATCTCTCGAGCGGTTCCTAGGACACTGGGGATCGTAAGAGTAGTATTTGCATGCTTAGTTATAAATGAGATAGAATAACTGCAGTCATACTTGCTTAAATAGAGATTTTTTGCCTGTTCCTATCGTACTGAAAATGATAGAAATTGCATGCTAGATTTATAGAATTGTTCTTGTTTGTTACTTGTTAAAAGAACAAGATTGCTTGAAACATAGAATTGTAATTGAACTCAGTCTAGAGTATTTATGGCTACGACCCCCGTACATCGATGGATCCATGCCCCGTACATCGATGGTCAGGAACGGCCGTACATTAATACGATCAGATCGAAGAAGAGCTAGTATAGAAGAATTGCTTGTTCATTGTCTGCTTGCATCGTGTAGTTTTTATCTGATAGAAGTGCATCCATTCATCGGTCTGACAACTTGTGCACAAGGTTTATCTCTCGAGCGGTTCCTGGGGCACTGGGGATCGTTCGAAAAAAAACCCATCAGTCTCCTCATCTCTTGAAGCAAGATTTTCTTTCAAATTATCATTTAAAAGTAACTATTCTAATAATAGATGAATCATAATAACTATTTACGTTGAATACAAGAACATTTTGTATCGTATCTAACAAACTAGAATACATTACTTGAGAAAGCACCTCAACATTTTGTCACATAAAAATATATTATAAAAACACTATAATGTGTCACTTAGATTTCACGAAATAGCTATGATGTTATTTCTTTCTCACAACACACTCATCTAATAAAAATATATTGAAATTTGATGTCAGGACAATTTGCCCTTAGATTGACCACACGTTTTTGGAAAATGAAAAAGAACTTCAAAAAAAGACAATTGTGTTTCCACCGTACTTCCCCTTCCCCTCTTTGCACCGAAAGGACTGATTGTCCTTTATTCGTTTGCTTCAAACTAACTTTTCTAAAGACAATGGCGAAAGTCAAACAGTAAGCATTTAGGGAGGTTTTAAGTTTGTGACACCAAATTTTGTGGGTCTTTCACGTACATTACCCATTAAATTATTAATATATAAAGTAAGAAGTATTTGTTAAATATGTTAGGACAGAATACTAGAATCCATTGCAAATATTAAAAGTGGACGACTACATTGTACTCAATGGGATCAAATTTTAGTACGGCCCTTGGTCAATATTTATAGAACTACAAAAAAATTTGACAAATGACATCACTACCCCCATTTATAAATGGAAAATACATAAAGCTTATAAACGCATAAAAATAAGATAACTAATCTTTTTATAACTAATCTTATTCTTTAATACTCTCCTGCAAACTGTAACTTGGTGAAAGCAAGTCCAGCTTGGAGAGAGTTAGAGAAAAACTGAAATCATCTGAAAAATAGAGGCCAAGAACTTTGACATCGAAGAAATCCTGGAAGAGAACTGAATAAACCATCTCAAGAAGGTTGGGGTTCAAAAACCAAATACATTCAGAAATAATGCATAAAAAATAGGGGTTCAGAAACGAGAAAATCCTGAGAGAAGCCAAAAGCTAGTCAAGGTTACACAATTGTTGAAAATTTAAAAAAATCAAAGTGAGTTGGAGCTTCACAACTAAAAAAATTCCGAAAGAAAATAATAAAAGTAGGTCGGGTCTCCGAAAATGAGAAATCCCGAAAGAGAACATACAAAGTAGGTCAGATTTCTGTAGGACGAGTAATTTCGGAAAAAAAAATCAAAAGTAGGTCGGTGTCCAGAAAATAAGAAATCCTAGAAAAAATTATGTATAGTGGGCCGGGGTTCAGAGAATCAAGAAATCCTGATAGAAAATATTTGAAGTCGGTCGAGGCTCAAAAGTTCGAGAAATCCCGAAGGAAAAATATTTGGAGTGGGTTAGGGCTTGGGAAAGCAAACAATTCTGGAAGAAAATATCTAAAATGGGTCGGGGCTCGATAAAGCAAAAAATATTGGAAGACAATATCTAAAGGATCGAAAAAACGAGAAATCTGAAAAAATGTAGGAAAAAGAAACGTTGATCCAGACTTATTCTACGGTCCCGCTCATAGCTGAGCGGGCCGAAGGGGTCCACAAGGGGTCCCTCGGAATCCCCCGACCAGGGGTAGGCTATGTTACCTGGACTCGGATATGGGGGTTGGGTACAAGTACATATCCAAGAGTCGGGTCCTTCAAATTCACAATTGAAAGACACACAAACTCGACTAAAAATGATCCAAATTTTGGGTATGGGTACAGGGATATGACTATTAAAAAAAATATTTGAACATGATTTCATAAAAAGAGACATAATATAATTAAATTTGCAAGGTTTCATAAAAAGACATGTAATTATAAATTACTAGTAAACTTTACTGAACTAGTTGAATAAGTCCCTAAGAGACCGTCCATATTAAAATAAACTATCTACTTCACCACCAGTCTCTCGAATGTCACCATGGAGGATCCGATACCGATTCTATATCTATACCCATGTCCTATCGGATCGACATGGGTACGTCTCCTTAAGTGAAGAGTTCGGATAACAGAGGGGTTCGGGGGTGGATCCCCTGATTTGTTTTTACATCATAGTTCTCATATTAATCACAAATAAAATAAAAAGAAAAAAATGAACAAAAGGTAAATAGGGTCTAATAGATACCGTAAAATGAACTAGCGGGTATGGACTTTTAAGAAAATAGGTCGCGAACAAGTGGGGAAGTGTAATTTGGTTGGGTTGATTAAGATGGGTATGATCTGAGCCAGCATACACAACAACTTGGGTCAGCGGTGACGAGATCGGAGCAGGGTCTGAGACATCAATACAGGTTCGTTATCCATCTTGCTAATGTAAGTGCATGGCAGGAGAATGAGGCACGAGGATGCAGGATGGTGGCGAGTCAGTCTCATAGGTCGTCCTGGGAGTCGGGTCGGACCCATGTGGTGGGACTTAGGGATAGCTGCGAGGATGGACTGCTCGACCACCCGTAGTAAAGTGAGTAGAGTTCTGGATAGTGGAGGAAGATAAAATATATCGCCGACAACTAGATTTTTGGCACCACAGTGGCACGGACGAGTTCAAGGGGCTTAGGGATGATGAACTCTAGAGCATAAATAGTTGTTTGACTGCGATTTGTAACTCTAGTGTGTGGAGTCAGTAGCGAAGGGAGCTGGTCGTTAACGAAGACGTAGATGTAGGATTGTTACGGGAGTTGTTGGAGGTGCAGTGGATTTGGCACGACAACCACGACCTTTGGTGATGATAAGGGTGAACGACGATAACGGTGAACGATGGCTCTCGTGTGGCACGGTGGCTTCGATGACAACTAAGGTTTAACGAGTAGATGGAAGGATTTGTTCTCTTGTGAATAGAGGACTAATATTTTTTTGGGGAAGATCAAGGGTTAGGATTCCTCTGCTTTGATACCATGTTAAAAGTGGAGGACTATATTGTTACTCAATGGGATGAAATTTTATTACGGTTCTTGACAAAATATTTATAAAACTATAAAGTATGTGATAATGACATCACCAACTCTAGTTAGAAATAGAAGATACATAAAAGAAAGTGCACAAAAATAAAATAACTAACCACAATTTAACAACCACCATATAGCTTTTACAATATAGAAAAAATTGCAGACTATTACAAGTAAGCATTTCAGTTGAGATAAAAATATTCTAGTTGTCAGTAACATTTGTAAACCAAAGAAAATACTTTCTTTTTCTAATGGTGTACTTTGTGCCATCTCAATAGGTATATATGAATTACTGTGTTTGTGTGTTATTGTGTCGCATCTGTCTGAACTTTACAACTTAATATATGAGAAATTGGATCTCTTACTTGTTGGGCTCATCTTGTGGTGCCTTGTTGTCAGAATCGTATGATTAGGATCCTGAATCGTATGATCCGACCCGATCTGGAGACTTCAAGATGTTGATCCCATGAACGGATGAGACTCGGTGTATCCCATGCACGGATCAGACGCAGCAAGGATTGGACCCGGATCATAAGATCATACGATCCGAGTCGTGGAATCGGGCTCCATCCCGGATCGCACGATCCTGACCCGGAGGACCCAAACCCAACTTTGGTTCATAGTTTAACATTTGAGTTTTTGAAATTGAGAAATTTTTAGCAATTTTAAGTTATGTACTTTAATGTGCTACTCTTCATATTCTATTAGATCAAATCTTTCTATTATACTCTTTCACTTCTCCCAAAACTAGGAATATGAGAAAAAAAAGCAATTCTTCCTCCTCGTTTGTCTGTATCCGTCTCTTCTCCCATAACTAGGGTTGAGAAAAATCAAATTCTTACTTATAGTTTCTCTGAATCCGTTTTCTATTGTTGCAGTGGACTTCTACGGCTTCGGGAAGATAGAAGCACATGATCGTTGTGCCTTACGGAATTACGTTTGAGGTAATTTTCAAGTTGTGCCATCTTTCCTAATCTTTTCTCATTGGTTTTGGAAGATAGAAAAAGAAAGGATTTGACATGGGACATGGTTGTGGACAAGGATCGAAAACATCTACAATGCAAATATTATGTCTTTAGATATTGGGTGTAAGTGTGTATAGGGGGGAGGGAGTGTTCCCCATGAAGAACCATCTAGCAAGAAAGAAAAAGAATGTGACAATATGCAACCATGCTCCCGATGATGTTGTCAAGTTGTTCAACAATATTATCACTTCCAATAACGAAGAAAAGAAGAAAGGAATGGAGGAGCACTATGACATCGGCATGCCAAATTACTTTGGCGGTGCAAGCCCTGAACTTGGAGGTGTCGGTGGAAGTCGAAAAGAAACAAAAGCAAAGGAACTCGATGTTGCCCCGAGAGGAGGTGGACAAGAGAGAAAAGGATATGATTTGTCAAGCATATCTAGTAATGTAGGTTCTTTTATGCTCATGCTATTATTTTCCATCTCGTGAAGAGTCTCTATCTATATGTTATGTTGGAAGGAGCTGCAAGCTTCGATAATAGACTAAAGCCTCTAACATATCACGAGATTATGAACAAATTTCTGAAGGCGGAGGTGGAAAATATGGAAACATATGCGAAAGATAAGGAGTGGATAAAGAAAGAATGCACTATAATGTCGGATGGATGGTTTGAATAGATTCACAACCAACTTCTTAGTTAATAGTCCAAGTTAGATATACTTACTCCGACCGGTTGACGATGACAATCGATATTTCAAAGAATGTGGACGATCTTTTTGCTCTTTTTGATGCGGTTGTGGAGGTAGGGGAAGATATTGTGGTCCAAGTAGTCACCAATAGTGTCGCCTCTTATGTAAAGGCGGTGAGATGTTGAAGGAGGGAGACAATATTTTAGTCTCCTTCTGTCGCACATTTGTTGAACCTTATATTGAAAGACGTGGAAGATTTACCTTTGCGAGCTTCTACTATTGTTTATTGAGAAAGCCAGGAACATCACCAATACATCAATAATCATATTTTGGTATTAGACTTGATGAAGGCCATAAAGAAAATGAATTTGATACATCACATTGTCACTCGGTTCACTACAAACTTTCTTACTCTCAAGAGGTTACATGAAACGAGAGTTAAGAAGTATGCTTGATTCATCCCATTGGAGTCGAATTCATATGCAAAGAAAGAGGATGAAAAGGCCGTGGAGTACATTATCCTGGAAGATACACGATTTTTTGGTTGGGTATCAAATACTCTCTCAAGTGTACTTCTATTGTGAAAGTGTTTCAGGTGCTTGATGGGAAAGAGAAGCCTCCAATGAGTTATATCTATGAAATGATGGATCAGACAAAAGAGACCATTGCAAGAACCTGAATAATATTGAGAGAAAATACTCCTATATAGGATACTATTGATGTAAGGTGTAACAAACAATTAATTAGGCCTCTACATGCGGTGGGTAACCTAAATCCAACTACGAGGATAACTTCAAATATGATTTCGAGATCAAGAAGGGACTATATGATTGCATCGATACGATGGCTCCAACTATAAGAGAGAGGGTTTGATCTCTTGCCAACTTGATTTGTTTAATGCGGTACATAGTTCATTTGGGAGGAGTATTACAAAAGCAAGGCGGTAGGCGGGTGCGCGGCGGAAAGAGTCCGCCTACAGCCTAGGCCGACTAGGAGCCGCCTAAATGATTGATACATTTTAGACATTTTTTACTATTTTATCACAATTTTTGCATTATATACATATTTTAAGGATGTTTCATGCATAACTATGTTGTAGAATAAAGATTTATTAAGTTTTAGTCTTGCAAAAGTGAACCATAAGCCCATAATGCTTGCAAAACCGTTTGGCCAAAAGATCTTGTTAGATATTGCTCCGCCTAGGCGCCCGCCTACGCCGCCAAAGCTCCGTTGGCCGCTTACTCCACCGTCTACTGAAAAGCGGTGCGGAGAGAGACCGCTTACCGCCTAGGCGGCCGCCATTTAGAACATTGTGCAAAAGAGACGAAATGCCAGACGTCTTGGTAAAAGACATTCTTGACTCTCTTAAGTCTTACAACTTTTAATACTTGTAGTAAATTTTCAGGTAATATACTAATAAACATATTTTGTATTTAGATATATGGTAGGGTGCATATGGATATACTTGTCCGGAGCTCCAAAGGTTTGTCATGAGAGTTATTAGTCTCACATGTATAGCATTCAGTTAAACACAATTGGAGCACTTTTGAAGTGCTACACAAATATTTCATAAAAGTTTGAAGTAGAAGTGTAGACCTAATTGACCTTTTATTTAGGAGCATTCCAAAAGAAGGAACAAATTGGAGGAAAAAGAGGATGTAAGCATTTGTATTATTAAAGTACAACCTCGCCTCCCCTAAGGAATGAGAAGAGTGAGTCTCAAAGAAACTATGATCTAACATAGATTGACTAGACACTAGCTGCTTTGAGAATGAGGTATGTGATACTTCTACTATAAAGAATGACCAAGAGATATCTCCATCAACAAGAAGGGCAAGAAGAACAAGGTGGTAAACGTAGAAGAGGAAGAGGAAGAGGTGTTGCCTTTCTATAAGGAAGAGGAAGATGAAGTGAACGGCAAAATCCAATACATTGATGACATCAATAATGATCTTCTCTCAAGTTACAGTGATGTAGATGTCCAATGAGAGCAATTTTTTGGCTTTTTAATATTTTAGGTCCTACTAACTATACTTTTTGAGTCGGTTGACTTGTTTTATGCATTATATATACTAAAACCTACTTGTTTTGTGGATCTATTTATCAATTACGCATGATATATCTTATATTTGAATTGTCCATTTTTTTTCATATTTATTTGATTTTTTGTAGATTTAGTCAAGAATGTTACAACATGATTTGGTTCCCGACCCGTACCCTTTTATGATTTTACGATTCGATCCAATTTTTACAATATAGTTTGTAGAAAGCAAGAAATAATCATATCAGAGGAGAAGGAAGGTGCAACTAATGTTGATTCTGTGGATAGTGTGTTCTGAGTAACTTAATGTGACAGAATGTAGAATGTCATAAATGCATCAATGAACATATGATGAAGGATGGTAACAACTATTGAAGAGTCAGTCTCCTACAACACTTGAGCAAGGTCATCAAATTTTACAAGGGTTAGAAATATTCAATAACTTGGTTTTACTAACCTGCAAGCACAAAAGCATAGTTTGCAATATCGGTCGATACCGATCCGATACGGCCGATACCGATCCGATACGGCCGATACCGATACGGTTTGACATGTCCCGATCCGAACCCTACCGATACCGATACTGACATATACTAACATGTGAGGGTCTATTTTCAGTCAATTCGATAAAGAAAATTGAACGAAAAAAAGACCAATCAGCAATGGTGTAAAAGCATAGTAAGGTTGTAAAAGCATGTAAAAAAGAAAACTTATCAATGGCAGATAAACCAATTGGTAATGGTTACTACTATTCCATTTAATTTCAAAACTACTAAGAAACAACCCAGAAAATACTTAAAAATATGGCAAAATGCATAAAAAAAACATTCTAAAATTTTAATAATTATTTGTCTTCCGATACCAAAAAATCCGATACTCCGATCCGAAAGCGTCGATATTGTCGGTCCCGATACTCATAGGAAGGGTCCGATGCTGATTCCAATACTGCGAACCTTGCACAAAAGGAGCCATTTTTGTCGATGACACCCATACTGAAAAATACGGAACATATTATGAACCTGAGAGGTGGAATTCTGAGTAACTTAGCCTAACTGGATGTTTTTAATGCATCAATGATGCCGAATTACTTGGTGGTGATAACAAGTGTTCAAGAGTCTGTGCTAAAATAATCTGTCTCTGGTGCCAAATTACTTGCAAAACCCTTGGGTGGGTATTATACGACAACAAAGGTAGACGTTTACTTCTGCTAAGAATTGAAATTAGATAAAATACCTATTCAGATGTCGATCGATAAACATCAAGCTAATCGGTCTTATAATGACGAAGGCAATTATACTGCTCTGATTCTACCAATGAGCTTGTTGCTCTTTGCAGTAGAAATTGTTGGAAGACTAGAAATGCATGGACATGGACATGGACACGGACACGGACACTCTTAAAATCACTCTGGAACCCTATGGATCATCTCAAGTCATTCTTCGTTGTATGGCTTCTCGGATGCACTTCACCCAAAGTTCCAGACAAAGCCCAAACAAAAAGACCGGAATACCTTCCCTCCCTCTCTAAAATTGATAAAGCTGAAAAAACTTGGTTGGTTTGTTCAATTAATTCCCTTGTGTTAACAACATTAACTTATTTGTGCCTGCCCAAAATTGAAGAAACATTTTTCCACAGAAGAACATATTATAATGTCGAATCTCAAAATTAAGCTGGTATCAAGAGTTTGGGTTGGTGAATCAAAATCTAAAACTGAAGATGAAACATCCATCGAGACCGACTGCTTCTTGTTAAACCGAAATGGAGTGAGTATTCGACGCTTAATCCTACCTATTATTACTTAGTAACCAGCCAGCCACGGATGGACGTACGGACGGGGTGAATAATGAAAAAAATAGGCACAATGAATATAGAATCAAATATTTTGTTCAACAACACAGGATCTACTACAGTTGTTGGGAATTTTTCTAGGGTTTTAAGCAAAGACTATCTAACAACAGCAGCAGCAACAAAAAAGAAAGGATCAAGGTGGAGCAGGAAGAAGAACGTACCTGAACGCCGGCTCCAAGGAAAGAGAGAGAAGGAAAAAAAAAAATCTGGACCATTTCTCGATTTGTGCGTGTCATCCTTGCGCAGGGGCCATGCTAATCTTCTCTGTATCGTTCCAATTTTATCGGATATCCCCGAAGGGACGATGTAGGATGTAGCATGCCTCTACTTAACTTTCACAAGCTTTCTCTCACAGACGATATGGGACTAACAGCTCAACCTCATCTCAGCCAGCTCACCAGCCCAAGCCCATGAGCCTAAGCCAAAAACTTACTAACGTGTGTGACGAGCATAATATGTGACCGACTCCTGTGAAGAAGGTCATTACTGATTTTTGTCACATGAATTTAAGTTGTCAGCAGCAAAGCTTAATCATCCCCAAGTTTCGGCCTTAAGAGTCATGTACTATATGTAACATTAACAACAAATATTTGGCTGTGATTTTGCCCCAATTTTTGCACCATAATGAGGTCTTGATCTAATTAATTAGGTTTGGATGTGATGATTTGTTAGCTGAGTACTGGGCTTCATTTGGGTGTGAATAATTTCTCAATTTGAAAGGAACTTGGGAATTTTAATGTTGGTTTTGGTAATTTTGTGTGCTGGATGTAGAGATTTTGTTTAGTTTTGGTGGTGGATCCAAATGTATTACTTTATTTAGGCGGATTAGTTCTTCTTTTCGGTGGTTCTACACTAAGTGGTAAAAAAAAAAAAAATCATCAAATTAATTTGTCAGATTATTATTGTCTTGAAATACTTTTGTTGTGTAAGGTGTCATAATCTCATATCTTTCTTAGATCACTGGTTTGCTCCGATTGGACAAGAGATATCTGGTTAGTTAAATTAAATAATCATATGTTTAATTTTAGATATTGTAAGTGTATAATTAAATGCTTAAATTTACCTACAACATTGGTCGAGATCTAGCATGCCGGTTTATTTTATCAAAATATTTGGCCTAAATTGTATGCACTAATTAGACATTTTATCTAATGACTTTTTATTGTCACGTCCCAATCCCAAGATACGTAGGACCATGATGCGTAAATATAGCCATCTACGTATCAAACAAATTGTAGTCCAACTAGATACGTACATGACGGTGCTAATGTCCATAACAGGTCCTCTTGGAACAAGAACAAGATGACGATTGTGCTAAAAGTTGTTAGGCAAGTAGGCGACTGAGAGTACGATCCAACTCCATCAATTGAAAGCGGGCCAATCTCGGGAGGAAATCCCGATTGCTGCCCAAGACTTAACAATCTAGTTATCCAAAACTATGACTAAACTAGCAACACTAATCTCAATCCACAAAATTACAAATATCAAGGTTAAACATAATATATTAAGGTTGGTCACCCAATAATACATTTGCTCGAACAAGCCCGGCAAGTACAACAAGACTTGCAAATACTAGGCTATAACAAATGAGTAATAACATAACGAATATAACTACGAAAGATACATTCTCAATAATATATAAATCTAAGAAGAGGACAATCAACGTTTCTTAGGGGTAAGTGCTATAGGATCCTCCTCACCTAATATTTGTATTATACATGGTGTGTATCGGGTCGGGCAGGCCCGGGCCCAGATTTTATAGGGTTTGACCGGGTTTGACCAGTTCTGGGCCGGGCTTAGCCCAAAGAGGAGGAGGGCCGACCTGGACCGGAGCCTTGAAAAAATAAACCCAACCCGGATCCGAACCCAAACACGGAATGCAAGTGTTGGCTCGGGTTGTTAAAAAAATAACTTAAAGAATAATAAATGGAAGTGAATGTTAGGAGGAAAATAAGATAATTTGATTAATTTGATTAAATTTAGAATTTTGATATAACAATTTTTATAAACTGAAAATTAAAATTAAAAATATTTTTTATATTTTTTATATATAACATTTTCAAGTATTCGATCTTATGTCCAGTTTATTGTTTAGCTCCTTCTTCTCTTCCTTCTTAGTATTCTTGAACCTACACTAAAATAAGATTATGATGCTACTGTATACAACGGAACCATTAGAAGAACACGTGAAAAGAAAAAACTTAAAGATGGGTATGTTTAAAAGATATACAACTTATGTTTAAGTTTTTATTTTCACTCTCTTTACAAGCTTTCTTTGTAATACCACAAAGGAATCTTGTAGAAAGAGTGAAAAGAAAAACTCAAGCATAAGTCGCATAATTTAAATATATATATCTAACAATAATAATACATATTAAAAATGATAGTTTTTTTAAGAAGATACTAGATACACTTGCCTAGATGCCTACGTAGATTTTCGGTGCCACAATTAGGTTTCCATTGGAGTTGTTTTCCACAATTCAAGCATTCAACAAGAATTTTATGTGAGATTCTTCTTTAGGTATCACACTCATTGTAAACTCCGCTAAGGTGATACTAAATTTTTTATATTCTTTCGAGCTGAGACTCTTGTAGTTGTACCCCCGAAGGTTACGGTGTGGATTGAGGTTGTTGATCTTGCAGTTGTTGTGGTGTTTGATCATTTTTCATACAACAAGTAGCCTCTGTACCGAATTGAATATCACTAGATTGCTTTTAAGTATTGGAAGAGGAAAGAAAATTTGTTGTGGTAAATTTGAAAGAATTTTGCCAACTTATAGAAATTTTGGGTGCCAAATTAATCCTAAATCTAATCATATCTTAACATCAGAAATGCAAAAAGCTACATAATGATTGGCGGCTTTGAATCTCATGCCATATTTTCAAGCATATAAATAATGGTACTAACAGACTGTCCACTGGGAAAATTCCTCACAAGAATATATTCAACTAGAAAGATGTCAAAATGGGCAGTAGCTCTCAGAGAATTTGGTGTCCAGTATCAGCCTAGACTTGTTGTCAAGGGTCAAACATTGGTTGATTTTATAGTTGAATGAACCCATCCTCCTCTTCAGATTGAGAGGCCAATGTCAAAAGAATTAGAGAACTTACCACCTCTGTGGTGGAATATGTATGTTGACAAATCGTTAAAAAAAATGGAAGAAAGAGCATGACTCATTTTTATTGACCCTGATGATTTCAAAGTGTAATATATCATGTTTCGATTTTACATTATCGAAAGTCGCCACTAGACGTAATGTCGTACAAGTCTAAATTATACTTCTACAAGGCAAGAACAACAAGGTCGATAAAACGTCTCAGAAACAAAGTCATTGTAGCAGAATTAGCAGAAAATTTGAAAAATACAAGATATATATGAAAATAATTCTCTTTATAGATAATTTTGTTGGGAACGTGGTGTGACCCGAACCAGAGTTGGTCGTGCGATAGTGAATTGGGCCTGTATACCATAAAAGAGAATTCCCATGTAAGGCATGAACCAATCCCAATTATTTACACCTCATGATCCCACCTCCTACCCGACGTGGGACTAAATTACCAACTCCATTGTCACCCACATTTTGAGTGCTCAACCGAAAATGAGATACAATCCAACAATCTCCACCTTAGCTCATTTCTGCTAGCCGAACAATCTTAGCACACCCGACTACCTTTGCTCGTTTCTGCTAGCGGAGCACCCTTAGCACACTCCGGCTACCTTTACTCGTTTTCGCTAACCGAACAACCTTAGCACTTTATTTGTTCGGACCAAACTCTATCCCCTTCAGTAGACTTGATTCCCAATAATCTTTCCCACCAGTCTAATGAGAGGTGTTGGCTCCATGGCTCCTCAACTGGACATCATGTCTATCGCCCAGGGACAGAAATCCTGCTCCCCCATGCCACCGATCTTCGATCCCCCGAGTTGCTTTACATCTTTCGTCATTTCCTGCTCCTCGATCGTTAAGTCGACGCTAGCTGCCATGCGTAGCACCTCATACACCACTGGAATTCTGCCGATATCAATAACACGGACAAGACCGAAGTCCATGTCGATTAGTCTCACCGTGAGTCTTGGCTGCATATCCCTGACTTCCTTCTTCCACCGAAATGTGTTAACGTTCTGACGAGCCTCTTCACCCTTGGCTGGCCCAACCAAGCGAACGGTGCGATTCTTCTAAGATTTAAACTCCTGAATCTGCCCACCTTCGTGTCCGAACTTGAAGCTCCCCCATACACATGCATCCTCGAGCAAAATATCATGCACTGTGCATGCCGTCGATGACCCACAGCTTTTCCTGAACTGTGTGAATGATGATGCTCCTGCCTTAGATTGAGTTTGCTGCAAACCTTGATCTCCTCCTTGGCCTCGAACTACTGAAACCGATGTCTCTCCGTGAAGCTTTGGCAAACCACCCGTTGCCAAAATTGGATCTGTGGAACAACCCCCACCTGAAGACCGAGTTGTTTTCAGTCATCAGCACCTTTGTCCATCGGCTTTGCGCTGTTGCCCTCCAACGGACCATGCAAGTCCTTGAACCAGAGTAGATCTTCCATCATTGGCTTCCAAATCACCCAGTTTTCTCTTGTGAGGGTGATCATACGAGCGTTCATTTGCTCCGAAAATATAGTTGCACCTTCCCTCTCGAGATAAACCTGGCTCTGATACCACTTGTTGGGAACGCGGTGTGACCCGAACCGGAGTTGGCCCATGAGGTACGATATTGAATTGGGCCCATATGCCTTAAAAGAGAATTTCTATATAAGATCTAAACCAATTCCAATTATTTATACCTCATGATCCTACCTCCTACCCGATGTATGACTAAATTACCAACTCCATTGTCACACCCTATTTTGAGCGCTCAACCGAAAATGAGATACAATCCAACATATTTACAACAGAATTTCAACAACTCTTAGACCCAAAAAATAATGTGATTACAAATAGTGGATCTTATTATAATGAACTATGCCACAAGGATCACAACTTGTGAGAATACTACAATCAACAATGTTCCATACATACCAATTTAGTTATTCAAATTAAGATTAATCTAGTTTATTATCGTTAAACATCAATTAGGAGAATTCTATAGTCATTACCGCAAGATTTTAGAGTCAAAAAGTCGTTGACACGCAAATAAAGGTGAACAAATATGGTAGAATAAGACGATGGAAAGACGAGGGTGGTGTTGATTATGTTGGATGAGTTGGTTGTTTGCTAAATTTTGAAGAGAACTAATGACAAAGGTTGAAGGATCACATATTTAGTCTCCTTTTAAGCCTAATAGGAACAAGATTCTAGAATATTTGACTAAATTTGAAATAATCATGTCTTCCCTCTTTAATTAAAATTTAGGAGGTCATAATGATATAAATTCAAAATGCTCCACATAGAAGTTGTATCCCTAGTTGTTTAGCTTTCCAAATTGGGGTTTAGGCCTAAAAGAGAATTGTATCGTAGGAGATAAGATTATTTTACTATAATTGTACAATTATGATATGTACCTAAATAAATCTGATTCCAATAATTTAAATCAAATATTGTACCCTTTTATGTGTATAATTCTTCATATGAATGAAATATTTATCAAAGAGTATCTCCTAACCATAATTCTCTTAAAGAAATCTCAAAAGAAATATAATTCTAACATGGATAAACACATCAATAGGTGATCCTAATACTAGTTGGCTTCCTAGTACATGAATGTATCTAGATTTAATATAATCATAATCCATATAGGTCCCTAACACTAATTCTAGTCCAAATAAGTTGGTAATATATTTAAATTTACCTAGTATAATCCCAATAAGAGGAGCGTATATGGAAACATGACTCTAGGGAGAATGGCTTCTATTTCATCAAGTTTGGGATATCGGAAGATTTGGACATGGTAATCCAGAATGGCCCTTGGACATTCAATGGGAGACTGGTTGTCCTAAGAAGATGGGACCCCTCTACTAACTTTGAACGGGATCGACTGGCAACTGTTCCTATCTGGATTAGGTTCCCTTGGCTTTTACCCCAACTATGGAGTGTCCCGCCTATTATGAAGTTGGCTAGCGGAATTGGAATTCTCCTTCGCCCAGACAAATACACGACTGATAGAGACCGATTATCCTTTGCTAGAGTTTTTGTTGAGATCAGTGTGGCTGATAAGCTTTCTAACAAGTTGGAGGTTGATCTTCCGATGGGCGAAACCATTTTCCAAAAGGTTGAGTATGAATGGGTTTCGCCTTGTTGTAATTCCTGCCCAAGCTTTGGACACATCGTAGCATAGTGTCCGGACGCTAGAGTTGTCTTGGAGGCCACTGTCACGACCCGCACCCGGTTATTCGGGCACGAGTACGTGGGTACGTCCAGCCTACGCCGCAGTGTCGGCGGTAGTACGCTGTCTATGTCATAATCACAGGTAATTTAAATCTATCTCATCCACAGTAAAATAAATAGACAAGGAAAATGACAGGGAAATAGAAATGATAAGATTTCATAAGACAAATTGTGATATACAAATCCATGGTTTAATACAGAATCCAGAAGATAAATCGGGGACAAACCCGATTACTGTGCTGAAGGAAAATACTAGCTAACTGGCTGCTACTCCTCAAGGGTAGTCTCCTGAGTAGGAACCGGCTTCTCAAAAGTATCACCTGCTGCCTCATAGGGATCATAATAGGTAGGGGCAAAGTTCTCATCATCACCTAAAACAACGGATCCAGTCAGGAAAGGAGCAAAGTACACAATGCACAACAAAGCTTAAACTAAATATTTATGACAAGTAGAAAAGAGCTGACAAGTATCATGTTGAGAATATGTATAAATAAGAAGTAACAATAACTAAGGGTTAATTGCTGTAAACAGGGATATGAGTAAACATGAAATATAATGAGACAGAAAAAATGGAACTACAACAAGATAACAGGAACTACAACACGACAAGAAACCATGTGTGTGTAAGTGTGTATTTAGAATACATAGTTGGCATGTAGGGGGTTATAAGGCTAATCAGGCCGTCATAGACGGCTATCAACATGAATAATCGAGTATCAGGCTGATGGTACAGTCGCGTACCAACAGCTATCGACATGACAGGGGGAAGGGTAAACCACATGCCCCCTAGTATTCTCCCACCCGACACGAAAAGCAAGACATGAACTCCAGTATTCAAGACATGAAATCCAGTATTCTAATACTATGTGTAATCATCAATGGTACTGGTAGAGCAAGGAAATTAATTATCACAATATAAAGATTAAACTTGAAGTGCAGGTACTTGCCTGATGTTTGGATCCAATTATAGTTTTGTATCTCGGGGAAATTTCCAGAAATGTGTCCAGATGCTGAAATAAACATTACCATCATGCTCAGAAGATATTAAATAGCTAGAAACGCCTGTCCTTGGGTCCAATTTGGAGACAAGAGCAAAACGGCAATTTCGGGTCAAATCGGGGTCCGCATGTGGGCCCGCTTTGCACCGAAAAATGTGTCAGGGTCAAAGGTCTCCAAATTTACCAAACTTAGTGGCAACAGGTCAGGAACGATGATACGAATCCAACGGAACTTTCAGATTTGAATTCCGATGAGCCGATCACAAAATCGCCCGTCGAGTGGGACCGGTGGGGCCCACGACACGCGATTTCGTCAACGTTCTCAGAATCGAACCAAACTTGGGTCATAGGACCAGCGTATGGCTACGAGTCCGATGGCGCAAGTTTCGTTTCAATCCGACGAATGTACACAAAGTTGGGGCATGATTCAGAAAAGTCGGATACGGGGCGTTGTCCGCGGATACGCGTTGATCCCGGTGTGCACGCACACCCGAATCGACTTCTGCAAAATCCCACACGTCCGTATCAACGCTGCGCACGTATCTGTGAAGACCGCGCGCGACCAAGTCGTCCCGTTTGGCGGGACGTACCCAGTTCCGGGGTGAATCGGGTCAATATTTTTCCTGTTTTTGGATCGCGGTGTGCGATCACCACAGGACGCGATGCCCCGAGCGGTTTATCCGGGCACCGAGAGGGTCATACAGGCTTCGCAACGCAATTTACGGAATTGAAATCTGAGCTACGAGCAAGAAGATACACGCACCTGAACTAGGCTAAAAACCTGGGGTTTGAATCGTGTCCGACACGTGTCGGACACAGGAAATTAGGGTTAGGGCTTTCTCGCCGGACTCCGGCGGAGGGCGGCCGGGCTGAGGCGGAGGGGGCCGGGGGAAGCGCGGGGGCACGGCGAGGCGGCTGGGGACTCGTCGGCGGCGGCGGAGGGGGTCTGCCGGAGCTGCTGCCGCTGTTCCTCGGTGCTGCGGCTGCCGTCGATGGGGAAGAAGAGGAGGGAGAAAGGAGGAGATGGCCGAGGGAGAGGGCTGGGAAGGGTGGCGGCGCCGGAGGTGGCAAGTTCGGGTGGAGGCGTGGTGGTCGGTGGCGAGGGCGACGGCGGTGGGTGGCACGGTGGAGGGGAGACCGGAGAGGGAATGGGGGAAATTATATAGGCGGTGGCGGGCCGGGCAAGGCGGAGGTGAGGGGCTGGGGACCGAGGTCGTGGCGGCCGGTGCGGGGGTCGGGTGGTGGAGCGGAGTAGGCGGAGCGGCGTGGTGGCCGGAGAACGCGGCGGCTCCGCCGGAGGACTCGGGATCGGGTCGACGTGGGGAGGGGATGGGGCTCAGGGTCGGGTGCGGGTCGGGTGCGGGTCTGGCCGACCCGCCCGACCCATCAGGCCAGGGTTGGGCCGGGTTTGGGGTTGGGCCCGGTGGGCCGGTCCGGTGGGCCGAAAAATAATAATAAAAACAATTAATAAATAAATAAATAAATAATAAATAGATTTAGGTGTTTTAAAATAGGTCCGGGGCCTAATAAATTCCAGAAAAATTACCCTAAGTCCAGTTTTCTATTTTACACCCAAAAATATTATTTTCATAATATTTTAATGTTATTTATTATCAATTAAAAATCATGTAATAATTCAAAACCCTGAATTTAATTACAGAAAATTCCCAGAAAATTCCAGAAAATTGCGAAAAATCCAATGTTAATATTTTTTGAAAAATCAGGGGCTTACAATCTATCCAACTTATAAAAATTTTGTCCTCGAAATTTAAAATTAAGCCATAATCTGTTAACCCTTCATGTACATCAATCGCAATCTCCTTGCGATAATTTAAATCCTAATCATGTCCACTGCAATCACTTCATGATTAAGGTGACTACTTGTTCCAATCAAAATTTTAACCTAAGGTTATTACTTCTTTGTCACGTCCCAGTCCCAAAATATCGAGGGACTGGACACGTGGCAATGGCCAGCAGCACGCACCGATGGACAAACCCAATTTAATGGATCCATCGGGGCATACTTAAGCTGTATTACAAAGTTCAGGGTTTACTAATCTCATCCACAGAATAAAGACAGAAATATCAGCAAAAGCAATAATAAACAACAACCAGTCCAAGTAAATAAAATCGGGGAACAACCCGATATTAGTCTGTTACAATGTTCTCATAAACAGAAATTAAAGAGTTTAATTAAACAGGAAATAACGACTGAGCATGGCGAAGCAATGGTTCAGGAGAAGTCCTCAGCGATCACCTCGTCCTCAGCTACGGGTACTGTTCTGTGAAGAGCACCTGTTCCGTAGACCTCTGGATAAACCTCGTCTGCAAATCCTGGGGACATAATCCGGATCCAGGTCCTCAGGGGACATAGCAAGGTACAGAAAACACAAACCAAAATAAATGCAGTAAAGTAAATAAGGGAACAATAGGGTTAACTATATAACCTTCTATGTGATATGCAAGTTGAGAGCATCACTAGAACTTAGGCTGATACCACTACAAGCTCTGTGTCGGGGAGCCGGTAGCAGCTATACTATAAATTTTACTATGTGTTTACTATGAATTTTATATAAATATAATCAGCCTGTAGCCTGTGTGTCTCTCCCCACCCAATGAAATCTCACGTCACAGTTCACAATGTTCATGTTACGCAAGATTAAAACTAATGCAGTCAGTCATTTATTAAGATCTAAGAAAAATAAATCTCAAGTCATGAAAGCTATATCCTATACAGAACCACCTTGAATAATCAGGAAGATTCTGTCTCATGCTCTGTGTCAAGTGTCCTGGGTATAAGGTACTTGATATGGCAAGTACAGGAAATATAAATGTCACGATAACCAGTTCTAAGTGATATTACACAACCCCGAGTACGGTGTTGGCACCCGACTATGATCGGACGCTAAGTAAGTCACACGGCCCTAGGTTTGAGCATGTACAACAGTCACATGAAATAAATCTGGAGAAAATGAATCATTAAACTGCATTTATGGCAAGGTACACTTGCTTGGGTTTTCAGCTCCAATTGTCGCTCTGGCTACAGCTGGATTTGCAGGCAGTACTCCAGCTGCTGAAACAAACATCACCATCAGGTCCAGAAAATATTAATCAGCTAGGAACGCTTGTCCTTGAGTCCAATTTGGAGACAAGGGCAAAAACGTCATTTTCGGGTCAAAATGGGGTCCAAATGTGGGCCGCTTTGCACCGAAAAATGCGTCAGGGTCAAAGGTCTCAAAATCAGTCCAACTTAGTGTCAACAGGTCAGGAACGATGATACGAACCCAACGGAACTTCCAAAATTGGATTCCGATGAGCCGTTCTCAAAATCGTCCGTCGGGTGGAGCTTGTGGGGCCCACGACACGCGATTTTGTCAACGTTCTCAGAATCGAACCAAACTTGATCCACAGGACCAGCGTATTGCTACGATTCCGATGGTGCAAGTTTTGTCTCGATCCGACGTGTGTGCACTAAGTTACAGCGAGAATCAGAATGGTCGGATACGGGGCGATATCCGCGGATACGTACTGATTCCGGTGTGCACGCACATCCGAATCAGCTTCTGCGAAATCCTGCACGTCCGTATCAACGATGCGCACGTATCTGTGAAGACCGCACGCGACCAAGTCGTCCTGTTTGGCGGGGCGTACTCGATACCGGGGTGAAACAGGGTCTGATTTTTCCTGTTTTTGGATCGCGGTGTGCGATCACCACAGGACGCGATGCCCCGAGCGGTTTGTCCGGGCACCGAGAGGGTCACACAGGCTACGCGATACAATTTACGGAATCGAATTATGAGCTACGAGCAAGAAGATACACGCACCTGAACTGGGCTGAAAAACCAAGTACAAATCGTGTCCGACACGCGTCTGAACTAGGGCTGTGTCCGGCTCGTGTCTGAATGCTGTGTCCTGCTGTGTCCTCAGTTAGGTTTATTGTGTCCGGCTAGGGCACCCGTGTCAGGCCGCTGGGAGCGGGGTTCTGGTCGGCTGCGGTCGGTGGAAGCTCGAGGAGGTCCTGGGCGGCTGGGCGGCCGGGCGGCGAGGTCCGGAGGACGGCTGACGACTGGAGCGGGCGGGGGAAACTGCTGCTACGGTTGGGGCTTGCGACCGAGCGGGGAAGGAAGAAGAAGGAGGAGAGGGCCGGGCTGCCGTCGACGGAGCTGGTGGGAGATAGAGCAGCCTGTGGTCGAGGCTGGGGAGAGGGAGGAGGGTTCAGGCGAGGGGCCGAGTGGCGTCAGGCGGAGGACGGCGTGCTGGGGCGGCGCGCAGCACGGCGGGGAGGTGAGCGTCAGCGGAGGGGAGAGGAGATATGGCCGGCTGGGGCTTTATATAGGGAGGTGGAGGAAGACGGGCGGAGGCCGTTGCGGGGAGAGGAGGCGGAGGGTCGGGGAAGATGGAGAGCGGTGGCAGCGGACGTTCGCAGGGAGCCGGAGGGTCGCCGACGGCGGGGGTAGGTCAGTGGTCGGGTGAACGTTTGGGAGGGGAGAGGTTATCGGGTTGCGGGTTGGAGTGGGTTGCGGGTTGGGCGGACCCGGCCCGACCCGCTAGTCTGAATTGGGTTTGGGTTGGGTTGGTTAGACCGGGTCGGTTAATTTTGGGTTCGGTTAATTTTGGTTTAATGTTGGGTTTAATTAATTGGTTAAAATAAATAATAGTTTTTAATGCTTTAAAAATTTATCCGGGATCCAATAAATTCCCAGAAAATTATCCTATGTCTAGTTTTCTATTTTACACCATAAAATATTATTTTCATAATATGATAATATTATTTATTATCATTTAAAAATCATTTATTAATTAAAACACCTTAGTTTTATTTCAGAAAAATCTCAGAAAATCCAGAAAATTGTGATAAATCCAAATTTTAAATTTATGAAAATCAGGGGGATTACATTCTTACTTCCTCCAATTACCCACAGGCAAATTTTAGAGTAAGCCCTTATAACATCTTCAAGGATTGCACATGCTTATGACCTTGCCTCACTATTCTAACTATCATAATTCCTCTAGAAGTGATTCGAGTCCAATAGTATTCCCATTTGTATGCTCCAACCTTTTAAATTCCATTCACATCCTCAATATTCTAACTAGGTAGTCCAACCCTCAAATTTTAATCCTTAAATTAAATCACCAAATTGAAAAATAATTTAAATATAGTCCACCAATGTTCAAGTCTGAAATTCTATAATTCTATCCTCTAAATTCAAATTGATGATTTTACTTGCATTATCATGTACCTAAGATACAACTATTGGGTCCTCGATATCAATTCATTAATCATCTTAGTCACCCCTCTAAATTTTCAAAATTAGAATGGCTTGCTTCTTCCAATCTAACCTTACTCGGTCACAATCCAAAAGACATTCCTCTCGAGTTGACAAATGCATTGCTACCCAACTTAGAGTTTACCCATTCATCACAAAAGACTATATACTTTAAGAAAATATTCCTTAATATGTTTACTCATGTCATTCAATCCTCGAACTTCAACGCCGATCATATCACGTATGATATGTCCTCAATTTTGAAAGGTTAATCCTCAAGTATGTAATCGGCCTATGTGGCATATCTAGTACTATCTATGTACCAAACTTATACCAAGCACGAGATTTCGTCTTTCCGAAATAGGGGAGACGAAGATCAATAATAAAGAGTTCAAGGGTGGGGTGATAGAATAGAAATATCGGGGTCAAGGCGTTTTAAAGAATTCAGGTGGGAATTGTCAAGCGATTGTGGATTGAATCCTATCTTGGTAATTCCTATTCACATGCTCGTATTAATACAGTCATGTAACCTGATATGATATGTTCAGACATGTCTAGGGCAAGTATATTAGTCAACTATATATCTCAATCCACGTAAAGTAGTGCGAAAGGCGAATCAAAATGCACTAAGGCTGATCAGACCGTAATGCACTGATTCTGAATAGACAATCGTATTAGTGTGTCGACCCACTAATACATATGTCATGAACAAGCTCGATAAAGAGTAAGCTTGCAAAACTAGGCTATAGAATAGCAGCATAAGTCAAGTACATCAAAATTAAGTGTGCTAGATGATGATGAAAGGAGGTACAAATTATTTAAGTTCACAAAACAACACATAATAAGCACAATAGCAAAAGACTCTACAATCTCTACAGTTATCAAATATAAAAGCATACCAGGTTATTAGCAAGTTCAAAATTACTAGGTTGGGGCTGAGGTCACGGACCAATAGGCACGAGCTAAACAATACTAGAAAAGGTATCTATGAATCACTTACGCACATTAGCTGCTCCCAGAGTCTGCACGTTCTCCACGGTCATCGCGGAAGCTTGTCCGCGTCCTTGTGGTGGTGCCCTCTGCTGTTGCTGGGCTAGCTGGGAGAGTGTTGCTTGTGGTACCAAGGTGGTTTCAGTTCGAGTGCTGGTAGAGCATCTCGTGGTGATCTTGTAGGAACCTCGTCGCTTGCTGATAGGTCCATTACTCTGCATCCAAAATAAACGATAAGGGGCGCACAGAAATCAAGGCAGGATGCAAGTCAATAAAATAATTCGAAGTCGGTATGGATATCAAGAACGATTCAATCAAGTGGATGAGCTTTTCCTAAAATCCTCAATCTTATTGCAGGCCTGTTCGGTCCCTAAGTTGAAACCGAACAATTTAGTCGTTGACCTGCATGGGCCACCACAAAAATGTGTCATGACCCGCACCCGGTTATTCGGGCACGAGTACGTGGGTACGTCCAGCCTACGCCGCAGTGTCGGCGGTAGTACGCTGTCTAGGTCATAATCACAGGTAATTTAAATCTATCTCATCCACAGAAAAATAAATAGACAAGGAAAATGACAGGAAAATAGAAATGATAAGATTTCATAAGACAAATTGTGATATATAAATCCATGGTTTAATACAGAATCCAGAAGATAAATCGGGGACAAATCCGATTACTGTGCTGAAGGAAAATACTAGCTAACTGGCTGCTACTCCTCAAGGGTAGTCTCCTGAGTAGGAACCGGCTTCTCAAAAGTATCACCTGCTGCCTCATAGGGATCATAATAGGTAGGGGCAAAGTTCTCATCATCACCTAAAACAACGGATCCAGTCAGGAAAGGAGCAAAGTACACAATGCACAACAAAGCTTAAACTAAATATTTATGACAAGTAGAAAAGAGCTGAAAAGTATCATGTTGAGAATATGTATAAATAAGAAGTAACAATAACTAAGGGTTAATTGCTGTAAACAGGGATATGAGTAAACAAGAAATATAATGAGACAGGAAAAATGGAACTACAACAAGATAACAGGAACTACAACACGACAAGAAACCATGTGTGTGTAAGTGTGTATTTAGAATACATAGTTGGCATGTAGGGGGTTATAAGGCTAATCAGGCCGTCATAGACGGCTATCAACATGAATAATTGAGTATCAGGCTGATGGTACAGTCGCGTACCAACAGCTATCGACATGACAGGGGGAAGGGTAAACCACATGCCTCCTAGTATTCTCCCACCCGACACGAAAAGCAAGACATGAACTCCAGTATTCAAGACATAAAATCCAGTATTCTAATACTATGTGTAATCATCAATGGTACTGGTAGAGCAAGGAAATTAATTATCATAATATAAAGATTAAACTTGAAGTGCAGGTACTTGCCTGATGTTTGGATCCAATTATAGTTTTGTATCTCGGGGAAATTTCCAAAAATGTGTCCAGATGCTGAAATAAACATTACCATCGTGCTCAGAAGATATTAAATAGCTAGAAACGCCTGTCCTTGGGTCCAATTTGGAGACAAGGGCAAAACGGCAATTTTGGGTCAAATCGGGGTCCGCATGTGGGCCCGCTTTGCACCAAAAAATGTGTCAGGGTCAAAGGTCTCCAAATTTACCAAACTTAGTGGCAACAGGTCAGGAACGATGATACAAACCCAACGGAACTTTCAGATTTGAATTCCGATGAGCCGATCACAAAATCGCCCGTCGAGCGGGACCGGTGGGGCCCACGACACGCGATTTCGTCAACGTTCTCAGAATCGAACCAAACTTGGGTCATAGGACCAGCGTATGGCTACGAGTCCGATGGCGCAAGTTTCGTTTCAATCCGACGAATGTACACAAAGTTAGGGCGTGATTCAGAAAAGTCGGATACGGGGCGTTTTCCGCGGATACGCGTTGATCCCGGTGTGCACGCACACCTGAATCGACTTCTGCAAAATCCCACACGTCCGTATCAACGCTGCGCACGTATCTGTGAAGACCGCACGCGACCAAGTCGTCCCGTTTGGTGGGGCGTACCCAGTTCCGGGGTAAATTGGGTCAATGTTTTTCCTGTTTTTGGATCGCGGTGTGCGATCACCACAGGATACGATGCCCCGAGCGGTTTGTCCGGGCACCGAGAGGGTCATACAGGCTTCGCAACGCAATTTACGGAATTGAAATCCGAGCTACGAGCAAGAAGATACACGCACCTGAACTAGGCTAAAAACCTGGGGTTTGAATCGTGTCCGACACGTGTCGGACACAGGAAATTAGGGTTAGGGTTAGGGATTTCTCGCCGGACTCCGGCGGAGGGCGGCCAGGCTGAGGCGGAGGGGGCCGGGGGAAGCGCGGGGGCACGGCGAGGCGGCTGGGGACTCGTCGGCGGCGGCGGAGGGGGTCTGCCGGAGCTGCTGCCGCTGTTCCTCGGTGCTGCGGCTGCCGTCGATGGGGAAGAAGAGGAGGGAGGAAGGAGGAGATGGCCGGGGGAGAGGGCTGGGCAGGGTGGCGGCGCCGAAGGTGGCGAGTCCGGGTGGAGGCGTGGTGGTCGGTGGCGAGGGCGACGGCGGTGGGTGGCACGGTGGAGGGGAGACCGGAGAGGGAATGGGGGAAATTATATAGGCGGTGGCGGGCCGGGCAAGGCGGAGGTGAGGGGCTGGGGACCGAGGTCGTGGCGGCCGGTGCGGGGGTCGGGTGGTGGAGCGGAGTAGGCGGAGCGGCATGGTGGCCGGAGAACGCGGCGGCTCCGCCGGAGGACTCGGGATCGGGTCGACGTGGGGAGGGGATGGGGCTCAGGGTCGGGTGCGGGTCTGGCCGACCCGCCCGACCCGTCAGGCCAGGGTTGGGCCGGGTTTGGGGCTGGGCCCGGTGGGCCAAAAAATAATAATAAAAATAATTAATAAATAAATAAATAAATAATAAATAGATTTAGGTGTTTTAAAATAGGTCCGGGGCCCAATAAATTCCAGAAAAATTACCCTAAGTCCAGTTTTCCATTTTACACCCAAAAATATTATTTTCATAATATTTTAATATTATTTATTATCAATTAAAAATCATGTAATAATTCAAAACCTTGAATTTAATTACAGAAAATTCCCAGAAAATTCCAGAAAATTGCGAAAAATCCAATTTTAATATTTTTTGAAAAATCAGGGGCTTACAACCACTAAGCAAGTCCCCTAATCTAGTACTGAGGTGCCAACACCTACTAGAGATACTAGAGCCAGTACTGCTATCCCTAGCTCGCGGGAAGAGAAAATAGACTTAACTATGGAGCAAAGGAGTATGGACACGGATGAGCTAGCCCTGTAGGAGGCTCCCCAATCCTCTCTTCTGGGAAAGAGAATGGGGGCGGAGAATGAGGAAAAAGGGAGAGGGGTAGGAAATGAGGAGACACAACATATGATGGTAGTATTCGCTACTGAGAACCAATAGGGGGAAGATAACTCTAGCCTGGTCACGTTTATTGCTGAGGTTGTTAACCAAGAAGGTAATCATGTCCGAGTTAGGAGGAGACTGGCAAATGAAGGAGCGCTATGTATAGTGCCGTATATGGACAAATCTTCAAAGACCCCTAGTAAAGATGATGGACAACTCGACGGACAGCTAACTAGCCAGGAACCGTTGACGTACCCGAATCCCATCTGGCAGGCAAAAGTGGAATCAAAAGCAGGAGATGCCAAAGCTCATAACCGATAAAAGGATGGACTCTCTTACCACCTTAAAAAGAGTTCACGTATCAACAAGGGAACCCACTAATGTAATTTATGACTATATTGACATGGAATGTGAGAGAGGCAAATTCGATAGGTAGGTGGAGGGATATTTTGCTGTACATCAATAAATCCAAATGCTCTATCATAAACATTTTGGAATCCAAAGTAAGATCAAAATTTTTGATTAACAGACATACTACGACGCACTGGGCCTCCGTCCAAAACCTAGATTGTAGTGATATAGCTCACATATGGATTATGTGGGATACCAGGATTTGGCAGGGAGATGTGATACAGCGATCAAACCAACTCCTCACCATTAAATTTACCAACAAAGGGGGGCTTCAAATTTTGGTATGAGCAGTGTATGATCATAATGACAAAATCAAGTGTCTAGGGTTATGGAATGACATTACTATGACCAACACGCTTATTGAAGATAGATGGTCGTTAGTTGTGGAAGGCTACTTCAATGCTATCTTATTCACCCATGAAAAAATAGGAGGCCGTCCAGTGCAACAAGCGATTCTCTCTGAATTTCAATATTGTCTCTTATCCTCTAGACTCAAGTGCATGGATAAGACTGGGCATATATGGACGTGGAATAATAGGGCAATTACTAACCGAATTATCGTTCAGCTTGACTGCGCTCTCTGTAATGGGAGATGGTTGGAAACGTTCCAGTCTTGTAAGACGGAATGCTTAAGACCTGGAGCTAGTGATCACTCCACTATTGTTATTAGACTGGCATAAGTGTCGGTTATCAAAGGGAGGCCTTTCGAATTCAATAATGCTTGGATTCATATGGAAGGCTATGAGGTGGTAGTTCAGCAAGATTGGGAGGGTGGGTTGACTGGAACTGCTCAGTTCAAGATTGTTCAAAAGTTGAAAGCTATTAAAGGCCTACTCAAGATCTGGAATAAAGGCAGACCTCCTACTCCACTCCAGAAACTAGAGGACAACTTGGCTGACATTTAACTGAGGGTTCAGATTGACCCATTTAACCCAGCCCTCTCAGAAGAGGAGATAGCCCTCCAAGACCGTCAGTGCTAGAAAATATTCTTAGATGAGATCCACATCAGATAGAGAGCTAAATGCAACTGGCTTAAAGATGGAGATAGGTGTTCTAAATTTTTCCACGCTACTCTTAAGGCTAGACAGAGTCGGAATACCATCCATGGATTGCTTGATCCTGATGGAAGCCTCATTACTAGGATGATGGTATCCGGAATGTGGTGGTGCGGTACTTTTGGGATATTTACAACCAAAACTCATATCCTAACGTCTTTCCACACTTTGTTTTTAAGAAGATGGTCTCTCGACGAGATAACGCTGTCTTACGGACAACAATATCGATGGATGAGATACATTCTATTATTATTAATGCAGACCCTATCAAATCTTCAGGTCCGGATGACTTTAGGGCGGCTTTCTTCAAGAAATACTGGGAGATGATAAAGATATATGTCCTGGATGCGGTGAGCAAGTTTTTCCTCTCTGGTAGGCTACTCAAGAAGCTTAACCATACTTTTCTGGTCTTAATTGCTAAGGTGGAGGGCACGACTTCAATGGGAGATTTTCGGTCGATAGCGTGATGTAATTACTTATAAAAGATTATAACACACCTGATATATGATCGGATGGGGGATGTGATGAGAGAGCTTATCTCCCATAATCATATGACAATCATCAAAGGTCGTTTCTCTCCATCTCGGAGAACTATATGCTGGCTCATTAGCTCGTCGAGGATTTCAATAAGCAGGGAGGCAACAAAGCGTGTCTAAAGTTGGACCTCAGGAAAGCCAACGATATGGTGAATCAAGATTTTTTCTGCCACATCATGATCTGTATGGATTTGACAAATGGTGGATGGATAGGGTAATGTCACTCTCCGTTTCTGATATACGTATTTGGAATATATTAGTTTTTCTGCTTATATTATTTGTTGCTTGCATGGTAATTAGGTTGCATGTCATGGAGACTAGACACATTCTTTGGTTCAATTAGAACTATGGTTTAATTATTGGGTTGGTTTGGTTATTAGTTAGACCCATGGTCTAAACCTCAAACCCTAGCTATATAATCTAACTTATTTCTCTTTCTTTCCTTATCCTTCATTTTCTTCTCTTTTTTTCATTTTTAGGCAAGTACACCTTGCACCACATGGAAAAATCTCTTGATTTTCGATTCTTATTTTTTTCCCTTTCATTTTATTAGTTTATTATGTGCTCTTGATGATTCTAAACTGTTGATATGGTATGTTGAGTGTCATATTTAAGTATAGTATAAGCACATAGGAATATCCTGAGGACATATTTCAGATGCCAGAATATGTCACAGGATATTCCATTATGAGATTATTGTCATAATGATTGAGATCATTGTATTAATGACTGTAAGGCTATATAATGCCAATGAGACAATCAATAAAATAATCAACTAATTTCAACATGGTATCAGAGCCAAGTTTCCACAAACCCTAGCCGTCACCAAGCTTCCACAAATCCACAGAAGGATTTCCTAGATCTCCTCCACCGAACTCTTCCATGCCCCCCCTTCTTCCCTTCTCTTCTCTTCTCCGTCCTTCGTAGGCTGTCCTTCGTTGTTACTGCCCCGTCCCGCTACTGCTGTGGCTATTACTGCTGCTGCGGCTGCTGCGACTGCTGCTGCTGCTACGACGGCGGCTGTGACATGCGTGTTGCCGCCTCCTCCGCACCAGCACGAGACAACGCCTAATAGGGATGCCTAGATCTGAAAAAGGGGGGGGACATGTTAGGATCTAGGAGCGGACGACGAGGATGAGCGTGAGTCATGGAGCGGACGTGACGTGATTGGATAGACGACGCATCGATGGAGGAGATCATCAAGAAGCTAGATTCTGCAGAGGTGGCGACATTGATGAAGTTGTTGACGATGTCGGCTGGTGAGAATACGACATGAACGTCGCCAGAGTTAAAGCTTCCCTCCATCGATCTGAAATTAGATGGACCAGCCACCTATCTGAGTTGGTCACGGCGGGTGAGAAGAACCCTCGCAGGAAAAAACATGGAGGGGTTCCTGACGGACGAGAAGACAGAGCCGGACGAGGGCTCGACAGGACGGGATGAGTGGAAGTCCACTCATATGGTGATCTACATCTAGCTTCTCAACTCCTTAGTCCAGTCTATTGCCACCACAGTAGACGGTATTGAGATGGTAAAAGATGTGTGGAAGAAGTTGAGAAGGACCTATGATGGTGTGGGGAACAACTTACGGGTCTTCCAGATAAAGGAGAAGATTGATGACACCGTACAGGGAGAGAAGACGGTGCAGGAGTATGCCACAGAGTTGGAGCGTCTGTGGTTGGATTATGATTACTCCTCAGATCGGGCGAGCTGCGGGGACCCTAAGTGTAAGGAGAGACGGGTGTATCTGCAGGAGAGGACGATGAAGTTCCTCAAAGGACTGACTGCAGCTTTCGCACAGAGGACGACCCTACTTCTAGCCCAACCAAAGATCCCTAGCCTTGAGGAGGCTATCTCAGCCATGATCTAGGAGGAGACACGCATCAGGCTGCAAGACGGGACAGGTGGTCTCCCCGAAGCAAAGTCAGCACTAGCGATCACCAGCTCAGGTAACACAGGATCTAAGAGAGAGCTCTGGCAGCATAACCGGCAGTGCTACAACTGTGGGAAGATGGGTCATCATCGGTATGCTTGTACCAAACCACCTAGGGAGGGAGATTCAGGTGGTGGACGAGGACCGTTCGGCAGACGAGGATATAATGGAGGACGTGGTTGTGGTCGAGGGGGTAGACGAGGCGGCCGAGGAGGTTATCGGGCGAACCTCCTGATATCAAAAGGGAACGGAGAAGCTGATGGCACCTTTACTGACCAGGCACTACAAGACATGAGGAGTAGAACAGAGGAGGCGTCCACCTCATTCTTTGTTAAGGGCAATGCTGCCATGTATGCCCATCCATCAGAAGGTACTGACGAATCACTTGCCCTTGCGTCTATATGACGAGGATTATCGACTCGGGAGCATCTCGGCATGTGACGGGGAATGATAGTGAGTTTTCTTCCTACACTCACCTAGCATCAGCAGACAACAATCAGACAGCTGATGGCACTTTCCAGCCAGTGGTCGGTAAGGGTACTGTTAATTGTACAGGTTCAGTAAGATTATCCAATATTTTACATGCTCCATCCTTTTCAGTCAGTCTCTTGTCCATTAGTTCTATAATCCTCCAACTTAAATACATTGTTTCTTTTGATATTCCTAAGGTGGCCTTCCAAGAGAAAGGGACAGAACGAAGACTTGAGACTGGCACTTGGCATGAGGGACTGTGGTACCTAGATCGAGAAGGACTGGACTCAGCATTGGTATCTATGGCAGAGAAGGCTGGCATGGAAGGACTGCAGCAGAGGACTGAGGATACCTTGATACTCCATCATCGGAGGATGGGACATTCTTCCTTTGATACTCTAAGTAAGTTGTATCCAGAGATTTATGCAAAAACAAATAAAGAGAAATTAGTATGTGATGCGTACGAGTTAGGAAAACTTACTAGGAACTCATATGTTGGCACGGGTCATAGGAGCACTTTTGCTTTTGAGTTAGTACATTCTGATGTCTGGGGTCCATATGCTACTAACACTATAAATGGTTATAAGTACTTTATTTCTTTCATTGAGTGTGCCTCTTGTGTTACCTGGTTATATTTGATAAAAAATAAGAATGATGTACCTGCTTATTTTTGGGATTTCCATAAGCATGTCCAGACTTAGTACAAAGCAGTTATGAAGGTACTGAGGTCTGACAATGGAACGGAGTATACCAACAGGACGCTTGCAGAATACTGTCAGCACACGGAATACAGCATCAGACCACCTGTGCATACATACCAGCACAAAATAGAGTTGCAGAAAGGAAAAACAGACACCTTCTGGAGGTCGCAAGAAGTATGATGATCATCGACATGAATATCCCACAGAGTCTGTGGGGGCATGCAGTGTTGACAGCAGCTCAACTCATCAACAGGATGCCCTCGAAGGTCCTCGGATGGAAGTTCCCATGTGAGGTATTGCAAGGCAATAATAGTGGGATACTCCCACTGAAGGTGTTTGGGTGTGTGTGTTTTGTGAAGGACAACAGGCCATCAGTTGGAAAACTTGACCCTAGAGCGGTCAAATGCATCTTCGTAGGCTACTCGGCGACCCAGAAGGGGTATGTGTGCTGGAGTCCAGTAGAGAAGAAGAAGTTTGTCAGTATGGATGTCCACTTTCGGGAGCATGAGCCATACTACCGCTAGGACGGAACTTCACACAACACGCCTAATACTGCCAGTATTAGGCGAGAGGGGGGAGATGGAGAACTTGGTGGTAACCGATTTAGAAGTTTGGCATAGAGGCACGGAGAAGGGACAAGAAGGTGAAGGTGTTAGGCCTACGGCTCAGGGAGAGTTACTTACCTACAGCAGGAGAGAGAAGCAAACTGTAGGACCAGTACCGACAATGCCAGTACCAAGACCCTTGCCTGCGTTCGTCCCAACTCCTGAGGCACCGACACCAACCCCCCTTCAGGTGATACCCCCTCCTTCACAAGTTATCATTCCTCCTACTTCTACTCCTCCCACACCACTATCTGTACGGAGGACCACTCGCAGCAATACAGGAAATCCTTCAAACAGATATGGTTGGAATATTGCTCAGTTTGTTTTTATGACCATATCCCTTCTTCTCATGGAGCATTTATAGCATCTTTGGATAGTATTACTGTACCTAACAATTTACAGGTTGCCAAGAACGATCCAAAGTGGAAAGCGATAATGCACAAGGAGTTGGGAGCTCTGGAGAAGAACCACACTTGGGAGCTTGTGAGACTGCCAGAAGGAAAGAGAGCAGTTAGATGCAAGTGGGTCTTTACCGTAAAGCAGAACCCAGATGGATAGGTTGAGCACTACAAAACTCGACTAGTAGCCAAAGGATACAGTCAGACGTACGGCATCGACTATGACGAGACCTTTGCACCAGTTGCAAAAATGAGCACTGTTAGGACTCTGATTTCTTTGGCAGCGAATGGTGGATGGAAGCTACACCAACTGGATATGAAGAATGTGTTTCTTCATGGAGATCTAGCGGAGGAGGTGTACATGGAGATACCTCCAGGATTTGACACTAATCAGACAGTAGGCAAGGTCTGCAGGTTGAAGAAGTCCCTCTATGGACTGAAGCAGTCTCCTCGAGCGTGGTTTGACAGATTCAGAAGGGCGATGATAGGAATGGGATATCAGCAGATCAATGTTGATCATACTGTGTTCTTCCGTCAGAGTGGAGGCCACATCACCATGCTTGCGGTGTATGTAGACGATATAATTATCACAGGAGATGATGAGCAGGAGATCGCCCAACTCAAAGGAAAGCTTGGCAAGGAATTCGAGGTGAAGGATCTCGGCCTTCTTCGGTACCTTGGGATTGAGATTGCTCGAGAAGCAGAGGGGATTGTTCTCTCTCAAAGGAAGTATGTACTGGATCTTCTCACAGAAACTGGGATATTGGGGTACAAACCTGCAGCGACACCAATAGATCAGAGGTTCAAGATTGATGCTGAGGCTGGAGAACCAGTTGATCGGGACAGATACCAGAGACTGGTTGGCAAGTTGATCTATTTGAGCCATACACGTCTTGATATCTGCTTTGCAGTAAGTGTGGTGAGCCGCTACATGCATGACCCACAGAAGGGTCATATGGATGCAGTGTACCAGATTCTGAGGTACTTGAAAGGTGCTCCCGGAAAGGAACTAATATTCAGGAAGAACAATCACGTGAGCATCGAGGGCTACTGTGATTCTAACTGGGCTAGTTGTGCTTATGACAGGAGGTCTACCTCGGGATATTGCATATTTGTAGGAGGTAACTTGGTCTTCTGGAGGAGTAAGAAGCAGTCTGTGGTGGCCAGATCGACAGCTGAAGCAGAGTACAGAGCTATGGTCTTGGGAGTTACATAGCTGCTATGGTTGAAGAATATGCTGGTGGAGCTGAAGCTGGATCAAGGAGCCAAGATAAAGCTGTGGTGTGACAATCAGTCAGCTATTAGTATCGCCAACAATCCAGTACAGCATGACAGGACCAAACACATCGAGATTGATAGATTCTTCATCAAAGAGAAGTTGGATAGTGGATTACTGGAGCTTGGCCATGTTCCAACCAGGGATCAAGTAGCGGATGGACTAACCAAGGGACTCGCCTCAGTGAGCATGATTAGAGGATGTGACAAGATGGGCTTAGTGAATATATTTCACCTATCTTGAGGGGAAGTGTTGATATGGTATGTTGAGTGTCATATTTAAGTATAGTATAAGCACATGGAAATATCCCGAGGACATATTTCGGATGCCAGAATATGTCACAGGATATTCCATTATGAGATTATTGTCATAATGATTGAGATCATTGTATTAATGACTGTAAGGCTATATAATGCCAATGAGACAATCAATAAAATAACCAACTAATTTCAACATAAACACTTTTAGTACTTGGAGTTTTCGATTTTAATGGATGGATTTGAGTATATCTGCATTCTAAGTTTAGGGTTTTCATGGGGTTCCTTGATTTTTGGTGGTTTTGATCAACTAAAACATAATATTTTGAAAAAATATTTTTTGGGATGGATGGAGCACTTAATTTTGAGCGTTTTGGCTTTTGGTTCACTCAATTCAGAGTTAAAATAAAGTTTTTATGAAGAAAATAAAATTTTGATTTTTGGAGTTCTCGCCATGGCTGAACTTGCTGTCTGGAGAAGACAAAGTTTCATGCGGCCGAGAGTTCCATGTGGCCTTGACCCATATGCGGCAAGTAGACCTATGCGGCCTCGGCTCATGCAATCCATGCGGCCTGGGCTCATACGGCCTAATTCATGCAACCATACGGTCTAGGCTTACACGACCATGCAACAAGTAGACTTATGTGGCCATGCGGTCTGAGCTTTTGCGGTTATGCGGCTATGCGGCCCGACTTCCTATGCACCTATGCGGATATGTGCGGCAGAAATCTCTATGCGGCAATGTCTCATATGTGGCAAACTGATCCCCATGCGGCCTAGACCTATGCGAAAACTAATTCTATGCGACAGCTGATTCCCATGCGGCCTTGATCCTTATGCGCGCATGCGGCCCCTTGCACATGCTTTATTGCACTTATTTTGTTTGAATGTTTCTTTGGACTTTATGGGTTGTATGTGTGACTTTGATGACCACAAGAGTATTAGACCCATTTATGCGCCATGACCCGACTACTTTATCTGTGCTGATATACTTACTACGTGCTATGTATTCCTACGTGCTAAGTGTTTCTATGCGATTATATTACATGTTTACATTGCGGTGTACCTATGCGCTACGTGACATGTGATATGGCTTAATCTCTAGCATGGACATACTGGTTAGTCAATGACCAAGCGTGGATAGGATCTGTTGATTGTTGCATCATGCTGGGGTGAATCCAAATTGAACTATCAAGTGATAAAGTAGATTCGTATCTAGCGTGGCCGTAGTATGGTACATCATATAAGGGGAGTAACATGTGACCACGCCATGTGATTCCAGTTAACAATAGAGTTAACTAGGCAACTAAACTTGTAGAGCATTGGGAGGG
Organism: Iris macrosiphon; assembly: GCA_036927795.1. Taxonomy (NCBI): domain Eukaryota; kingdom Viridiplantae; phylum Streptophyta; class Magnoliopsida; order Asparagales; family Iridaceae; genus Iris; species Iris macrosiphon. Next base: position 131,083,086 of record JAYESA010000002.1, read on the forward strand.
AATGGAATATCGAGATCGTGCCTAACTAGCCACCTCTAGTCATTTGAATTGGGGTGTGCAGGCTAGTCCCTATGGATATTGTTTAAGTTCTCATTAGTGGATGATAATATCCGACTATTATACTATACTATGTGTTCTATGCGATCTTAGCACGGTAGCCTTGCGAGGGACCGGTGCGCAATACTATGTGCTATGCGCAATACTATGTGCTATACGACAATTTATGGCTCGGCTAACCCTGCTAGTACGTGGTTTGATATGAGGATATTTCTATATGCATAATATTTCTGGGATAACCCGGACTCCATCTAGTAAGTCGTACAAATGATTGGTCGCTTATGTAACTGAGCTTGTTTGTGTATTGCATCTGCTGTCAAATAGTCTAGGGACATGGTCTATCATTGTGCGATGGTCTAACATTTTTTCTTATTTGGTTGTAGGGTTAGATTATTGTGTCATGATAGGCTATGAACCAAAACTACGAGACAAAACTATATACAAATATATATATATATATATATTTCATAACCTGGTTTTATTTCTTCATTCATGCTTCTTTTGTGGTGCTTGCTAGGGAACTTCTGGTCAGCTAATAGTAAAAATAACTTCTCGGTCACCGTTAAAGCTTTGTTGAAGAAGAGAAGCAGGGCAAATGGTAAGTTGACTAGAGTCATAGGCTCAGAGGCCCAAACCAGCATTTGGCATGACCCCTGGATTGGGCACACTAGCCTGATTGAGAGGGAGGGATGGCGTGTTTATGAGCTGATGAGCTCTACTGAAATGGTCAGCAGTCTTATCCGGGAAGGAGAGTGAAATTTTCGGGGCCATTTGATCGAGGCAACAAATGCGGAAGATATCGGGACAACGGAGATTGATAGACAAGCGGTGGAGGACTATTGGACATGGGCAGACATGGAGAAAAATACTTTCAATTTCAAAACAGCTATGAATCAGATACGGACTGCTCATGAGGAGGTTGATTGTGTAGAGTTGGTTTGGACCAAAGGGGCTGCAGTCAGGATGTCGCTATGCTTATACAAATTGATAAAAAATATGCTTCTAACTCGAGACAGGTTGAGCAATTTTGGCATCCCCTATGAGGACATAAAGTATTGTTTATGCAGTAAACATGATGGGACCACAGAGATTATCTGTTCTTCGTTTGTGACGTCACTTGGGATATTTGGAGTGCACAGAGACAAAAATTAGGGCTAACCCATGAACATTGTAGAGAGCTTGATGTAGTCATAAATGATATTAAGGCTCAGAAGGGGAAGGTAGAGCCAGGTTATCGCCGACTTAGATTATTGTTTGGGGTGGTGGTGTGGCATGTCTGGAGGGAACATAACCGACGTATTTTTGAGAGCCTATCCCTTAGTACTTTTGTTGTACAAAGAAATATATAAGCGGACATAGATATCTTAGACCCCAGATGGCTCATTTTGTAATCTGGGATATATCTAAGTTGTAATTATTGTTGATCAATAATTATTTACCTTCTTCAAAAAAATAAAAAAATAAAATTATATATATATATATATATATATATATATAATGTTTGAAATTATAAATTGACTAACAGTTACACTCACAATAACCCAACTACCGTTATTATTATTATCATTAAGCTATATTTATTTAATTATTAGTTATGATTTTAATGCACTCTCGTGTTTAGACTACCTTTCTACTTCTAGTCTATCGGCTTCTACTTTCTGATTTTGAGCATCGTTGGAATTTCCATTGAGCCACCTTAGTGTTATTACTTTATGTAGTAGCATAAGGGGGATAACAAAGTGTATTGTCTACAGTCCACAGCTGAACCATGAGGTGAAGCCCAGCCCATTTGTTTCTCATTGAAACAAATATAAGGAAAGACAATGCGAACTTTATTGCAAAATATCCTTCATTTGTATATAATCTCTTTTAAGCAAGGACGATCTTTCTAAATTCACTTCAACATTACTTAGTATTTCAAAACTAAGTCAAGAAAAGAATAAAGTTACCAAGGACAATCTTGTTTTGAACCACATATAATGTCTAAGAAGAAGAAGAAGAAGAAGAAGAAAAGACAGTTCGAAGTACACAAATAATCTCCTTCATTTGCAAATAATCTCTTCGGTCTTGCTAAATTCACTTATACTCTTTTAACATTTCAAAACAAGTATATCATATTCTTCCATGACAATAGGTTTTACTTGAACGAGATTACAAACTTCAATTCATCTTGATTCTCTCTCCTAGATGCTTTTCTTCTAGCCAATAAAACCAAATATCCCCAGGACGAGGATACAACTCTTATTTGAACCCATGCACAGAATCAAACAATCAAATAGTTACAGCTCAAACTAACCTAAGCTCCAATATCAGAAGGTAAACTTGTCAACTAGTAACGTGGATATTGATTCTCATTGTCGAGGAGGAGGTTGACACCATGGGAGCATAGAGCGTTAAAGATGGCCCAGACCTTAGTTCGATTCTTGAAGCCATTCTTCTCCAACTCCTTGGCTGCATCAGCATGGATGACTTCCTGGGCGAGGCCGTCCACCTTGAGGCGCATCGCGAGCACCTCCCCGACAGCTGCGGCAGCTTTTGCATTGCAGGTCCGCCCGCACTCAAACTCCTCCTGAAGGGGCTTCTCCAATGAAGATGCGGTTACCACAATCCGCCCGCTATTATGGTCCACCACATTGGCTGTGACATACTTGAGGGATATGAACAGACGCAGGACATACTTCTTTGTTAAAGAAGGTGGGGGAAACCTATTCATTTAAACCTTTGTCCAAGTCGAAAATTAAGTCTCCCTTTTGCCTAAAGGATACAAATAAGAACTCCCAATTTGCCCCACAGCACATCAAACGAAATGCATCTATTTGGTCTAATATTGTTATCATTTGAGCATCCTAACATCCTTTCCAGATTTCAAGCATACCTGCATACCAAGATTTAGTGATCATGTGAGCTTTTAATCCATGTCGATTTGAGCAATCATATAATGATTTAAAATAAATATGAAAGAACTTACATTGACAAGTGAAGATCATGCAGAACCAACTTCATATGTACATTGTAAAAGTATAGGGCATAAATAAATAAAAATCGAATTCAATATAAATCGATTGCAAAAGATTATAGATGCATACCAATAGGTGTATGGTGAATAGATGATCAATTTGGCTATATAAGCAAATGGAGCTTTCTTGTTACTCGGGAGATTGCATTTTGTTTATGTTTCTTTGGAAGAGAGATTTTCCCATGTGCACTTGCATGACCATATCCTTCTTACTCGATAAACCAAAATGCTAGTGATTAAATTCGTTACGACTCTGAAACATATTTTGTTGCCTAAATTACTGAGAAAAGTAGCGGTTTTTAAAATTATATGGCATACAATTAGACCGGGTTTCTCATCATTTGACTACAGCACCAGCCATATGAATTTTCAAGATATAAGAACATTTCCAGCTATGCAAAGCCAGGAGCAGAAACTGACTTTTGAATTTTGTGTACAGACTAGCAGATACTTCAAACTACAAAAGTGAATGAAAGTATGCATGATAACTCTTTATTACTTCATTTATATTTAAAACAATGTCATTGGCCTCTGTTATCATTGCATCTCAAGTAGCCTCATATTCTTTATGCCAGTTGTAGCTTCTAGAAATTCAAAATTACCATAACACAACCATAAGGAGAGCATCTTCTCTAACAAGGCCTTGTATCTCTCAAGAAACTCTCCCAAATTCCTCACCGAGATACCTGTAGGAAGATGTTTCACAGTTCCACTAAGTTACTATACTACTTGAAGATAAATAGTGACATCTATTAGCTAGTATCATGCCAAAGAGCCATATATAAAACCTTTGTAATGTAAAACCTTTGTAATAAAGTGAAAGGTATATATACCAGTTCTTGAACAACATCCACACAAATAATGTGAACAGCCTTGAGCATCAGAAGGTATTTAACCTGTGTTGGGGCATTGCTTGAGTTTCTAAATCTCTTTTTCGGTATCTCAATCTTGGATTCCATCACATACAAAAAATCCTCATAATCTAGGATAGCCGAGTTGGTCGTAGTCCTGCAAAATTCTGTCAAGTTCTCCACAAGAACCTCTACGATCATGTAAATATTCTCCAAATACAATTATCGTGTGCCAAAACTCTTTTGCATCTCTTACTGGTACCCGAATTTCTAGTAGCATTCATCCGACGTTTGTGCGGTCTCAGGTGGAAACGTATATCTTAACCTCAGCTCCACCTGATTCTCTGGTGGAAACATTCGTGGGATCTCAATTCTCAGCTCCTAAACCTAACTCTCTTGGGAAGAAACCCAGGGTCAGCCAATTGTTTTGTTGGGGTGGGTATGGGGGTGTGGGTGTCGTATGTTGATTTTCTTCCTATCAGCCACACCTTTCGGGCATATTCTTTTATCACATATTCCCCATCTTCTTTATTGTTTGGTAGAAATATTCAAATCTCTCCTCTCTAATATTATGGTTCCCTCCACATCTTCTATGGATCTCACCGCCGATAAAAATGACATTGTGTCCTCTGCTGCCTCAACTAACCTAAACGTCTAGAGCCCTTCTTCAACAAGGACCTCCTCTCATCTTCTATTTTCTTATAGTCACCCATTTCTCCTCCTTCCTCTCCGGTATTCATGTGTTTGTCAATCTTCATATAACTTCTTATCCTTCAAAAAGCTTGATGAGTACATTAACTTACACGAGCTAAAGTGTACTGAAAAAGTAAAATGGATACATTGGCTCATCATCTTTGAGTCGAACGTCCAACAGTCAACGAAGAACCCAATTGACTCATCACTCTTGTCCCAGATCTTGCCCTCACAAGATTCATATCAAAGCCATCATTCCCGACATGTCAAACCATCCTTTGCTCTCGTCTTAATTATTATTTGTCATCAATCATGCTACTCCAGCGACAACGGTGATCGAATTTATATTGAATTTTTTAACATGATTTTTGTGTATAAAGTAGAATACTTTATTATTATGGAATAAACAAATTAAAATTAATTTTTTTTATCTTGATTTAGTTTATAATGTAAAGACTAATTTTTAATTAAGATTATAATGTTCATTGATATGTTTTAATCCAATGTAAACACCAATTATAATATAAATTAATTTTGTTGTTAGCATAATTTTTAATAATAATAATATATTCGTCAATGTAATTTTTTGATAAGTTTGTAAAAAAAAACTGAAAGTGAGTTAAAAACACGTAAACAATGTGATTTCAAAATCATATCCACAATTCTAGTAATTTTACAAATAATTATATTTTGCTTCAGATTGTAAATAGGAAATCACCCACCACTCTCCTCATCTTTTGAAGCAAGATTTTCTTTCAAATTATCATTTAAAAGTAACTCTTCTAATAATAGATGAATCATAATAACTATTTACGTTGAATAAAAGAACATTTTGTATCGTATCTAACAAACTAGGATACATTACTTGAGAAAACACCTCAACATTTTGTCACATAAAAATATATTATAAAAACACCATAATGTGTCACTTAGATTTCACGAAATAGCTATGATGTTATTTCTTTCTCACATCACACTCATCTAATAAAAATATATTGAAATTTGATGTCAGGACAATTTGCCCTTAGATTGACCACACGTTTTTGGAAAATGAAAAAGAACTTCGCAAAAAGACAATTGTGTTTCCACCGTACTTCCCCTACCCCTCTTTGCACCGAAAAGACTGATTGTCCTTTATTAGTGTGCTTCAAACTAACTTTTCTAAAGACAAGGACGAAAGTCAAACAGTAAGCATTTAGGAAGGTTTTCAGTTTGTGACACCAAATTCTGTGGGTCTTTCATGTACATTACGTGGATGCATTGGCTCATCATCTTTGAGTCGAATGTCCAACAGTCAACGATGAACCCAATTGACTCATCACTCTCGTCCAAGATCTTGCCCTCACAAGATTCATATCAAAGCCATCATTCCCGACAAGTCAAATCATCCTTTGCTCTCCTCGTAATTATCATTTGTCAACAATCATGCTACTCCAGCGACAACAGTGATCGAATTTATATTGAATTTTTTAACATGATTTTTGTGTATAAAGTAGAATACTTTATTATTATGGAATAACCAAATTAATTTTTTTTTTTATATCTTGATTTAATTTATAATGTAAAGACTACTTTTTAATTAAGATTATAATGTTCATTGATATGTTTTAATCCAATGTAAACACCAATTATAATATAAATTAATTTTGTTGTTAGCATAATTTTTAATAATAATAATATATTCGTCAATGTAAATTTTTGATAAGTTTGTAAAAAAAAACTGAAAGTGAGTTAAAAACACATAATCAATGTGATTTCATAATCATATCCACAATTCTAGTAATTGTACAAATAATTATATTTTGCTACGGATTGTAAATAGGAAATCCCAGTGTTATAGTGTTTGGGAAATCCAGTTTAATAACCCCCAACAAGAACAACACCCCCCCTCCCCCTCGAAAAAAAAAAAAAACCCACCTGTCTCCTCATCTTTTGAAGCAAGATTTTCTTTCAAATTATCATTTAAAAGTAACTCTTCTAATAATAGATGAATCATAATAACTATTTACGTTGAATACAAGAACATTTTGTATCGTATCTAACAAACAAGGATACATTATTTGAGAAAGCACCTCAACATTGTGTCACATAAAAATATATTATAAAAACACCATAATGTGTCACTTAGATTTTACGAAATAGCTATGATGTTATTTCTTTCTCACAACACACTCATCTAATAAAAATATATTGAAATTTGATGTCAGGACGATTTGCCCTTAGAGACCACACATTTTTGAAAAATGAAAAAGAACTTCGCAAAAAGACAATTGTGTTTCCACCGTACTTCCCCTTCTCCTCTTTGCACCGAAAGGACTGATTGTCCTTTATTAGTTTCCTTCAAACTAACTTTTATAAAGACAAGGGTGTAAGTCAAACAGTAAGCACTTAGGGAGGTTTTCAGTTTGTGACACCAAATTCTGTGGGTCTTTCATGTACATTACCCATTAAATTATTAATATATAAAGTAAGAAGTATTTGTTAAATATGTGAGGGCTGAATACTAGAATCCAGTGCAAATATTAAAAGTGGACGACTACATTGTACTCAGTGGGATCAAATTTTAGTACGGCCCTTGGTCAATATTTATAGAACTGCAAAGTATGTGACAAATGACATCACTACCCCCAGCTATAAATGGAAAATACATAGAGCTTATAAACGCATAAAAATAAGATAACTAATCTTATTATAACTAATCTTATTCTTTAATATTCTCCTGTGTAGAATATTTTGGAGTAATTGTTATATTTTGGAGTAATTGTTATATTTTTTATTGATAATCTCTTGGCTATTTATAGCCTTACAATCCTTCATCTTACATTAATACCCCATTAAAATTTCCTGTAGAATATTCTAATATTCCAACAAATATACCAAGAATATTCTAATATACCAACAAATATACCAAGAATATCCTAATATACCAACTCTCCTCCTCAAGATGGGCGAAAGATATTCACTAAGCCTATCTTGTCACATCCTCTAATTATATCTGTAGAGCTAAGTCCCTTGGTCATACTGTCTGCTACCTGCTCCTTCGTTGGAACATGACCTAGCTGCAGTAGTCCACAGTCCAACTTCTCCTTGATGAAGAACCTATCGATCTCGATGTATTTGGTCCTGTCATGCTGTACTGGATTGTTGGCGATACTGATGGCTGACTGGTTGTCACACCACAGTTTCATCTTGGCTCATTGAGCCAGCTTCAGCTCCACCAGCATACTCGTCAGCCATAGCAGCTCTGCAACTGTCACCCTCCGGTCCCGCAGGACCGTTCGTCCTAGCTGGGTCCCTACGGAACCGATCGTCCTCGCACGGGCGTGATGCCGTGCAAGCCTAAAATGCGCTCACACAAGGCCAAAGCTTTGATACAAGGGCAAGTAAGCTATTCAATACTGAAGCAGCGGCACACATATTGCAGAAAAGTGAAGAACACAATGGCATATGAAAAACAAGCTCTTTTATTGATATACATAAGTGTTACAAGCGGCGCATGGCCGAGGTTACAATTCGCTCAAGCACTCTTTCTCTCGATTACAATAACACCGTTCCATACATTATGTCCCTCTATACAAAAGCAACTCAAAGCAGTCTCGATACGGCTCAAGGCATCGACTCCATATTTCCGGTTCCTTGGGATGAGGCACGGCTATCGCTTCATCGGACGATCAAGCACCTGAGAACAAGCAAACTGTTAGTGGGTCAGCACTTTTATAAGTACTGGTGAGTCTAAAACAACTGAACAGAAGCTACACCCCCTGAAACCCACACTAAGTAATCATGTGGCAAAATATTGCATTACTAGTGATCTTGCTACTTTTACCTAAGTTCATTTCATGCAGCTTAGGACTATAGCCAGATTACATCTTTTGAAAACATAGTTTGGAAACAGTTTTTGCATATTCAAACCATAAGCATACGAATCGGGACAATGCTCTTTCGTGTAGTGCGCAACATGTATTGTGCATCACAAACTAACTCTTTTGGGGCAAAGTACTATAGTGGACTGAATCATCTCCACTCAAAGCAAACATTTAGTGGACTATCACACATTCAAGCACACAGAAGAACTAGCATATATAAATTCGGTCCCCGAGAAACTCAGGATCGGCAACGGTAATCCAGCTATCCAATGACTCACATTCTGATCCTATTAGCAGCTGTGATCGAGGTTCAGCTCTGCACTAATAGTCATTGTCAGACCGATGCGAATGCATGAGGCACTAACAGATAAACTCTACGATGCACATTTCAATCAACAAGCATGCTTATATATATAAACTCATTGCATTTCTTACCCACGGCCGAACGGCTATCCTTGCAGCAGACATACGAGTTAGCAACAATTTGCATAAACATATATGTATACAGTTCTCTAGTTTCCTGTCCGTTCCTGCATCAAACAGTTAGGTATGCAAGAAGGCTAGCTTAGCATGCGCCCTAACTACACGATGGTCCCCTCCACGGGATTAGCTGTTGGGATGTACAAGCCCATCTCACTAATAGACGGGTCTACCCCCCCGTAAGTAAGGTTTTTAAGCCTCAGGGTATCTAGATCTCTCCTAGGCCGAACGATCCCAGTGCCCCAGGAAACGCTCGAGAGATTACCTTGTGCACAAGTTGTCCTGACCATATGCATGAATGCAAGCTCCTATCAGATAAATATGCTATCATGCAACTGATGAACCACGAATAAGCACACAAGCAATGCACACCAATCAAGCGATAGGGTCGGAGCTCTCAATACTCTTGCCTAATAGTTACACCCTCCCGTAAGTAAGGTTTTTAAGCCTCAGGGTGGACTATTAGTCTAGATCACACAAGTTCACGCAATTCACCATGTTGTATCTCTTTACAAGCAATCAAGAAACATGTTCAAGCAAACCTAACTCTTATAACAACAAGCATGAACAGTTCTATAATTCTAGCATGCATTTCTATCTCCTTTGGACAAGCATTCAAGTATTCCAGCTTAGCATACGATATCAAGAATAAGTGCAAGCAATCTTTTACTCTTTCTTATTAGCATGGCAGCGGTTCGTTCGATAGCGGTGTCGTGTAACTAAGCATGCAATATTTCTTATACTCTGGACTAAGCACGGCAAGGTTCTTCCTCATTCAGACAAGCATTCCCAGTTCTCTAGTTAGGCAAGCAAGCAGCTTCGTTTCAATGACAAGCTATGTGAGTTCTCTTATTAAGCATGCTGAGGCAGGTTCTATCATTCTTCTTATGAAACAATCTTCTTAAATAATAAGGATTCAAAAACTCAGATTCATTATTAAGTCGTACAAGAATCAGAGAATGCAGTTCTGCCCACTCACATTGATCAATCGGTCAGGAACTCTCCGAGAAGACTTCCGCTCGAGCAACCAAAGCGATACCACTGGTACATAGTGCCTACGCGGAGCGGGGCACTACAGCAACTCCCAAGGCCATAGCTCTGTACTCCGCTTCAGCTGTCGATCTGGCCACCACCGACTGCTTCTTACTCCTCTAAGAGACCAAGTTGCCTCCTAAAAATATGTAATAGCCCGAGGTAGACCCCCTGTCATCAGTACAGCTAGCCCAGTCAGAGTCACAGTAGCCTTCGATGCTCAAGTGATCATTCTTCTTGAATATCAACCCATTTCCGGAAGCACCCTTCAAGTATCTCAGAATCTGGTACACTGCATCCATATGACCCATCCTTGGGTCATGCATGTAGCGGCTCACCACACTCACTGTAAAGCAGATATCAGGACGTGTGTGGCTCAAATAGATCAACTTGTCCACCAGTCTTTGGTATATGTCTCGGCCAACTGGTTCTCCAACCTGACGGTAGTATGGCTCAAACTCTCTGAAGTGAACATCTATGCTCACAAATTTTTTCTTCTCTACTGGGCTCCAGCACACGTACCCCTTCTGAGTCGCCGAATAGCCCACGAATACACACTTGACTGCTCTGGGGTCAAGTTTCCCAGCAGACGGTCTGTTGTCCTTCACAAAACATACGCAGCTAAACACCTTTAGTGGGAGTATCCCACTATTATTTTCTTGCAATATCTCACATGGAGACTTCCATCCTAGTACCTTCAAGGGCATCATGTTGATCAATCGAGCTGTTGTCAACACTGCATGCCTCCACAGACTCTGTGGGACATTCATGGTGATCATCATGCTCCTTGCCACCTCCAGAAGGTGTCTGTTCTTCCTTTCTGCCACTCTATTCTGTGCTGGTGTGTATGCACAGGTAGTCTGATGCTGTATCCCTTGGGCTGACAGGTATTCCTCAAGTGCTTTGTTGGTATACTTTGTTCCATTATCAGACCTCTTCACCACTGCTCTGTACTGAGTCTGGACATGTTTATGAAAGTCCCGAAAATAGGCAAAGATCTCTTATTCTTCATCAAATACAGCCAGGTGACACGAGAGGAACAATCAATAAAAGAGACGAAATACTTGTAACCATTCATAGTAGTTGTGGTGCACGGCCTCCAGATATCAGAATGTATAATATCAAAAACAAAAGAGCTCATATGACCCGCACCAACATATGAACTCCTAGTAAGTTTGCCTAAATCACATGCATCACATACTAGTTTATCCTTATTTGCCTTCTCATAAATAGATGGATACAACCTACTCAAAATACCAAAATAGGAGTGTCCCAACCGCCTGTGATGGAGTATTAGTGTATCATCGGCACTCATCTTTGATCCTCCCATTCCTGCCCTTTCTGCCACAGACACCAATGCCAAATCCAGTACTTCCCGATCCAGGTACCATAGTCCATCATGCCAAGTGCCAGTCCCAAGTCTTCGTTCCGTCTCCTTCTCCTGGAAGATCACCTTAGGAATATCAAAAGAGACCATGCATTTTAGTTGGAGGATTATAGAACTAATGGACAAAAGATTGACTGGAAAAGAAGGAGCATGTAAAACATTGGATAATCTTACTGAACATGTACAATCGACAGTACCCTTACCGACCTCTGGCTGAAAAGTATCATCGGTTGTTTGAATGTTGTCTGCAGATGCTAGGTGGGTGTAGGAAGAGAACTCACTAGCATTCCCTGTCATGTGTCGAGACGCACCCGAATCGACAATCCAGTCCGACGATATAAGGGAAGACATAGATGCAAGGGCGAGTGAGTCATCAGTACCTTCCGATGGATGGACATACATGGCAGCGTTGCCTCTGGCGAAGACTGAGGTGGACGCCTCCTCAATCCCACTCCTTCTGTCTTCATCGCTTGACGCTCTATGCTTTCTCCTGAGTACTTCCAGCATGTCCAGTAGTGCATGATCCTCCTCATTTGGCACCATTAGCTCACTCCTCGCCTTCTGCTACCAGCAGGTTTGCCTGATAATCTCCTCGATCACCCCGTCGACCCCCACGACCACGGCCACGTCCTCCAAACTGTCCACGTTCGCCACCTGAATCTCCCTCCTTTGGTGGTTTGGTGCAAGCATACCTCAGATGGCCCACCTCCCCGTAGTTGTAGCACTGCCGGAGGTCTCCCTTAGGTCTTGTGCCGCCTGAATTGGCAACCGCCAGTGCTGTCTTCACTTCAGGAGGACCACCTGTCCCTGCCTGTAGCTTGATACGAGTCTCCTCTTGGATCATGGCCGAGATAGCCTTCTCAAGTGTAGAAAATAATTAAAGTAGGTCGGGTCTCTGAAAGTGAGAAATCCCTAAAGAGAACATACAAAGTAGGTCTGATTTTTGTAGGAGAGTAATTCCGAAAAAAAAAATCAAAAGTGGGTCGGTGTCCAGAAAATGAGAAATCTCAGAAGAAATTATGTAAAGTGGGCCGGGGTTCAGAAAATCAAGAAATCCCGAAAGAAAATATTTGAAGTCGGTCGAGGCTCAAATGTTCGAGAAATCACGAAGGAAAAATATTTGGAGTGCGTTAGGGCTTGGGAAAGCAAAAAATTCTGGAAGAAAATTTCTAATGTGGGTCGAGGCTCGATAAAGCGAAAAATATTGGAAGACAATATCTAAAGGATAGAAAAAACAAAAAATCCGAAAAAATATAGGAAAAAGAAACGTTGATCCAGACTTATTCAGCGGTCCCGCTCGTAGCTAAGCAGGCTGAGGGGGTCCACAAGGGGTCCCCTGGGATCCCCCGAGCTGGGGTAGGCTATGTTACCTGGACTCGAGTATGGGTGTCGGGTACGAGTACATATCTAAGAGTCGGACTCTTCAAATTCACAATTGAAGGACACACGGACTCGACTAAAAAGGAACCAAATTTTGGGTACGGATTCAGGGATATGACTATTAAAAAAAATATTTGAACATGGTTTCATAAAAAGACATAATGTAATTAAATTTACAAGATTTCATAAAAAAGACATGTAACTATAAATTACTAGTAGACTTTACTGAACTAGTTGAATAAGTACCTAAGAGAGCGTTCCTTCAGCACCCCTACTACTTTACTACCAGTCTACCATATTAAAATAAACTGTCTACTTCACTACCAGTCTCCTGAATGTCACCATGGAGTATCCGATTGTTACCATGGAGGATCCAATACAGATTCTATATCTATACCCATGTCCTATCGAGTCGGCATGGGTACTTCTCCTTAAGTGAAGAGTTCGGATAACAGAGGGGTTAGGGGGTGGATCCCCTGATTTGTTTTTACATCATAGTTCTCATATTAATCACAAATAAACTAATAAGAAAAAAATGAACAAAAGGTAAATGGGGTCAAAGAAGTACCGTAAAATGAACTAGCGGGTATGAACTTTAAGAAAATATGTCGCGAACAAGTGGGGAAGCGTAATTTGGTTGGGTTGATTAAGATGGGTATAATCTGAGCCAACATGCACAACAACTTGGGTCGGCGGTGACGAGGTCGAAGTAGGGTCTGAGACATCAGTACAGGTTCGTCATCCATCTTGTTAATGTAAGTGCATGGCAGAAGAATGAGGCACGAGGATGCAGGATGGTGGCGAGTCAGTCTCATAGGTCATCCTGAGAGTCGGGTCGACCCACGTGGTGGGACTCAGGATAGCTGCGAGGATGGACTGCTCGACCACCCGTAGTTGAGTGGGAGTTGTTGAGTTCAGGATAGTGGAGGAAGATAAAATATATCGCCGACAACTAGATTTTTGGCACCACAGTGGCAGGGACGAGTTCAAGGGGCTTAGGGATGATGAACTCTGGAGCATAAATAGTTGTTTGACTGCGATTTGGAACTCTAGTGTGGAGTCGGTAGCGAAGGGAGTTGGTTGTTAACGAACACGTAGATGTAGGGTTGTTACGGGAGTTGTTGGAGGTGCAGTGGATTTGATGCGACAACCACGACTTTTGGTGATGATAAGGGTGAACGACGATAACGGTGAACGATGGCTCTCGTGTGGCACGGTGGCTTCGATGACAACTACGATTTAAGGAGTAGATGGAAGGATTTGTTTTCTCTTGTGAATAGAGGACTAATATTTTATTTTGGGAAGATCAAGGGTTAGGATTCCTCTGCTTTGATACCATGTTAAAAGTGGAGGACTATATTGTTACTCAATGGGATGAAAATTTATTACGGTTCTTGACAAAATATTTATAAAATTATAAAGTATGTGATAATGACATCACCAACTCTAGTTAGAAATAGAAGATACATAAAAGAAAATGCATAAAAATAAAATAACTAACCACAATTTAACAACCACCATATAGCTTTTACAATGTAGAAAAAATTGCAGACTATTACAAGTAAGCATTTCAGTCCAAGATAAAAGGATTCTTGTTGTCAGTAACATTTGTAAACCAAAGAAAAGACTTAACTTTTTCTAATGGTGTACTTTGTAACATCTCAATAGGTATATATGAATTACTGTGTTTGTGTGTCTTATTGTGTCGCATCTGTCTGAACTTTACAACTTAATATATGAGAAATTGGATCTCTTACTTGTTGGGTTCATCTTGTTGTGCCTTGTTGTCAGGATTATATGATTAGGATCCTGAATCGTATTATCCGACCCGATCTGGAGTCTTCGAGATACGGATCCCATGCACGGATCAGACGCAACAAGGATTGGACCGGATCATAAGATCATACGATCCGAGTCGTGGAATCGGGCTCTATCCCAGATCGCACGATCCTGACCCGAAGGACCCAAACCCAATTTTGGATCATAGTTTAACATTTGAGTTTTTGAAATTGAGATTTTTTTTAGCAATTTTAAGTTATGTACTTTATTGTGCTACTCTTCATATTCTATTAGATCAAATCTTTCTATTGTACTCTTTCACTTCTCCCAAAACTAGGAATATGGGAAAACAAATAATTCTTCCTCCTCGTTTGTCTGTATCCGTCTCTTCTCCCATAACTAGGGTTGAGAAAAATCAAATTCTTCCTTATTGTTTCTCTGAATCCGTTTTTTGTTGTTGCAGTGGACTTCTACGGCTTCGGGAAGATAGAAGCACGTGGTCGTTGTGCCTTACGGAATTACGTTTGAGGTGATTTTAAATTTGTGCTATCTTTCCTAATCTTTTCTCATTGGTTTTGGAAGATAGAAAAAGAAAGGATTTGACATGGGACATGGTTGTGGACAAGGATCGGAAACATCTACAATGCAAATATTATGGCTTTAGATATTGGGTGTAAGTGTGTGTGTGTGTGTGTGTGTGTGTGTGTGTGGGGGGGGGGGGGGGGGGGGGGGGGAGTGTTCCCCATGAAGCACCATCTAGCCAGAAAGAAAAAGAATGTGACAATATGCAACCATGCTACCGATGATGTTTTCAAGTTGTTCAACAATATTCTTACTTCCAATGACAATAAAAAGAAGCAAGGAATGGAGAAGAACTATGACATCGGCATGCCAAATTACTTTGGCGGTGCAAGCCCTGGACTTAGAGGCGGAAGTGGAAAAGGAACAAAGGCAAAGAAACTCGATGTTGCCCTGAGAGGAGGTGGACAGGAGAGAAAAGGATATGATTTGTCAAGCATATCTAGTAATGTAGGTTCTTTTATGCTCATGCTATTATTTTCCATCTCGTGAAGAGTCCCTATCTATATGTTATGTTGGAAGGAGCTGGAAGCTTCGATAATAGACTAAAGCCTCTAACATATCACGAGATTATGAACAAATTTCTGAAGGCGGAGGTGAAAAATATGGAAACATAAACGAAAGATAAGGAGTGGATAAAGAAAGGATGCACTATAATGTCGGATGGATGCTGTGAATAGATTCACAACCAACTTCTTAGTTAATAGTCCAAGTTAGATATACTTACTCCGACCGGTTGACAGTGACACATCGATATTTCAAAGAATGTGGATGATCTTTTTGCTCTTCTTGATGAGGTTGTGGAGGTAGGAGAAGATATTGTGGTCCAAGTAGTCACCAATAGTGTCGCCTCTTATGTGAAGGCGGTGAGATGTTGAAGGAGGGAGACTATTTTGGTCTCCTTCTGTCGCACATTTGTTGAACCTTATATTGAAAGACATGGAATATTTACCTTTGCGAGCTTCTTCTATTGTCTATTGAGAAAGCCAGGAACATCACCAATGCATCTATAATCATATTTTGGTATTAGACTTGATGAAGGCCATAAAGAAAATGAATTTGATCGTCCCGTTGTCACTCGGTTCACTACAAACTTTCTTACTCTCAAGAGGTTACATGAAACGAGAGTTAAGAAGTATGCTTGATTCTTCCCATTGGAGTCAAATTATATGCAAAGAAAGAGGATGGAAATGCCGTGGAGTACATTATCTTGGGAGATACACGATTTTTTGGTTGGGTATCAAATACTCTCTCAAGTGTACTTATATTGTGAAAGTGTTTCGGGTGCTTGATGGGAAAGAGAAGCCTCCAATGAGTTATATCTATGGAATGATCAATGATGGATCAGACGAATGATGGATCAGACGAAAGAGACCATTGCGAAGAACTTGAATAATCTTGAGAGAAAATACTCTCCTATATAGAATACTATTGACGTAAGGTGTAACAAACAATTAATTAGGCCTCTACATGCGGTGGGTAACCTAAATCCGACTACGAGGATAACTTCAAATACGATTTCGAGATCAAGAAGGGACTATATGATTGCATCGATACGATGGCTCCTACTATAAGAAAGAGAGTTGCGATCTCTTGCCAACTTGATTTGTTTAATGTGGTACATAGTTCATTTGGGAGGAGTATTGTAAAAGCAAGGTTCTAAACGGCGGTAGGCGGGTGCGCGGCGGAAAGAGTCTGCCTACCGCCTAGGCGGTTGATACATTTTGGACATTTTTTACTATTTTACCATAGTTTTTGCATTATATATATTTTTTAAGGATGTTTCATGCATTACTATGTTGTAGAATAAAGATTTATTAAGTTTTAGTATTGTAAAAGTGAACCATAAGTCCTAATGCTTGCAAAACCGTTTGGCCAAAAAATCTTGTTAGATATTGCTCCGCCTAGGCGCCCGACTACGTCGTCAAAGCTCCGTTGACCGCCTAATCCACCGCCTACCGAAAAGCGGTGCGGAGAGAGACCGCTTACCGCCTAGGCGGCCGCCATTTAGAACATTGTGCAAAAGAGACAAGAAATGCCAGACGTCCTGGTAAGCCATTCTTGACTCTCTTAAGCCTTACAACTTTTAATACTTGTAGTAAATTTTCAAGTAATATACTAATAAACATATTTTGTATTTAGATATATGGTAGGGTGCATATGGATATGCTTGTCCAAAGCTCCAAAGGTTTGTCATGAGAGTTATTAGTCTTACATGTAGAGCATTCGGTTAAACACAATGGGAGCACTTTTGGAGTGCTACACAAATATTTCAAAAAAGTTTGAAGTAGAAGTGTAGACCTAATTGACCTTCTTTTATTTAGGAGCACTTTTATTATTTAGGAGCATTCCAAAAGAAGGAACAAATTGGAGCAAAAAGAGGATGTAGGCATTTGTATTATTAAAGTACAACCTCGCCTCCCAATAAGGAATAAGAAGAGTGAGTCTCAAAGAAACTATGATCTGACATAGATCGACTAGACACTAGCTGCTTTGAGAATGAGGTATGTGATACTTCTACTAGAAAGAATGACCAAGAGATATCTCCGTCAACAAGAAGGGCAAGAAGAACAAGGTAATAAACGTAGAAGAGGATGAAGAGGAAGAGGTGTTGCCTTTCTATAAGGAAGAGGAGGATGAAGTGAACGTCAACATCCAATACATGGATGACATTAATAATGATCTTCTCTCAAGTTATAGTGATGAAGATGTCCAATGAGAGTGATATTTTGGCTTTTTAATATTTTAGGATCCTGCGTACTAACTATACTTTTTGAGTCGGTTGACTTGTTTTATGCATTATATATACTAAAACCTACTTGTTTTGTGGATCTATTTATCAATTATGCATAATATATCTTATATTTGAATTGTCCATATATTTTTTCATATTTTTTTGATTTTTTGTAGATTTAGTCAAGAATGTAACAACACGATCTGATTCCCAACTTGTACCCTTTTATGATTTTACGATTCGATCCAATTTTTACAATATAGTTTGTAGAAAGCAAGAAATAATCATATCAGAGGAGAAGGAAGGTGCAACTAATGTTGATTATGTGGATAGTGTGTTCTGAGTAACTTAATGTGATAGAATATAGAATGTCTTAAATGCATCAATGAACATATAATGATGGATGGTAACAAATATTGAAGAGTCAGTCTCCTACAACACTTGAGCAAGGTCATCAAATTTTACAAGGGTTAAAAATATTCAATAACTTGGTTTTACTAACCTGCGAGCACAAAAGCATAGTTTGCAATATCGGTCGATACCGATCCGATACGGTCGATACCGATACTGTTTGACATGTCCCGACCCGAACCGGGCCGATACCGACATATACTAACATGGGAGGGTCTATTTTCAGTCAACTCGGCAAAGAAAATTAAACGAAAAAAAGACCAATCAACAAGGGTGTAAAAGCATAATAAGGTTGTAAAAGCATGTAAAAAAGAAAACTTATCTATGACAGATAAACCAATTGGTAATGGTTATTACTATTCCATTTAATTTCAAAACTACTAAGAAACAACCCAGAAAATACTTAAAAATATGGCAAAATGCATAAAAAACATTCTAAAATTTCAATACATATTTGTTTTCCGATACCAAAAAATCCGATACTATGATCCGAAAGCATCAATATTGTCAGTCCCGATACTCATAGGAAGGGTCCGATGCCGATTCCAATACTGCGAACCTTGCACAAAATGAGCTATTTTTGTAGATGACACCCATAGTGAGAAATACGGAACATATTATGAACCTAAGAGGTGGAATTCTGAGTAACTTAGCCTAACTGAATGTTTTTAATGCATCAATGATGCCAAATTACTTGGTGGAGATAACAAGTATTCAAGAGTATGTGCTAAAATAATCGTCTCTCGTGCCAAATTACTTGCAAAACCCTTGGGTGGGTATTATACGACAACAAAGGTAGACGTTTAGTTCTGCTAAGAATTGCAATTAGATAAAATACCTATTCGGATGTCGATCGATAAACATCAAGCTAATCGGTCTTATTATGACGAAGGCAATTATACTGCTCTGATTCTACCAATGAGCTTGTTGCTCTTTGCAGTAGAAATTGTTGGAAGACAAAGCTAGTTTAAATAGAAGAAAAAAATCAATGTCCATCATTGAATCAAGGAGAACCTTAAGGAAAAAGAAATACAATCAATGTCCATCCTTGAATCAAGGAGAACCTTAAGGGAAAAGAAAACTAAATGAAAACAAAAAATCTTCTCTAATAATGACTAATAACCAGAAGAGAGAGAATCACGGGATTCTCCAACATAGAGATGAGGAACTTTGGAGCATAATAGTTGTTTGATTGCGATTTGGAAGGAACTCTAGTGTGTGGAGTCGGTAGCGAAGGGAGTTGGTCGCTAACGAAGACGTAGATATAGGGTTGTTGCGGGAGTTGTTGAATGTGCAGTGGACTCGGCGCGGCGACCACAACTTTTGGTGATGACAAGGGTGGAGACGATGACGGTGAACGATGGCTCCGATGTGGCACGGTGGCTTCAATGACAACTAAGGTTTAAAGGGTAGATGGAAGGATTTGTTATCTTTTGTTGATAGAGGACTAAGATTTTATTTTGGGAAGATCAAGGATTATGATTCCCCTACTATGATACCATGTTAAAAGTGGAGGACTATATTGCTACTACATGGGATGAAATTTTATTACGGCTCTTGACAAATATTTACATAACTATAATATGACAATGACATCAACAACTCTAGTTACAAATAGAAAATACATAAAAGAATAAATGCATAAAAATAAAATAACTAACTACAATTTAACAACCACCATATAGCTTTTACAATATAGAAAAATTACAGACTTACAAGTAAGCATTTTACTCAAGAAAAAAAGATCCTTGCTATCAGTAGCATTTGTAACCAAAGGAAAGCATTTTTGTAACACCGTGTACTTTGTGCCATCTCAACAGGTATATATGAATTATTGTTTCTCTCATTTGTTTCTCTTTCACTTCTCCTAAAACTAGAAATTTGAGGGGAAAAAATCAATTATTTCTCCTCATTGTATGTATCCGTTTCGTTTCTTCTCTCAGAACTAGGACTGAGAAAAAAAAAGTTCCAATTCTTCCTCATTGTTTCTCTCAATCTGTCTTCTTTTGTTGCAGTGGACTTCTACGTTTGAGGTTATTTTAAATTTGTGCTATCTTTCATACTCTTTTTCTCTTTGGTTTTGGAAGATAGGAAGATGATGTGACATGGGACACGGTTGTGGACAAGGATCAGAAACATCTACAATACATCTATAATCATATTTTGGTATTAGACTTGATGAAGGCCATAAAGAAACGAATTTGATACGTCCCGTTGTCACTCGGTTTGCTATAAACTTTCTTACTCTCAAAAGGTTACATGAAACGAGAGTTAAGAAGTATGCTTGATTTTTCCCTTTGGAGTCGAAGTTCATATGCAAAGAAAGAGGATGGAATGGCCATGGAGTACATTATATTGTGAGATACACGATTTTGATTGGGTATAAATACTCTCTCAAGTGTACTTCCATTGTGAAAGTGCTTCGGGTGCTTGAAGGAGAAAAGCCTCCAATGAGTTATATCTATGACATGATGGATCAGACAAAAGTGACCATTGCGAAGAATAGACAAAAGAGGCCATTGCAAAGAATATGAATAATGTTGATAGAAAATACTCTCCTACATGGGATATTATTGATGTAAGGTGTAACAAACAATTAATTAGGCCACTATATGCAGTGGGTAACCTAAATCCGACTATGAGGATAACTTCAAATATGATTTCAAGATCAAAAAGGGACTATATGATTGCATCTATATGACGGCACCTACTAAAAGAGAGAGGATTGTGATCTCTTGCCAACTTGATATGTTTAATGTGGCACAAAGTTCATTTGGGAGGAGTATTGCAAAAGAGACAAGAAATACCAGACTTCCGGGTAAGCCATTCTTGACTCTCAGTCTTACATCTTTTAATACTTTTAGTAAATTTTCAGGTAATATACTAATAAGCATATTTTTGTATTTAGTATGATGCAAATGGATATACTTGACCTGACCTTCAAACGTTTGTCATGAGAGTTATTAGTCTCACATGTAGCGCATTCGGTTAAACACAATCGGAGCACTTTCGAAGTGCTAAACAAATATTTCGTTAAAGTTTAAAGTAGAAGTGTAGAACAAATTGACCTTCTTTTATTTAGGAGCATTCCAAAAGAAGGAACAAATTGGAGTAAAAGATGATGTATGCATTTGTACTATTAAAGTACAACCTCGCACTCCCCGTAAAGCATGAGACGAGTGAGTCTCAAATAAACTATGATCTGACATGCATCGACTGGACACTAATTGCTTTGAGAATGAGGTACGTGATACTTCTACTAGAAAGAATGACCAAGAGATATCACCGTCAACAAGAAGGGCAAGAAAAACGTGGTAAACTTAGAAGAGGACGAATAGGAAGAGGTGTTGCCTTTCTATAAGGAAGAGGAGGATGAATTGAATGTCAACATTCAATACATGGATGACATCAATGATAATCCTCTCTCAAGTTATAGTAATGAAGATGTCTAATGAGAGTGATGTTTGGGTTTTTAAATATTTTGGGATCCTACTAACTATACCTTTTGAGTCGGTTGACTTGTTTTATGCATTATATATACAAAAACCTAATTGTTTTGTGGATCTATTTATCAATTATGCATGATATATCTTATATTTGAATTGTCTATATTTTTTTCATATTTATTTGATTTTTTTTGTAGATTTAGTCAAGAATGTTACAACACGATCTGGATCCCGACCCGTACCCTTTAAGGATTTTACGATTCAATCCAATTTTTACAATATAGTTTGTAGAAAGCAAGAAATAATCATATCAGAGGAGAAGGAAGGTGCAACTAATGTTGATTCTGTGGATAGTGTGTTCTGAGTAACTTAATGTTACAGAATGTAGAATGTCTTAAATGCATCAATGAACATATAATGATGGATGGTAACAACTATTGAAGAGTCAGTCTCCTACAACACTTGAGCAAGGAACAAATTGGAGCAAAAAGAGGATGTATGCATTTGTATCATTAAAGTACAACCTCGCCTTCCCATAAGGCATGAGAAGAGGGAGTCTCAAAGAAACTATGATCTGACAGGCATATCTGATCGACTCGACACTAGCTGCTTTGAGAATGAGGTATGTGATACTTCTACTAGAAAGAATGACCAAGAGATATCCCCGTCAACAAGAAGGACACGAAGAACAAGGTAGTAAACTTAGAAGAGGATGAAGAGGAAAAGGTGTTGCCTTTCTATGAGGAAGAGGATGAAGTGAACGTGAACATTCAATACATGGATGACGTCAACGATGATCCTCCCTCAAGTTATACTGATCAAGATGTCCAATGAGAGTGATATTTTGGCTTTTAATATTTTGAGGTCCTACTATCTGTACTTTTTGAGTCGGTTGACTTGTTTTATGCATTATATATACTAAAACCTACTTATTTTGTGGATCTATTTATCAATTATGCATGATATATCGTATATTTGATTGTCCATATTTTTTCATATTTATTTGATTTTTTAATAGATTTAGTCAAAAAGAATGTTACGACACGATCTGGATCTCGATCCGTACCCCTTTAAGATTTTAGGATCCGATCCAATTTTTAAATATAGTCTGTAGAATGTAAGAAATAATCATATCAGAGGAGAAGGAAGGTGCAACTGATAGTGTGTTCATTTGTCTGACAGATTTGGACTTGTTCAATCTGTCCATGTTAAGCAGATTCCATAGAGCCAAAATTGAATAAACTGTTCGTTTTTACAGGACTTGAAATATCTAGAGGAAAGCAATTGGGAATAGTTTGAAGTCATAGAATGGGAGTGAGCCAACATCTAATCATATGATGTGAAGAAACAAAAATATATTACAACGCTGAGAGGTGAAGTTCTGAGTAAGTTAATGTGACAGAATGTAGAATATCTTAAATGCATCAATGAACATATAATGATGGATGGTAACAACTATTAAAGAGTCACTCTCCTACAACACTTGAGCAAGGTCATCAAATTTTACAAAGGTTAGAAATATTCAATAACTTCGTTTTACTAACCTGCGAGCACAAAAGCATAGTTTGCAATATCGGTCGATACCGATCCGATACGGCCGATACCGATACGGTTTGACATGTCCCGATCCGAACCCGACCGATACCGACATATACTAACACGTGAGGGTCTATTTTCAGTCAATTCGATAAAGAAAATTGAACGAAAAAAAGACCAATCAGCAATGGTGTAAAAGCATAGTAAGGTTGTAAAAGCATGTAAAAAAGAAAACTTATCAATGGCAGATAAACCAATTGGTAATGGTTACTACTATTCCATTTAATTTCAAAACTACTAAGAAACAATCCAGAAAATACTTAAAAATATGGCAAAATGCATAAAAAAAAAAACATTCTAAAATTTTAATAATTATTTGTCCTCCGATACCAAAAAATCCGATACTCCGATCCGAAAGCGTCGATATTGTCGGTCCCGATACTCAAAGGAAGGGTCCGATGCCGATTCCAATACTGCGAACCTTGCACAAAAGGAGCCATTTTTGTCGATGACACCCATACTGAAAAATACGGAACATATTATGAACCTGAGAGGTGGAATTCTGAGTAACTTAGCCTAACTGGATGTTTTTAATGCATCAATGATGCCGAATTACTTGGTGGTGATAACAAGTGTTCAAGAGTCTGTGCTAAAATAATCTGTCTCTGGTGCCAAATTACTTGCAAAACCCTTGGGTGGGTATTATACGACAACAAAGGTAGACGTTTAGTTCTGCTAAGAATTGCAATTAGATAAAATACCTATTCAGATGTCGATCGATAAACATCAAGCTAATCGGTCTTATTATGACGAAGGCAATTATACTGCTCTGATTCTACCAATGAGCTTGTTGCTCTTTGCAGTAGAAATTGTTGGAAGACTAGAAATGCATGGACATGGACATGGACACGGACACGGACACTCTTAAAATCACTCTGGAATCCTATGGATCATCTCAAGTCATTCTTCGTTGTATGGCTTCTCGGATGCACTTCACCCAAAGTTCCAGACAAAGCCCAAACAAAAAGACCGGAATACCTTCCCTCCCTCTCTAAAATTGATAAAGCTGAAAAAACTTGGTTGGTTTGTTCAATTAATTCCCTTGTGTTAACAACATTAACTTATTTGTGCCTGCCCAAAATTGAAGAAACATTTTTCCACAGAAGAACATATTATAATGTCGAATCTCAAAATTAAGCTGGTATCAAGAGTTTGGGTTGGTGAATCAAAATCTAAAACTGAAGATGAAACATCCATCGAGACCGACTGCTTCTTGTTAAACCGAAATGGAGTGAGTATTCGACGCTTAATCCTACCTATTATTACTTAGTAACCAGCCAGCCACGGATGGACGTACGGACGGGGTGAATAATGAAAAAAATAGGCACAATGAATATAGAATCAAATATTTTGTTCAACAACACAGGATCTACTACAGTTGTTGGGAATTTTTCTAGGGTTTTAAGCAAAGACTATCTAACAACAGCAGCAGCAACAAAAAAGAAAGGATCAAGGTGGAGCAGGAAGAAGAACGTACCTGAACGCCGGCTCCAAGGAAAGAGAGAGAAGGAAAAAAAAAAAATTTGGACCATTTCTCGATTTGTGCGTGTCATCCTTGCGCAGGGGCCATGCTAATCTTCTCTGTATCGTTCCAATTTTATCGGATGTCCCCGAAGGGACGATGTAGGATGTAGCATGCCTCTACTTAACTTTCACAAGCTTTCTCTCACAGACGATATGGGACTAACAGCTCAACCTCATCTCAGCCAGCTCACCAGCCCAAGCCCATGAGCCTAAGCCAAAAACTTACTAACGTGTGTGACGAGCATAATATGTGACCGACTCCTGTGAAGAAGGTCATTACTGATTTTTGTCACATGAATTTAAGTTGTCAGCAGCAAAGCTTAATCATCCCCAAGTTTCGGCCTTAAGAGTCATGTACTATATGTAACATTAACAACAAATATTTGGCTGTGATTTTGCCCCAATTTTTGCACCATAATGAGGTCTTGATCTAATTAATTAGGTTTGGATGTGATGATTTGTTAGCTGAGTACTGGGTTTCATTTGGGTGTGAATAATTTCTCAATTTGAAAGGAACTTGGGAATTTTAATGTTGGTTTTGGTAATTTTGTGTGCTGGATGTAGAGATTTTGTTTAGTTTTGGTGGTGGATCCAAATGTATTACTTTATTTAGGCGGATTAGTTCTTCTTTTCGGTGGTTCTACACTACGTGGTAAAAAAAAAATCATCAAATTAATTTGTCTGATTATTATTGTCTTGAAATACTTTTGTTGTGTAAGGTGTCGTAATCTCATATTTTTCTTAGATCACTGGTTTGCTCCGATTGGACAAGAGATATCTGGTTAGTTAAATAATCATATGTTTAATTTTAGATATTATAAGTGTATACTTAAATGCTTAAATTTACCTACAACATTGGTCGAGATCTAGCATGCTGGTTTATTTTATCAAATTTTTTGGCCTAAACTGTATGCACTAATTAGGTGTTTAATATAATGGCCTTTTACTGTCACGTCCCAATTCCAAGATACGTAGGACCATGATGCGTAAAAATAGCCATCTACGTATCAAACAAATTGTAGTCCAACTAGATACGTATATGACGGTGCTGATGTCCGTAACAGGTCCTCTTGGAACAAGAACAAGATGACGATTGTGCTCAAAGTTGTTAGGCAAGTAGGCGACTGAGAGTACGATCCAGCTCCATCAATTGAAAGCGGACCAATCTCGGGAGGAAACCCCGATTGCTGCCCAAGACTTAACAATCTAGTTATCCAAAACTATGACTAAACTAGCAACACTAATCTCAATCCACAAAATTACAAATATCAAGGTTAAACATAATATATTAAGGTTGGTCACCCAATAATACATTTGTTCGAACAAGCCCGACAAGTACAACAAGACTTGCAAATACTATAACAAATGAGTAATAACATAACGAATATAACTACGAAAGATACATTCTCAATAATATATAAATCTAAGAAGAGGACAATCAACGTTTCTTAGGGGTAAGTGCTATAGGATCCTCCTCACCTAATATTTGTATTATACATGGTGTGTATCGGGTCGGGCAGGCCTGGGCCCAGATTTTATAGGGTTTGATCGGGTCTGGGCCAGGCCGGGCTTAGCCCAAAGAGGAGGAGGGCCGACCCGGACCGGAGCCTTGAAAAAATAAACCCAACCCGGATCCGAACCCAAACACGGAATGCAAGTGTCGGCTCGGGTTGTTAAAAAAATAACTTAAAGAATAATAAATGGAAGGGAATGTTAGGAGGAAAATAAGATAATTTGATTAATTTGATTAAATTTAGAATTTTGATATAACATTTTTTATAAACTGAAAAATTAAAATTAAAAATATTTTTTATATTTTTTATATATAACATTTTCAAGTATTCGATCTTATGTCCAGTTTATTGTTTAGCTCCTCATTCTTCTCTTCCTTCTTAGTATTCTTGAACCTACACTAAAATAAGATTACGATGCTACTGTATACAACGGAACCATTAGAAGAACACGTGAAAAGAAAAAACTTAAAGATGGGTATGTTTAAAAGATATACAACTTATGTTTAAGTTTTTGTTTTCACCCTCTTTACAAGCTTTCTTTGTAATACCACAAAGGAATCTTGTAGAGAGAGTGAAAAGAAAAACTCAAGCATAAGTCGCATAATTTAAATATATATATATATATATCTAACAATAATAATACATATTAAAAATGATATTTTTTTTTAGAAGATACTAGATACACTTTGCCTAGATGCCTACGTAGATTTTCGGTGCCACAATTAGGTTTCCATTGGAGTTGTTTTCCACAATTCAAGCATTCAACAAGAATTTTATGTGAGATTCTTCTTTAGGTATCACACTTATTGTAAACTCCGCTAAGGTGATACTAAATTTTTTATATTATTTCGAGCTGAGACTCTTGTAGTTGTACCCCCGAAGGTTACGGTGTGGATTGAGGTTGTTGATCTTGCAGTTGTTGTGGTGATTGATCATTTTTCATACAACAAGTAGCCTCTGTACCGAATTGAATATCACTATATTGCTTTTAAGTATTGGAAGAGGAAAGAAAATTTGTTGTGGTAAATTTGAATGAATTTTGCCTACTTATAGAAATTTTGGGTGCCAAATTAATCCTAAATCTAATCATATCTTAACATCAGAAATGCAAAAAGCTACATAATGATTGGCGGCTTCGAAGCTCATGCCATATTTTCAAGCATATAAATAATGGTACTAACAGACTGTCTACTGGGAAAAGTCCTCACAAGAATATAATCAACTAGAAAGATGTCAAAATGGGCAGTAGCTCTCAGAGAATTTGGTGTCCAGTATCAGCCTAGACTTGTTGTCAAGGGTCAAACATTGGTTGATTTTATAGTTGAATGAACCCATCCTCCTCTTCAGATTGAGAGGCCAATGTCAAAAGAATTAGAGAACTTACCACCTCTATGGTGGAATATGTATGTTGACAAATCGTTAAAAAAATGGAAGAAAGAGCATGACTCATTTTTATTGACCCTGATGATTTCAAAGTGTAATATGTTATGTTTCGGTTTTACATTATCGAAAGTCGCCACTAGACGTAATGTCGTACAAGTCTAAATTATACTTCCACAAGGCAAGAACAACAAGGTCGATAAAACATCTCAGAAACAAAGTCATTGTAGCAGAATTAGCAGAAAATTTGAAAAATACAAGATGCATATAAAAATAATTCTCTTTATAGATAATTTTGTTGGGAACGCGGTGTGACCCGAACCAGAGTTGGTCGTGCGATAGTGAATTGGGCCTGTATACCTTAAAAGAGAATTCCCATGTAAGGCATGAACCAATCCCAATTATTTACACCTCATGATCCCACCTCCTACCCGACGTTGGACTAAATTACCAACTCCATTGTCACCCACATTTTGAGTGCTCAACCGAAAATGGGATACAATCCAACAATCTCCACCTTAGCTCGTTTCTGCTAGCCGAACAATCTTAGCACACCCGGCTACCTTTGCTCGTTCCCGCTAGCGGAGCACCCTTAGCACACCCCGGCTACCTTTACTCGTTTTCGCTAACCGAACAACCTTAGCACTTTATTTGTTCGGACCGAACTCTGTCCCCTTCAGTAGACTTGATTCCCAATAATATTTTCCTCCAGTCTAATGAGAGGTGTTGGCTCCATGGCTCCTCAACTGGACTTCATGTCTGTCGCCCAGGGACAGAAATCCTGCTCCCCCATGCCACCGATCTTCGATCCCCCGAGTTGCTTTACATCTTTCGTCATTTCCAGCTCCTCGATCGTCACGTCGACGCTAGCTGCCATGAGTAGCACCTCCTGCACCACTGGAATCATGCCGATATCAATAACACGGCCAAGACCAAAGTCCATGCCGATCAGTCTCACCGTGAGTCTTGGCTGCATGTCCCTGACTTCCTTCTTCTACCGAAATGTGTTAACATTCTGACGAGCCTCTTCACCCTTGGCTGGCCCAACCAAGCGGACGGTGTGATTCTTCTAAGATTTAAACTCCTGAATCTGCCCACCTTTGTGTCCGGACTTGAAGCTCCCCCATACACATGCGTCCTCGAGCAAAACATCATGCACTGTGCATGCCGTCGATGACCCACAGCTTTTCCTGAACTGTATGAATGATGATGCTCCTGCCTTAGATTGAGTTTGCTGCAAACCTTGATCTCCTCCTTGGCCTCGAACTACTGAAACCAATGTCTCTCCGTGAAGCTTTGGCAAACCATCCGTTGCCAAAATTGGATCTGTGGAACAACCCCCACCTGAAGACCGACCAGCTATCATAGGACCGACAGACTGACCCTCAATCTTTGACTCATCAACATTCGTCGCTTTGTCACTACGAACCAAATCCTTTGTATCCCTCAAAGTAGATCGAAGCCCCTCCAAGACAAGTTTTTGACGATCCACCTATTGTCGAATACCCATCGAGCCTCCATCCAGTGTCTGTGCCCTGCTTGTACACCTCAGCGGCTTGATCCTGTACATGCCACAACATAAATCTCCTCGAGCCATCTGTTGGGAACCCTTCGTAAGCATCCAATCTTTGTCCAAATAAACTGCGACATCCATCATCCGTCAGCCTCCCTACTGAGACCAAGTTATAGCACAAACTTGGTACATATCGCACATCCTTGAGAACGAGCTTCTCACCAAGCTCCGTTGTCAAGTGCACATCATCGATGCCTACAACTGCAGCCGTTCTCTTGTTGCCCATCTTCACACGTTCAAACCTGCCACGATGGTATGACGTGAAGATCCTCCTATATGGAGTGGCGTGATACAACGCTCCCGTGTCCTTGACCCAGTCGTCATCATGACATATGCCACAGGTTCCTCTGCGTCGGTTGCTGCGATGATGAGATATCTTATAGTCGTGAGATCCTCTTGATCATCCTTGCTTTGGGTCTTCTCAACTTTGAGCTTAATGCAGTTCCTCTTGATATAACCCATTTTGCCACAATAATAGCAGTCCTCCTTGCAGTCCACAATCGCAAGATCACGAGAACTCTCCCATATCCTCGTCTATGACTTGGGTCTTCCCTTCCCGTAGGAAGCCACTAGAGCGGACTCCTGTGACGATTCCACTTGCTTACGTCGGATCTTCTCATTCAACAAGCTGCTTTTGACTACCTCCATCGTGACAACTCCATCAGGAGCGGAGTTGCTCACCGACACCATCAACGTCTCCCAGCTTTTTGGCAGAGAACTCAAAAGCAGAAGGGCCTGAAGCTCATCCCCAATCACCATCTTTATCTCAGACAGCTGATTGATGATGCCCTGAGCCTTGTTCAGATGTTGTGCCACCGTTGTACCCTTCCTGTACTTCGAGTTGACGAGTTGGCGAATCAGAAATGCCTTATTGCCAGCCGTCTTCCTTTCATACAACAAATGTAGCTTCTCCCACAATGATTTTGCAAAATTCTCCATGAACACGTGGTAAAATACCGAGTCGTCCAGCCATTGACGGATGAATCAAATAACCTTCTGATCTAGTTATTTTCAGTCATCAG
Source organism: Iris macrosiphon (assembly GCA_036927795.1). NCBI lineage: Eukaryota > Viridiplantae > Streptophyta > Magnoliopsida > Asparagales > Iridaceae > Iris > Iris macrosiphon. Next base: position 131,113,406 of record JAYESA010000002.1, read on the forward strand.
CACCTTTGTCCATCGGCTTTGCGTTGTTGCCCTCCAACGGACCATGCAGGTCCTTGAACCAGAGTAGATCCTCCATCATTGGCTTCTAAATCACCCAGTTTTTCCCTGTGAGGGTGATCATACGAGTGTTCATCTGCTTCGAAGACATAGTTGCACCTTCCCTCTCAAGATGAACCTGGCTCTGATACCACTTGTTGGGAACGCGGTATGTGTCACGACCCGATTCCGTAGAACCGTTGGGGCATCCCCCGAATCGTGATGCCGTGCGGGCCTGGGGTTGCACCCGCACAAGGCTAAAGTATTTTGCATAACGAGCACATATTCAGAGTACGCAGATAAATTGAACACAAGTTGAAACTTGGAAAAATTCTCTTTATTGATAATGAACATCTATTACAAACTCTTGAACGAGTCAGCTAATATGCCGCACGGGCTTACAAAAGAGATGGCTCAAAATAAGATAGTAGTCCTGTACATTATATCCCTTTACTAAACTTCAAAAGATATAGACCTCCTGGCTGGAGGATAGCTTTGCCACGGAGCTGCATTTGTGTATGAAGAGTTGCAGGCTCCGGTCTTTAAGTACTTCAAAATGCGGCACGATCAGGATGCGCCTAACAGCTGGACTGGATCGGGAAGACGACTTCGGCTCCTCGCTCGGTTCGCCTTGGTGCGGAGAACCTGTTTCAACGAGGGTCAGTATGTCAAAACATACTGGTGAAGGCGAGCTAACCAAACTATACCAATCAACACGTTGTTTTAATGAAGCATACATATTTGTGGGTTTCTATCTTGCCTTAGTTCATTTACAAGTAAGCAGCATATATAATTTACTGAAATAAACTAGCTACCGTTAGGTAGATTTTACCTGACCGTCTGAATCACCTGCATAATACTTACCATGCCTTCCCTGCCACGAAGACACAAGTTAGTATGCAACAGGTTTAAATATACAGTGGATCAATGGCGAGATGCTATATTGGACGATTTAGTCTTGAACGAGGATGGAATACAGCAAAGATTCAGTAGTGGCTACAAACCATCCCGTCCAGATGCAGTAGACTACAGTGAGTTCCGTCCGGACCAGATCGGTGCCAGTGGCCCAATGACCGTCCGCAGGAACCAGTGACCTTGTGCAAAAGTTGTCCGTGATCGATTCGGTACTGTTTTATTAAGTTAACAGTTCATGCAGTTGAGGCAATGCCAGTACAAAACAAGCAGTATTTCATGATTCAGTTGTATAGCCTCTCGATTCAGTATATTTCATAGCACAATTTAAAGAAGAACAAACATTGTAACTTGTATTTATGCATATGATAAATGTCCCAAACGAACAAGCATGCAGGTAAGTAACCATTCCCAAGTTTGATTGACAAGCAGTGTTATCCAAGTCTATATTCTTTTATCTTGGTTTCTTTTATTATTACTTGGTATCGTCTGATCGGGGCAAGGAATAGTGCAGATTTTAGGGCGTGAAGCTTGGAAGCAGGGCTAGCTAATCGGGTTGGTAGCCACTCACTTAGATTGTTGGAAGGGAGAAGGAAAGAGGCGCTTCACGACTTCGCATGCAAGCCGCCTACTGCTCGTTCACCTGTATCACGAACAGCTTGATCAATACTCCTTCCACTCTTTCCAATCTCGGAATCGAAGTGCAGTTCAATGAACGAAAATAATGAAAACCATCGAAACCGTTCAAGGAAAACAAGTAAATCCCAAAACCAACTCAAAGCACAAAAGCAACAAACGACATCGAAAACCGAGGCAATAAAAGATAGTAGCGGAGAGGTCCCTCCTGACTCTGCCGCTAAGTCGATCCCGGGGGCACGGTCCACTGAATATGGGAATCGATTCCGAAGAAACAAATCCATAACGAGGACGAGTTCTTAATTCAATCTATCCTGATCGAACGATACCGAGTTGTGTTTCTTAGCCGCGCCCTCCGCACCGGGAGAACGGGGCGCTACATCCTACCCAACTAATTGGAAGTTTTGTCCCGAAACTTAGGAATAGAGCCTACCATTAGGGATTAATGAGATGGCTCAGTGGGCAAGCAGGAACAGTATGATCTGGATCGCCACAAATGAGGCATTGCCCAAGTTTTTTGCGGCACTTTTTTACTGTGTGCCCAGGTTCCTTACAATAAGAACATGGTTGCCCTGGGTTTCCTCTCCGTGGACCGCCGTTGTTTCGGCGCTTTGTGGCGGTGTTTCCTCTCTCGTCGCTATGGCGTTTGTGATTGTAGGTATGCACAGCGTCGGTAGAAACGTGAGGATATTGTGGTTCAAGTGATAGGGCGTGATTCATGACTTCACGCATTGTCCCGTACTGATTATTGACCACGTGCGCATGGATGGCAGGGCGCAAACCACCTTCAAACCTTCTAGCTCGACTCGCTGCATCAGGTAAATAGGCCCTAGCGAATTTGGAGAGTCGGTTGAATTCGGCAGAATATTGCTTAACTGTCATACTGCCCTGCCGCAGTTGCACGAAATCATTCTCCATCTGATATTGTACTGGAGGGGGTATAAACTCCTCTTTAAACGCGGCACAAAAAGTCGTCCACGAGATCGCCTTCTCTCCGTGATCAAATTGGAGAGATAGTCGATGCACGTTCCACCAATCGTGTGCGTTGAGGCGGAGCTGTAGTTGCGCGCAGGCGACGTGCTTATCTTCGGGGACCTCTAGCAGAGCGAAGTGATCTTCAAGTTCTGCTAGCCAATCTAGAGCTACCACTGGGTCCTCAGTCCCGTTGAATGGGGTGTTGTAGACTTTCTTGAAGTGGCCCAAGTTGAAGGTAGTCACGTCTCTCGTCCTTGAAATTTGTGGCGTCTCTACTTTAAGCACGGGCTGTTCCACCGGAGTCGTTGCTGTTGCGACGGAATGGTTGGCAGCCCAAGTCTAAATGATCTGTTGTAGGGCATCCACCTGCTTCTGTTGGACTGAGAACCGGGTCTCTAGATTGCTCTTGAGCTTGGCTTGGCGAGCATCATCTCTTTGTCGTTGTGTTTCTAATATTTGTAGCACCCGCTCAAGCGGATCGACTTGAGATATGCCCCGTTGGCTCCGAGAGCTTTCCGAAGTGCCCGAACTACTTTCTTGCGTTTCGTTCGGTGCTAGCGCTACAGATTGCGCTGGATCCATTCCTTCAAAAGAAGGTAAATTATATTAGAATCATAATGTATTATGGACTTATTGCATGAACGTATCTCATTTTGGCCTAGCGAGTTCAAGAGTTCGCACAGGAATTTGATCGTTAAAGGAACTTTTCCAGTGCGAGAGTCTAAGAAACTTTGAATCTATGCTCTGATACCATTATGTCACGACCTAATTCCGTAGAATCGTTGGGACGTCCCCCAAATCGTGATGCCGTGCGGGCCTGGGGTTGCGCCTGCACAAGGCTAAAGTATTTTGCATAACGAGCACATATTCAGAGTACGCAGATAAATTGAACACAAGTTGAAACATGGAAAAGTTCTCTTTATTGATAATGAACATCTATTACAAACTCTTGAACGAGTCAGCTAATATGCCGCACGGGCTTACAAAAGAGATGGCTCAAAATAAGATAGCAGTCATGTACATTATATCCCTTTACTAAACTTCAAACGATATAGACCTCCTGGCTGGAGGATAGCTTTGCCACGGAGCTGCATTTGTGTATGAAGAGTTGCAGGCTCCGGTCTTCAAGTACTTCAAAATGCGGCGCGATCAGGATGCGCCTAACAGCTGGACTGGATCGGGAAGACGACTTCGGCTCCTCGCTCGGTTCGCCTTGGTGCGGAGAACCTGTTTCAACGAGGGTCAGTATGTCGAAACATACTGGTGAAGGCGAGCTAACCGAACTATACCAATCAACACGTTGTTTTAATGAAGCATGCATATTTGTGGATTTCTATCTTGCCTTAGTTCATTTACAAGTAAGCAGCATATATAATTTACTGAAATGAACTAGCCACCGTTAGGTGGATTTTACCTGACCGTCTGAATCACCTGCACAATACTTACCATGCCTTCCCTGCCACGAAGACACAAGTTAGTATGCAACAGGTTTAAATATACAGTGGATCAATGGCGAGATGCCATATTGGACGATTTAGTCTTGAACGAGGATGGAATGCAGCAAAGATTCAGTAGTGGCTACAAACCATCCCGTCCAGATGCAGTAGACTACAGTGAGTTCCGTCCGGACCGGATCGGTGCCAGTGCCCCAGCGACCGTCTGCAGGAACCAGTGACCTTGTGCACAAGTTGTCCGTGATCGATTCGGTACTGTTTTATTAAGTTAACAGTTCATGCAGTTGAGGCAATGCCAGTACAAAACAAGCAGTATTTCATGATTCAGTTGCATAGCCTCTCGATTCAGTATATTTCATAGCACAATTTAAAGAAGAACAAATATTCTAACTTGTATTTATGCATATGATAAATGTCCCAAACGAACAAGCATGCAGGTAAGTAACCGTTCCCAAGTTTGATTGACAAGCAGTGTTAACCAAGTCTATTCTCTTTTATCTTGGTTTCTTTTATTATTACTTGGCATCGTCTGATCGGGGCAAGGAAGAGTGCAGATTTTAGGGCGTGAAGCTTGGAAGCAGGGCTAGCTAATCGGGTTGGTAGCCACTCACTTAGATTGTTGGAAGGGAGAAGGAAAGAGGCGCTTCACGACTCCGCACGCAAGCCGCCTACTGCTCGTTCACCTGCATCACGAACATCTTGATCAATACTCCTTCCACTCTTTCCAATCTCGGAATCGAAGTGCAGTTCAATAAACGAAAACAATGAAAACCATCGAAACCGTTCAAGGAAAACAAGCAAATCCTAAAACCAACTCAAAGCACGAAAGCAACAAGCGACATCAAAAATCGAGGCAATAAAAGATAGCAGCGGAGAGGTCCCTCCTGACTCTGCCGCTAAGTCGATCCCGGGGGCACGGTCCACTGAATATGGGAATCGATTCCGAAGAAACAAATCCATAACGAGGACAAGTTCTTAATTCAATCTATCCCGATCGAACGATACCGACTTGTGTTTCTTAGCCGCGCTCTCCGCACTGGGAGAACGGGGCGCTACAGTGTGACCCGAACCGGAGTTGGCCCATGAGGTACGATATTGAATTGGGCCCATATGCCTTAAAAGAAAATTCCTATATAAGATCTGAACCAATTCCAATTATCTACACCTCATGATCCCACCTCCTACCCGATATGGGACTAAATTACCAACTCCATCGTCACCCCCATTTTGAGCGTTCAACCGGAAATGAGATACAATCCAACAAATTTACAACAGAATTTCAACAACTCTTAGACCAAAAAAATAATGTGATTACAAATAGTGGATCTTATTACATTGAACGATGCCACAAGGATCACAACTTGTGAGAATACTACAATCAACAATGTTCCATACATACCAATTTAGTTATTCAAATTAAGATTAATCTAGTTTATTATTGTTAAACATCAATTAGGAGAATTCCATAGTCATTATCGCAAGATTTTAGAGTCAAAAAGTCATTGACACGCAAATAAAGGTGAACAAAGATGGTAGAAGAAGACGATGGAAAGACGAGGGTGGTGTTGATTGTGTTGGATGAGTTGGTTGTTTGCTAAATTTTGAAGAGAACTAATGACAAAGGTTGAAGGATCACATATTTAGTCTCCTTTTAAGCCTAATAGGAACAAGATTCTAGAATATTTGACTAAATTTGAAATAATCATGACTTCCCTCTTTAATTAAAATTTAGGAGGTCATAATGATATAAATTCAAAATGCTCTACATAGAAGTTGTATCCCTAGTTGTTTAGCTTTCCAAATTGGGGTTTAGGCCGAAAAGAGAATTGTATCATAGGAGATAAGATTATTTTACTACAATTGTACAATTATGATATGAACCTAAATAAATCTGATTCCAATAATTTAAATCAAATATTGTACCCTTTTATGTGTATAATTCTTCATATGAATGAAATATTTATCAAAGAGTATCTCCTAACCACAATTCTCTTAAAGAAATCTCAAAAGAAATCTAATTCGAACATGGATAAACACATCAATAGGTGATCCTAATACTAGTCGGCTTCCTAGTACATGAATGTATCTAGATTTAATATAATCATAATCCATATAGGTTCCTAACACTAATTCTAGTCCAAATAAGTTGGTAATATATTTAAATTTACCTAGTATAATCCCAATAAGAGGAGCGTATATGGAAACATGACTCTAGGGAGAATGGTTTCTATTTCATCAAGTTTGGGATATCGGAAGATTTGGACATGGTGATCCAGAATGGCCCTTGGACATTCAATAGGAGACTGGTTGTCCTAAGAAGATGGGACCCCTCTACTAACTTTGAACGGGATCGACTGGCAACTGTTCCTATCTGGATTAGGTTCCCTTGGCTTTTACCCCAACTATGGAGTATCCCGACTATTATGAAGTTGGCTAGCGGAATTGGAATTCTCCTTCGCCTAGACAAATACACGACTGATAGAGACCGATTGTCCTTTGCTAGAGTTTTTGTTGAGATCAGTGCGGCTGATAAGCTTCCTAACAAGATGGAGGTTGATCTTCCGATGGGCAAAACCATTTTCCAAAAGGTTGAGTATGAATGGGTTTCGCCTTGTTGTAATTCCTGCCCAAGCTTTGGACACATCGTAGCACAGTGTCTGGACGCTAGAGTTGTCCTGGAGGCCACTAAGCAAGTCCCCTGCTCTAGTACTGAGGTGCCAACACCTACTAGAGATACTAGAGCCAGTACGGCTATCCCTAGCTCGCGGGGAGAGAAAATAGACTTAACTATGGAGCAAAGGAGTATGGACACAGATGAGCTAGCCCTGCAGGAGGCTCCCCAATCCTCTCTTCTGGGGAAGAGAATGGGGGCGGAGAATGAGGAAAAAGGGAGAGGGGTAGGAAATGAGGAGACATGATGGTAGTGTTTGCTACTGAGAACCAATAGGGGGAAGATAACTCTAGCCTGGTCACGTTTATTGTTGAGGTTGTCAACCAAGAAGGTAATCATGTCCGAGTTAGGAGGAGACTGGCAAGTGGAAGAGCGCTATGTATAGTGCCGTATATGGACAAATCTTCAAAAACCCCTAGTAAAGATGACGGACAACTTGACGGACAGCTAACTAGCCAGGAACCGTTGACGTACCCGAATCCCATCTGGCAGGCAAAAGTGGAATCAAAAGCAGGAGATGCCAAAGCTCATAACCGATAAAAGGATGGACTCTCTTACCACCTTAAAGAGAGTTCACGTATCAACAAGGGAACCCACTAATGTAATTTATGACTATATTCACATGGAATGTGAGAGAGGCAAATTCGATAGGTAAGTGGAGGGATATTTTGTTGTACATCAATAAATCCAAATGCTCTATCATCAACATTTTGGAATCCAAAGTAAGATCAAATATTTTGATTAACAGGCGTACTCTGAGGCACTGGGCCTCCGTCCAAAATCTAGATTGTAGTGATATAGCTCACATCTGGGTTACGTGGGACACCAGGATTTGGCAGGAAGATGTGATACAGCGATCAAACCAACTCCTCACCATTAAATTTACCAACAAAGGGGGCTTCAAATTATGTTATGAGCAGTGTATGATCATAATGACAAAATCAAGCGTCTAGGTTTGTGGAATGACATTACTATGACCAACACGCTTATTGAAGATAGATGGCCGTTAGTTGTGGTAGGCTACTTCAATGCTACCTTATTCGCCCATGAAAAAATAGGAGGCCATCAAGTACAACAAGCGATTCTCTCTGAATTTTAACATTGTCTCTTATCCTCTAGACTCAAGTGCATGGATAAGACTGGGCATATATGGACGTGGAATAATAGGGCGATTACTAACCGGATTATCGTTCAGCTTGACCGCGCTCTCTGTAATGGAAGATGGTTGGAAACGTTCCAGTCTTGTAGGACGGAATGCTTAACACCTGGAGCTAGTGATCACTCCCCTATTGTTATTAGACTGGCATAAGTGTCGGTCATCAAAGGGAGGCCTTTCGAATTCAATAATGCTTGGATTCATATGGAAGGCTATGAGGAGGTAGTTCAGCAAGATTGGGAGGGTGGGTTGACTGGAACTGCTCAGTTCAAGATTGTTCAAAAGTTGAAAGCTATTAAAGGCCTACTCAAGATCTAGAATAAAGGCAGACCTCCTACTCCACTCCAGGAACTAGAGGACAACTTGGCTGACATTCAACTGAGGGTTCAGATTGACCCATTTAACCCGGCCCTCTTAGAAGAGGAGATAGCCCTCCAAGACCTTCAGTGCAAGAAAACATTCTTAGATGAGATCCACATCAGATAGAGAGCTAAATGCAATTGGCTTAAAGATGAAGATATGTGTTCTAAATTTTTCCACGCTACTGTTAAGGCTAGACAGAGTCGGAATACCATCCAAGGATTGCTTGATCCTGATGGAAGCCTCATTACTAGGATGATGGTATCCGGAATGAGGTGGTGCGGTACTTTTGGGATATTTACAACCAAAACTCATATCCTAACGTCTTTCCACACTTTGTTTTTAAGAAGATGGTCTCTCGACGAGGTAACGCTGTCTTACGGACAACAATATCGATGGATGAGATACGTTCAATTATTATTAATGCAGACCCTATCAAATCGCCATGTCCGGATGACTTTGGGGCGGCTTTCTTCAAGAAATACTGGAAGATGATAAAGATATATGTCCTGGATGCGGTGAGCAAGTTTTTCCTCTCTGGTAGGCTACTCAAGGAGCTTAACCATACTTTTCTGGTCTTAATTGCTAAGGTGGAGGGCACGACTTCACTGGGAGATTTTTGGTCGATAGCGTGATATAATTTCTTATAAAAGATTATAACACACCTGATATGTGACCGGATGGGGGATGTGATAAGAGAGCTTATCTCCCATAATCAGACGACATTCATCAAAGGCCGCTCCTCTCCATCTCGGAGAACTATATGCTGGCTCATGAGCTCGTCAAGGATTTTAATAAGCAGGGAGGCAACAAAGCGTGTCTAAAGTTGGACCTCAGGAAAGCCAACGATATGGTGAATCAAGATTTTTTCTGCCACATCATGATCTGTATGGATTTGACAAATGGTGGATGGATAGGGTAATGTCACTCTCCGTTTCCGATATACGTATTTGGAATATATTAGTTTTTTTGTTTATATTATTTGTTGCTTGCATGGTAATTAGGTTGCATATTATGGAGACTAGACACATTCTTTGGTTCAATTAGACCCATGGTTTAATTGTTGGATTGGTTTAGTTATTAGTTAGACCCATGGTCTAAACCTCAAACCCTAGCTATATAATCTAACTTATTTCTCTCTCTTCCCTCATCCTTCATTTTCCCCTCTTTCTTTTATTTCTAGGCAAGTACACCTTGCACCACATGGAGAAATCTCTTGATTTTCGATTTTTATTTTTTTTTTCTTTCATTTTATTAGTCTATTATGTGCTCTTGATGATTCTAAACACTTTTAGTACTTGGGATTTTTGATTTTAATGGATGGATTTGAGTATATCTACATTCTAAGTTTAGGGTTTTCATGGGGTTCCTTGATTTTTGGTGGTTTTGATAAACTAAAACATACTATTTTCAAAAAATATTTTTTGGGATGGATGGAGCACTTAATTTCGAGCGTTTTGGCTTTTGGTTCACTCAATTCAGAGTTAAAATAAAGTTTTTATGAAGAAAATAAATTTTTGATTTTTGGAGTTCTCGCCATGGCTGAACTTGCTGTCTGGAGAAGACGAAGTTCCATGCGGCCGAGAGTTCCATGTGGCCTTGAACCATATGCGGCAAGTAGACTTATGCGGCCTTGACTCATGCAATCCATGCGGCTTGGGCTCATGCGGCCTAATTCATGCGACCATACGGTCTAAGCTTACACGACCATGCAGCAAGTAGACTTATGCGGCCATGCGGTCTGAGCTTTTGCGGTTATGCGGCCCGACTTCCTATGCACCTATGCGGATATGCGGCCCTACTTCTTATGCGGCAGAAATCTCTATGCGGTAATGTCTCATATGTGGCAATCTGATCCCCATGCGGCCTAGACCTATGCGAAAACTGATTCTATGCGACAGCTGATCCCCATGCGGCCTTGATCCTTATGCGCGCATGCGGCCCCTTGCACACGCTTTATTGCACTTGTTTTGTTTGAATGTTCCGTTGGACTTTATGGGTTGTATATGTGACTTTGATGACCACAAGAGTATTAGACCCATTTATGCTCCATGACCCGACTACTTTATCTATGCTGATATACTTACTACGTGCTATGTATTCCTACGTGCTAAGTGTTTCTATGCGATTATATTACATGTTTACACTACGGTGTACCTATGCGCTACGTGACATGTGATATGTCTCAATCTCCAACATGGACATAAGGGTTAGTCAATGACCAAGCGTGGATAGGATCTGTTGATTGTTGCATCATGCTGGGGTGAATCCAAATTGAACTATCAAGTGACAAAGTAGATTCGTATCTAGCGTGGCCGTAGTATGGTACATCATATAAGGGGAGTAACATGTGACCACGCCATGTGATTCCAGTTAACAATAGAGTTAACTAGGCAACTAAACTTGTAGAGCATTGGGAGGGAATGGAATATCGAGATCGTGCCTAACTAGCCACCTCTAGTCATTTGAATTGGGGTGTGCAGGCTAGTCCCCATGGATATTGTTTAAGTTCTCATTAGTGGATGATAATATCCGACTATTATACTATACTATGTGTTCTATGCGATCTTAGCACGGTAGCCTTGTGAGGCACCTGTGCGCAATACTATGTGTTATACGACAATTTATGGCTCGGCTAACCCTGCTAGTACCTGGTTTGATATGAGGATTCCTATATGCATAATATTTCTGGGATAACCCAGACTCCATCTAGTAAGTCGTACAAATGATTGGTCGCTTATGTAACTGAGCTTGTTTGTGTATTGCATCTACTGTCAAATAGTCTAGGGACATGGTCTATCATTGTGCGATGGTCTAACATTTTTTCTTGTTTGGTTGTAGGGTTAGATTATTGTGTCACGATAGGCTATGAACCAAAACTACGAGACAAAACTATATATATATATATATATATATATATATATATATATATATATATATATATATATCATAACCTGGTTTTATTTCTTCACTCATGCTTCCTTTGTGGTGCTTGCTAGGGGACTTCTGGTCAGCTAATAGCAAAAATAACTTCTCGATCACCGTTAAAGCTTTGTTGAAGACGAAAAGCAAGGCAAAGGGTAAGTTGACTAGAGTCATAGGCTCAGAGTCCCAAACCAGCATTTGGCATGACCCCTGGATTGGGCACACTAGCCTGATTGAGAGGGAGGGATGGCGTGTTTATGAGATGATGAGCTCTACTGAAATGGTCAGCAGTCTTATCCGAGAAGGAGAGTGAAATTTTCGGGGCCATTTGATCGAGGCAGCACATGCGAAAGATATCCGAACAGTGGAGATTGATAGACAAGCGGTGGAGGACTATTGGACATGGGCAGACATGGAGAAAAATACTTTCAATTTCAAAACAGCTATGAATCAGATACGGATTGCTCATGAGGAGGTTGATTGGGTAGAGTTGGTTTGGACCAAAGGGGCTGCAGTCAAGATGTCGCTATGCTTATACAAATTGATAAAAAATATGCTTCTAACAAAAGACAGGTTGAGCAGTTTTGGCATCCCCTATGAGGACATGAAGTATTGTTTATGCAGTAAACATGATGGGACCACAGAGATTATCTGTTCTTCGCTTGTGACGTCACTTGGGATATTTGGAGTGCACAGAGACAAAAATTAGGGCTAACCCATGAACATTGTAGAGAGCTTGATGTAGTCTTAAATGATATTAAGGCTCAGAAGGGGAAGGTAGAGCCAGGTTATCGCCGACTTAGATTATTGTTTGGGGTGGTGGTGTGGCATGTCTGGAGGGAACATAACCGGCGTATTTTTGAGGGCCTATCCCTTAGTACTTTTGTTGTACAAAGAAATATAGAAGCGGACATAGATATCTTAGACCCCAGATGGCTCATTTTGTAATCTGGGATATATCTAAGTTGTAATTATTGTTGATCAATAAATATTTACCTTCTTCAAAAAAATAAAAAAATAAAATTATATATATATATATATATATATATATATATATATATATATATATATATATATATAATGTTTGAAATTAATATATATATATATATATATATATATATATATATATATATATATATAATGTTTGAAAGTATAAATTGACTAACAGTTACACTCACAATAACCCAACTACCGTTATTATTATTATCATTAAGCTATATTTATTTAATTATTAGTTATGATTTTAATGCACTCTCGTGTTTAGACTACCTTTCTACTTCTAGTCTATCGGCTTCTACTTTCTGATTTTGAGCATCGTTGGAATTTCCATTGAGCCACCTTAGTGTTATTACTTTATGTAGTAGCATAAGGGGGATAACAAAGTGTATTGTCTACAGTCCACAGCTGAACCATGAGGTGAAGCCCAGCCCATTTGTTTCTCATTGAAACAAATATAAGGAAAGACAATGCGAAATTTATTGCAAAATATCCTTCATTTGTATATAATCTCTTTCAAGCAAGGACGATCTTTCTAAATTCACTTCAACATTACTTAGTATTTCAAAACTAAGTCAAGAAAAGAATAAAGTTACCAAGGACAATCTTGTTTTGAACCACATATAATGTCTAAGAAGAAGAAGAAGAAGAATAAGAAAAGACAGTTCGAAGTACACAAATAATCTCCTTCATTTGCAAATAATCTCTTCGGTCTTGCTAAATTCACTTATACTCTTTTAACATTTCAAAACAAGTATATCATATTCTTCCATGACAATAGGTTTTACTTGAACGAGATTACAAACTTCAATTCATCTTGATTCTCTCTCCTAGATGCTTTTCTTCTAGCCAATAAAACCAAATATCCCCAGGACGAGGATACAACTCTTATTTGAACCCATGCACAGAATCAAACAATCAAATAGTTACAGCTCAAACTAACCTAAGCTCCAATATCAGAAGGTAAACTTGTCAACTAGTAACGTGGATATTGATTCTCATTGTCGAGGAGGAGGTTGACACCATGGGAGCATAGAGCGTTAAAGATGGCCCAGACCTTAGTTCGATTCTTGAAGCCATTCTTCTCCAACTCCTTGGCTGCATCAGCATGGATGACTTCCTGGGCGAGGCCGTCCACCTTGAGGCGCATCGCGAGCACCTCCCCGACAGCTGCGGCAGCTTTTGCATTGCAGGTCCGCCCGCACTCAAACTCCTCCTGAAGGGGCTTCTCCAATGAAGATGCGGTTACCACAATCCGCCCGCTATTATGGTCCACCACATTGGCTGTGACATACTTGAGGGATATGAACAGACGCAGGACATACTTGTTTGTTAAAGAAGGTGGGGGAAACCTATTCATTTAAACCTTCGTCCAAGTCGAAAATTAAGTCTCCCTTTTGCCTAAAGGATACAAATAAGAACTCCCAATTTGCCCCACAGCACATCAAACGAAATGCATCTATTTGGTCTAATATTGTTATCATTTGAGCATCCTAACATCCTTTCCAGATTTCAAGCATACCTGCATACCAAGATTTAGTGATCATGTGAGCTTTTAATCCATGTCGATTTGAGCAATCATATAATGATTTAAAATAAATATGAAAGAACTTACATTGACAAGTGAAGATCATGCAGAACCAACTTCATATGTACATTGTAAAAGTATAGAGCATAAATAAATAAAAATCGAATTCAATATAAATCGATTGCAAAAGATTATAGATGCATACCAATAGGTGTATGGCGAGTTGGTCGTAGTCCCGCAAAATTCTGCCAAGTTCTCCACAAGAACCTCTAAGATCATGTAAATATTCTCCAAATACAATTATCGTGTGCCAAAACTCTTTTGCATCTCTTACTGGTACCCGAATTTCTAGTAGCATTCATCCGACGTTTGTGCGATCTCAGGTGGAAACATATATCTTAACCATAGTTGCCTAATTCGCCAACTCTCCCTACGTCCCACGAATTGGGACGAACGACCCCGAATGGGGTGCGTTCGCGACCCGTTGGTCAAATTTAGCGACCCGGATTTTGATGGCTTTGGTTATGAACTTATGATATTTGGTTTAGTTACAAGAATATTGCCTATGCTTTCCTTCACTTGGATTTTGATGGCTTTGATTATGAACTTATGATATTTGGTGTATACTTCTATATAATTATATATGGTACAAAAGACGACACAGATAAAAACGAACAACGACCACAAATAGCGTACCGAATAAGCCTACCCCCACCGCACCGCGTACCGGCTGAGGTACCGTACCGCGTACCCGTACCACGTACCAAAGCGACTCACGATCCTGGTAACATTGATGTTAACCTCAGGTCTACCTGATTCTCGGGTGGAAACATTTGTGGGATCATAAATTATCAGCTCCTAAACTTAACTCTCTTGGGAAGAAACCCAGGGTCAGCCAATTGTTTTGTTCGGGTGGGTATAGGGGTGTGGGTGTCGTATGTTGATCTTCTTCCTATCAGCCACACCTTTCGAGCATATTCTTTTATCACATCTTCCCCATCTTCTTTATTATTTGGTAGAAATATTTAAACCCAAAATTTGTTTTCTCTGCCTTCTCTAATATTACGGTTCCCTCCATATCTTCTATGGATCTCACCGCCGATAAAAATGACATTGTGTCCTCTGCCGCCTCAACTAACCTAAACGTCTAGAGTCCTTCTTCAACAAGGACCTCCTCTCATTGACCTCCTCTCATCTTCTCTTTTCTTATAGTCACCGATTTCTCCTCCTTCCTCTCAGATATTCATGTGTTTGTCAATCTTCATATAACTTCTTATCCTTCAAAAAGCTTGATGAGTACATTAACGTACAACAGCTAGAGTGTACTGAAAAAGTAAAATGGATACATTGGCTCATCATCTTTGAGTCGAACGTCCAACAGTCAACGATGAGCCCAATTGACTCATCACTCTCGTCCCAGATCTTGCCCTCACAAGATTCATATCAAAGCCATCATTCCCGACATGTCAAGTCATCATTTGCTCTTGTAATTATTATTTGTCAACAATCATGCTATTCCAGCGACAATGGTAATCGAATTTATATTGAATTTTTAACATGATTTTTGTGTATAAAGTAGAATACTTTATTATTATGGAATAACCAAATTAAAATTAATTTTTTTATCTTGATTTAATTTATAATGTAAAGATTACTTTTTAATTAAGATTATAATGTTCATTGATATGTTTTAATCCAATGTAAACACCAATTATAATATAAGTTAATTTTGTTGTTAGCATAATATTTTTTTTTTGGGAGGGGGGGGGGTTATTAAACTGGATTTCCCAAACACTATATTACTGTGATTTCCTATATACAATCCGAAGCAAAATATAATTATTTGTACAATTACTAGAATTGTGGATATGATTATGAAATCACATTGATTATGTGTTTTTAACTCACTTTTAGTTTTTTTTTTTCAAACTTATCAAAAATTAACATTGACGAATATATTATTATACACGCCTTAATAACAAATATGAGTTTTTGAAATGCTTATTTGCTAAGTTGATAATGTTGCATGAGAATGATAGAACGAGAACCTGCATGCTTAACTAGAGAACTTGTATGCTTGTCTAAAAGAGATAGAACCATTGTCATGCTAAGTCAATATAGAAATGTTGCATGCAAAGTTACACGGTCTCCGCTATCGAACGAACTATTGCCATGCTAATAAAAAAGAGTAAAAGTTTGCTTGAACTTGTGAATCCATAGTATGCTAAAAATGGAGATTTTTTGCCAGTTCTCTATCGTACTGAAAAAGATAGAAATTGCATGCTAGATTTATAGAACTATGTTACACGGTCCCTCGGGATCCCCCGACCATAGGTAGGCTATGTTACTTGGACTCGGATATGGGGGTTGGGTACAAGTACATATCCAAGAGTCGGGCCCTTCAAATTCACAATTGAAAGACACACGAACTCGACTAAAAATGATCCAAATTTTGGGTATGGGTACAGGGATATGACTATTAAAAAAAAAATTTGAACATGATTTCATAAAACGAGACAATATAATTAAATTTGCAAGGTTTCATAAAAAGACATGTAATTATAAATTACTAGTAAACTTTACTGAACTAGTTGAATAAGTCCCTAAGAGACCGTTCCTTCAGCCCCCCTATTACTTTACTACCAGTCAACTATATTAAAATAAACTATCTACTTCACCACCAGTCTCTCGAATGTCACCATGGAGTATCCGAATTTCACCATGGAGGATCCGATACCGATTATATATCTATACCCATGTCCTATCGGGTCGACATTGGTACTTCTCCTTAAGTGAAGAGTTCGGATAACAGAGGGGTTCAAGGGTGGATCCCCTGATTTGTTTTTTACATCATAGTTCTCATATTAATCACAAATAAACTAAAAAGAAAAAAAATGAACAAAAGGTAAATAGGGTCTAATAGATGCCGTAAAATGAACTAGCGGGTATGGACTTTTAAGAAAATAGGTCGCGAACAAGTGGGGAAGTGTAATTTGGTTGGGTTGATTAAGATGGGTATGATCTGAGCCAGCATACACAACAACTTGGGTCAGCGGTGACGAGGTCGGAGCAGGGTCTGAGACATCAATACAGGTTCGTTATCCATCTTGCTAATGTAAGTGCATGGCAGGAGAATGAGGCACGAGGATGCAGGATGGTGGCGAGTCAGTCTCATAGGTCGTCCTGGGAGTCGGGTCGGACCCATGTGGTGGGACTTAGGGATAGCTGCGAGGATGGACTGCTCGACCACCCGTAGTAGAGTGAGTAGAGTTCTGGATAGTGGAGGAAGATAAAATATATCGCCGACAACTAGACATTTTGTACTATTTTACCACAATTTTTGAATTATATACATATTTTATGGATGTTTCATGCATAACTATGTTGTAGAATAAAGATTTATTAAGTTTTAGTCTTGAAAAGTGAACCATAAGCCCATAATGCTTGCAAAACCGTTTGGCCAAAAGATCTTGTTAGATATTGCTCCGCCTAGGCGCCCGCCTACGCCGCCAAAGCTCCGTTGGCCGCTTACTCCACCGTCTATCGAAAAACGGTGCGGAGAGAGACCGCTTACCGCCTAGGCGGCCGCCATTTAGAACATTGTGCAAAAGAGACGAAATGCCAGACGTCCTGGTAAAAGACATTCTTGACTCTCTTAAGTCTTACAACTTTTAATACTTGTAGTAAATTTTCAGGTAATATACTAATAAACATATTTTGTATTTAGATATATGGTAGGGTGCATATGGATATACTTGTCCGGAGCTCCAAAGGTTTGTCATGAGAGTTATTAGTCTCACATGTAGAGCATTCGGTTAAACACAATTGGAGCACTTTTGAAGTGCTACACAAATATTTCATAAAAGTTTGAAGTAGAAGTGTAGACCTAATTGACCTTTTATTTAGGAGCATTCCAAAAGAAGGAATAAATTGGAGGAAAAAGAGGATGTAAGCATTTGTATTATTAAAGTACAACCTCGCCTCCCCTAAGGAATGAGAAGAGTGAGTCTCAAAGAAACTATGATCTAACATAGATTGACTAGACACTAGCTGCTTTGAGAATGAGGTATGTGATACTTCTACTATAAAGAATGACCAAGAGATATCTCCGTCAACAAGAAGGGCCAGAAGAACAAGGTGGTAAACGTAGAAGAGGAAGAGGTGTTGCCTTTCTATAAGGAAGAGGAAGAGGTGTTGCCTTTCTATAAGGAAGAGGAGGATGAAGTGAACGGCAACATCCAATACATGGATGACATCAATAATGATCTTCTCTCAAGTTACAGTGATGTAGATGTCCAATGAGAGCGATATTTTGGCTTTTTAATATTTTAGGTCCTACTAACTATACTTTTTGAGTCGATTGACTTGTTTTATGCATTATATATACTAAAACCTACTTGTTTTGTGGATGTATTTATCAATTACGCATGATATATCTTATATTTGAATTGTCCATTTTTTTTCATATTTATTTGATTTTTTGTAGATTTAGTCAAGAATGTTGCAACATGATTTGGTTCCCGACCCGTACCCTTTTATGATTTTACGATTCGATCCAATTTATACAATATAGTTTGTAGAAAGCAAGCAATAATCATATCAGAGGAGAAGGAAGGTGCAACTAATGTTGATTCTGTGGATAGTGTGTTCTGAGTAACTTAATGTGACAGAATGTAGAATGTCATAAATGCATCAATGAACATATTATGAAGGATGGTAACAACTATTGAAGAGTCAGTCTCCTACAACACTTGAGCAAGGTAATCAAATTTTACAAGGGTTAGAAATATTCAATAGCTTGGTTTTACTAACCTGCAAGCACAAAAGCATAGTTTGCAATATCGGTCGATATCGATCCGATACGGCCGTTACCGATACGGTTTGACATGTCCCGACCCGAACCCTACCGATACCGATACTGACATATACTAACATGGGAGGGTCTATTTTCAGTCAATTCGGCAAAAAAAATTGAACGAAACAAAGACCAATCGGCAATGATGTAAAAGCATAGTAAAGTTGTAAAGCATGTAAAAAAGAAAACTTATCTATGGAAGATAAACCAATTGGTAATGGTTACTACTATTCCATTTAATCTCAAAACTACTAAGAAACAACCCAGAAAATACTTTAAAATATGGCAAAATGCATAAAAAAAACATTCTAAAATTTTAATAATTATTTGTCTTCCGATACCAAAAAATCCGATACTCCGATCCGAAAGCGTCGATATTGTCGGTCCCGATACTCATAGGAAGGGTCCGATGCCGATTCAATACTGCGAACCTTGCACAAAAGGAGCCATTTTTGTCGATGACACCCATACTGAAAAATACGGAACATATTATGAACCTGAGAGGTGGAATTCTGAGTAACTTAGCCTAACTGGATGTTTTTAATGCATCATTCAATACATGGATGATGTATGCATTTGTACTATTAAAGTACAACCTCGCACTCCCCGTAAAGCATGAGACGAGTGAGTCTCAAATAAACTATGATCTGACATGCATCGACTGGACACTAATTGCTTTGAGAATGAGGTACGTGATACTTCTACTAGAAAGAATGACCAAGAGATATCACCGTCAACAAGAAGGGCAAGAAAAACGTGGTAAACTTAGAAGAGGACGAATAGGAAGAGGTGTTGCCTTTCTATAAGGAAGAGGAGGATGAATTGAATGTCAACATTCAATACATGGATGACATCAATGACAATCCTCTCTCAAGTTATAGTAATGAAGATGTCTAATGAGAGTGATGTTTTGGTTTTTAAATATTTTGGGATCCGACTAACTATACCTTTTGAGTCGGTTGACTTGTTTTATGCATTATATATACTAAAACCTAATTGTTTTGTGGATCTATTTATCAATTATGCATGATATATATTATATTTGAATTGTCTATATTTTTTTCATATTTATTTGATTTTTTTTGTAGATTTAGTCAAGAATGTTACAACACGATCTGGATCCCGACCCGTACCCTTTAAGGATTTTAAGATTCAATCCAATTTTTACAATATAGTTTGTAGAAAGCAAGAAATAATCATATCAGAGGAGAAGGAAGGTGCAACTAAAGTTGATTCTGTGGATAGTGTGTTCTGAGTAACTTAATGTGACAGAATATAGAATGTCTTAAATGCATCAATGAACATATAATGATGGATGGTAACAACTATTGAAGAGTCAGTCTCCTACAACACTTGAGCAAGGAACAAATTGGAGCAAAAAGAGGATGTATGCATTTGTATTATTAAAGTACAACCTCGCCTTCCCACAAGGCATGAGAAGAGGGAGTCTCAAAGAAACTATGATCTGAGAGGCATATCTGATCGACTCGACACTAGCTGCTTTGAGAATGAGGTATGTGATACTTCTACTAGAAAGAATGACCAAGAGATATCCCCGTCAACAAGAAGGACACGAAGAACAAGGTAGTAAACTTAGAAGAGGATGAGAGGAAAAGGTGTTGCCTTTCTATGAGGAAGAGGATGAAGTGAACGTGAACATTCAATACATGGATGACGTCAACGATGATCCTCCCTCAAGTTTTACTGATCAAGATGTCCAATGAGAGCGATATTTTCGCTTTTTAATATTTTGAGATCCTACTATCTGTACTTTTTGAGTCGGTTGACTTGTTTTATGCATTATATATACTAAAACCTACTTATTTTGTGGATCTATTTATCAATTATGCATGATATATCGTATATTTGATTGTCCATATTTTTTCATATTTATTTGATTTTTTTAATAGATTTAGTCAAAAAAGAATGTTACGACACAATCTGGATCTCGATCCGTACCCCTTTAAGATTTTAGGATCCGATCCAATTTTTAAAATATAGTTTGTAGAATGTAAGAAATAATCATATCAGAGGAGAAGCAGATTCCATAGAGCCAAAATTGAATAGTGTGTTCACTTGTCTGACAGATTTGGACTTGTTCAATCTGTCCATGTTAAGCAGATTCCATAGAGCCAAAATTGAATAAACTGTTCGTTTTTACAGGACTTGAAATATCTAGAGGAAAGCAATTGGGAATAGTTTGAAGTCATAGAATGGGAGTGAGCCAACATCTAATCATATGATGTGAAGAAACAAAAATATATTACAACGCTGAGAGGTGAAGTTCTGAGTAACTTAATGTGACAGAATGTAGAATATCTTAAATGCATCAATGAACATATAATGATGGATGGTAACAACTATTAAAGAGTCACTCTCCTACAGCACTTGAGCAAGGTCATCAAATTTTACAAAGGTTAGAAATATTCAATAACTTCGTTTTACTAACCTGCGAGCACAAAAGCATAGTTTGCAATATCGGTCGATACCGATCCGATACGGCCGATACCGATACGGTTTGACATGTCCCGATCCGAACCCGACCGATACCGACATATACTAACACGTGAGGGTCTATTTTCAGTCAATTCGATAAAGAAAATTGAACGAAAAAAAGACCAATCAGTAATGGTGTAAAAGCATAGTAAGGTTGTAAAAGCATGTAAAAAAGAAAACTTATCAATGGCAGATAAACCAATTGGTAATGGTTACTACTATTCCATTTAATTTCAAAACTACTAAGAAACAATCCAGAAAATACTTAAAAATATGGCAAAATGCATAAAAAAAAAAACATTCTAAAATTTTAATAATTATTTGTCCTCCGATACCAAAAAATCCGATACTCCGATCCGAAAGCGTCGATATTGTCGGTCCCGATACTCAAAGGAAGGGTCCGATGCCGATTCCAATACTGCGAACCTTGCACAAAAGGAGCCATTTTTGTCGATGACACCCATACTGAAAAATACGGAACATATTATGAACCTGAGAGGTGGAATTCTGAGTAACTTAGCCTAACTGGATGTTTTTAATGCATCAATGATGCCGAATTACTTGGTGGTGATAACAAGTGTTCAAGAGTCTATGCTAAAATAATCTGTCTCTGGTGCCAAATTACTTGCAAAACCCTTGGGTGGGTATTATACGACAACAAAGGTAGACGTTTAGTTCTGCTAAGAATTGCAATTAGATAAAATACCTATTCAGATGTCGATCGATAAACATCAAGCTAATCGGTCTTATTATGACGAAGGCAATTATACTGCTCTGATTCTACCAATGAGCTTGTTGCTCTTTGCAGTAGAAATTGTTGGAAGACTAGAAATGCATGGACATGGACATGGACACTCTTAAAATCACTCTGGAACCCTATGGATCATCTCAAGTCATTCTTCGTTGTATGGCTTCTCGGATGCACTTCACCCAAAGTTCCAGACAAAGCCCAAACAAAAAGACCGGAATACCTTCCCTCCCTATCTAAAATTGATAAAGCTGAAAAAACTTGGTTTGTTCAATTAATTCCCTTGTGTTAACAACATTAACTTATTTGTGCCTGCCCAAAATTGAAGAAACATTTTTCCACAGAAGAACATATTATAATGTCGAATCTACTACAGTTGTTGGGAATTTTTCTAGGGTTTTAAGCAAAGACTAGGAAAAAAAAAATTTGGACCATTTCTCGATTTGTGCGTGTCATCCTTGCGCAGGGGCTATGCTAATCTTCTCTGTATCGTTCCAATTTTATCGGATGTCCCCGAAGGGACAATGTAGGATGTAGCATGCCTCTACTTAACTTTCACAAGCTTCCTCTCACAGACGATATGGGACTAACAGCTCAACCTCATCTCAGCCAGCTCACCAGCCCAAGCCCATGAGCCTAAGCCAAAAACTTACTAACGTGTGTGACGAGCATAATATGTGACCGACTCCTGTGAAGAAGTCATTACTGATTTTTGTCACATGAATTTAACTTGTCAGCAGCAAAGCTTAATCATCCCCAAGTTTCGGTCTTAAGAGTCATGTACTATATGTAACATTAACAACAAATATTTGGCTGTGATTTTGCCCCAATTTTTGCACCATAATGAGGTCTTGATCTAATTAATTAGGTTTGGATGTGATGATTTGTTAGCTGAGTACTGGGTTTCATTTGGGTGTGAATAATTTCTCAATTTGAAAGGAACTTGGGAATTTTAATGTTGGTTTTGGTAATTTTGTGTGCTGGATGTAGAGATTTTGTTTAGTTTTGGTGGTGGATTATTAGGATTCCAACCGATTTGGATATTAGAAATGAGGTTTATCTCTAAGTTGCTGATTTAGTTATCTCCAAGTTGCTGATTTGGTTATCTCTAAGTTGTTATAAGTGCAGGTTTATCTCTCTTCCAACTGATTTGGTTATTAGAGATGAGGTTTATCTCTAAGTTGTTATAAGTGCTAGTTTATCTCTTGGGTTTTTGTTATAAATGGCCTATAAATGTATATGTGCACCATGAATAAAAGAAGAAAAATATTACTTCTCTCTTCCAATATTTTCTCACGTTTTCTCATGGTATCAGAGCAGTAGTGATCCAATCTCTCTCTTTTTTGGGTTCCCTGGCTAATGATAATAAGCCTAGCGAACCACAAGTATTATCAGATGACCATTTTTACGTCCACCATTCGGACAACCCAACAACGGTGTTGGTTGCTCCATCTTTATCTGGCGACAACTACGTCACTTGGACTCGCGCCATGACTATGGCCTTGCGAGCAAAGAAAAATTTGGTTTCGTTGATGGCACTTTAGAGAAACCCACGGCTTTTGCTGATCTTTTGAAGTGGAAAAGATGTAATGATTTGATTGCATCTTGGATTCTCAACTTAGTTTCTACTAAGATCCGAGGTAGTATCCTGTATGCCGATACAGCAAGAGAAATATGGCTCGATCTTTCAGAGCGCTTTTCTGAATCAAACAAGCATCTGATTTACCAGCTGAAATAATCTATTTCAGAAACAAAGCAGGAAGGTATGTCAGTTTCTGCCTATTTTTCCAAGCTTAAAACCTTTTGGAATGAACTTGGATCTCTTGTTTCTGTCCAAAAATGTACTTGTGGAAAACGTACTTGTGGAAATGGCAAGTTACAAGCAGAGCAACAACAAGAAGATATAGCCATGCAGTTCCTTCAAGGTCTTCATGAAAAGTATGGAGCACTGAGAAGCCAAATACTTATCATGGATCCGTTCCCTTCCATAACGAAGATGTATTCTCTTGTTCGTTAAGAAGAGAAACAACAAGAGATCCATACGATGTCGCCTCATGTTCCAGAAGCTGCTGCCCTTGCTGCTAAACCACAGAATCAACCAATTCTTCTAGATCATGGAATTGAGACTCCTTGAGGAAAGGCCTCCAACCAGAAGAAATGATTACACTGCGACCATTGTGGAAGAGATAATCACACCATTGCTCGTTGTTTCAAGATCCATAGATATCCTCCAAAGAAACCTGATGCCAAGTGGACCAAAAGCAAAGAACAAGCAACGGTAACACCTCATTCCATAACTCAGGAGGAATACAAGAAACTTTTGGCCATTCTCTCATCAGGTAGTATGGATCATACAACACATCTGACAGGTATTTCATTAGCCCCAAACGTATTCTCAAGCTGCGTTTGGATTATAGATACAGGTGCAACGAACCATATAAGTCACAATTTATCTATGTTTTCTTCCTATGAAGTATGCCATAAAACATTATCTGTTGGCCTTCCTGATGGAACACATGCTTTCGTAACTCATACTGGAACTATTCTCTTGTCCTCCACCATCAAACTTAAAAATGTTTTCTACATCCCATCTTTTAAATTCAACCTCCTATCTGCTAGTCAACTTACCAAATCAGATAATTGTTTTCTGATCATTGCATTTTCCAGGACCAATCAACGAAGAAGATGATTGGGAAGGGTAACATTCATGAAGGATTATACTACTTCCATGCAGCCGTAGCAATGACAATTACCAAGCCACTCTCTTTTGATCTCTGCCATTGGCGGCTTGGCCACCTTTCATATCGCACTTTACATCATTTAGTTGGAGATGTTCCATATATTTCATGTTCTCAAAATAAATCTTGTACTATTTGCCCTCAAGCAAAACAAGTCAGATTATCTTTTCCTTTGAGTTCCATTACTACTAATGAACCTTTTTCTCTAATACATTACGATATATGGGGTCCTTTTTCTCAACCTTCGTTGAATGGTTCTCGATATTTTCTCACTATTGTAGATGACTTCACACGTTGTACTTGGGTGTATTTAATGCACCTTAAATACGAAACACAACAGATTTTGTAATCTTTCTTTGTGATGGTTCATACATAGTTCTACTCTTGCATAAATCATATCAATTCTAGTGATGGTGCCATTATATTTTCATCCATTCAACTAGTTGGTTCTGATATTGGAACTGAATTCCTTTCTAATGATATGAGATGTTTCTTTGCTGAAAATGGTGTTATCTATCAACGTAGTTGCGTTAACACACCACAACAAAATAGGGTGGTTGAGCGCAAGCACCGTCACCATCTTGAGATAGCTCAGGCTCTTCGTTTTCAAGCACATTTACCCTTAAGATTTTGGGGTGAATGTGTTCTCACAGCCGCATATCTCATCAATAAAATGCCATCCCCCCTTTTTTCTATGAAATCACCATATGAAGTCTTGTTTGTACTAAATCTGATTATGAAAATTTATGAGTTTTTGGTAGCTTATGCTTTGCTCACAATACAAAGATCCAGCACAAGTTTGATCAAAGAGCAAAACCTGGTGTGTTCATTGGTTTTCCTTATGCCCAAATGGGTTATCGCATATATGACATTGCCACTAAGACCATTTACATCTCTCCTAACATCACCTTTCATGAAGGAACATTCCCATTTTATGACATATCTCAATCACTATCTAAATGCAAAGACCAAATTATTCCTTTACCCTTACACGAAAATCCCATTTTCGATCCCTCACCTACAGTAAGCCACCCTCCAAATGCACCAATAGATGACATCCTACCAAGTAATCCTACAAATGCACCAAGATCACAACCTATATCCACAGAAATATATCTCAGTTCACCAGACATTCCTACAGGTACTTTGACAGGAAGTCTACCTCCAAGAACTAGACGTCCTCCTACTTACTTGGCTGACTATGAACGTTCTGCTTCCATTCATGAATGTTTTCCTTCTTCATCTAATTCTAAGTTGAAAGGTACACCTTATCCTCTATATAACTATCTTTCTCATGCTAATTATTCTCCTGCACACAAATATTTCCTTTCCACCATTTGTTCCACAGTTGAGCCAAAGACCATCTTCAAAGTGTTGAAATTAGTTGATGATTTTATTGATTGTCTCATTGGCATTATATAGCCTTACAGTCATTAATACAATGATCTCAATCATTATGACAATAATCTCATAATGGAATATCCTGTGACATATTCTGGCATCCCAAATATGTCCTCAGGATATTCCCATGTGCTTATACTATACTTAAATATGACACCCAACATACCATATCAACACTCCCCCTCAAGATGGGTGAAAGATATTCACTAAGCCCATCTTGTCACATCCTCTAATCATGCTCACTGAGGCGAGTCCCTTGGTTAGTCCATCTGCTACTTGATCCCTTGTTGGAACATGGCCAAGCTCCAGTAATCCACTATCCAACTTCTCTTTGATGAAGAATCTATCAATCTCGATGTGTTTGGTCCTGTCATGCTGTACTGGATTGTTGGCGATACTAATAGCTGACTGATTGTCACACCACAGCTTCATCTTGGCTCCTTGATCCAGCTTCAGCTCCACCAGCATATTCTTCAACCATAGCAGCTCTGCAACTCCCAAGGCCATAGCTCTGTACTCTGCTTCAGCTGTCGATCTGGCCACCACAGACTGCTTCTTACTCCTCCAGGAGACCAAGTTACCTCCTACAAATATGCAATATCCTGAGGTAGACCTCCTGTCATCAGCACAACTAGCCCAGTCAGAATCACAGTAGCCCTCGATGCTCACGTGATTGTTCTTCCTGAATATTAGTCCCTTCCCGGGAGCACCTTTCAGGTACCTCAGAATCTGGTACACTGCATCCATATGACCCTTCCGTGGGTCATGCATGTAGCGGCTCACCACACTTACTGCAAAGCAGATATCAGGACGTGTGTGGCTCAAATAGATCAACTTGCCAACCAGTCTCTGGTATCTGTCCCGATCAACTGGTTCTCCAGCCTCAGCATCAATCTTGAACCTCTGATCTATTGGTGTCGCTGCAGGTTTGCACTCCAACATCCCAGTTTCTGTGAGAAGGTCCAGTGCATACTTCCTTTGAGAGAGAACAATCCCCTCTGCTTCTCGAGCAATCTCAATCCCAAGGAAGTACCGAAGAAGGCCGAGATCCTTCACCTCGAATTCCTTGCCAAGCTTTCCTTTGAGTTGGGCGATCTCCTGCTCATCATCTCCTGTGATAATCATATCGTCCACATACACCGCAAGCATGGTGATGTGGCCTCCACTCCGACGGAAGAACACAGTATGATCCGCATTGATCTGCTGATATCCCATCCCTATCATCGCTCTTCTGAATCTGTCAAACCACGCTCGAGGAGACTGCTTCAGTCCATAGATGGACTTCTTCAACCTGCAGACCTTGCCTACTGTCTGATTGGTGCCAAATCCTGGTGGTATCTCCATGTACACCTCCTCCACTAGATCTCCGTGAAGAAACGCATTCTTCACATCCAGTTGGTGTAGCTTCCATCCACCATTCGCTGCCAGAGAAATCAGAGTCCTGACAGTGCTCATCTTTGCAACTGGTGCAAAGGTCTCGTCATAGTCGATGCCGTACGTCTGACTGTATCCTTTGGCTACTAGTCGAGCTTTGTAGCGCTCAACCTGTCCATCTGGGTTTTGCTTCACGGTAAAGACCCACTTGCATCCAACTGCTCTCTTCCCCTCTGGCAATCTCACAAGCTCCCAAGTGTGGTTCTTCTCCAGAGCTCCCAACTCCTCGTGCATTGCCGCTTTCCACTTTGGATCGTTCTTGGCAACCTGCCAATTGTTAGGTACAGTAATACTATCCAAAGATGCTATAAATGCTCCATGAGAAGAAGAGATATGGTCATAAGAAACAAACTGAGCAATATCCCAACCATATCTGTTTGGAGGATTTCCTGCATTGCTGCGAGTGGTCCTCCGTACAGATAGTGGTGTAGGAGGAGTAGAAGTAGGAGGAATGATATTTTGTGAAGGAGGGGGTATCACCTGAAGGGGGGTTGGTGTCGGTGCCTCAGGAGTTGGGACGAACGCAGGCAAAGGACTTGGCACTGGCACTGTCGGTACTGGTCCTGCAGTTTGCTTCTCTCTCCTGCTGTAGGTAAGTAACTCTCCCTGAGCCGTAGGCCTAACACCTTCACCTTCTTGTCCCTTCTCCGTGCCTCCATGCCAAACTTCTAAATCGGTTACCACAAAGTTCTCCATCTCCCCCTCTCGCCTAATACTGGCAGTATTAGGCGTGTTGTGTGAAGTTCCGTCCTGGTGGTAGTATGGCTCATGCTCCCGAAAGTGGACATCCATACTGACAAACTTCTTCTTCTCTACTGGACTCCAGCACACATACCCCTTCTGGGTCGCCGAGTAGCCTACGAAGATGCATTTGACCGCTCTAGGGTCAAGTTTCCCAACTGATGGCCTGTTGTCCTTCACAAAACACACACACCCAAACACCTTCAGTGGGAGTATCCCACTATTATTGCCTTGCAATACCTCACATGGGGACTTCCATCCGAGGACCTTCGAGGGCATCCTGTTGATGAGTTGAGCTGCTGTCAACACTGCATGCCCCCACAGACTCTGTGGGACATTCATGTCGATCATCATACTTCTTGCGACCTCCAGAAGGTGTCTGTTTTTCCTCTCTGCAACTCCATTTTGTGCTGATGTGTATGCACAGGTGGTCTGATGCTGTATTCCGTGTGCTGACAAGTATTCTGCAAGCGTCCTGTTGGTATACTCCGTTCCATTGTCAGACCTCAGTACCTTCACAACTGCTTTGTACTGAGTCTGGACATGCTTATGGAAATCCCGAAAACAAGCAGGTACATCATTCTTATTTTTCATCAAATATAACCAGGTAACACGAGAGGCACACTCAATGAAAGAAACAAAGTACTTATAACCATTCATAGTGTTAGTAGCACATGGACCCCAGACATCAGAATGTACTACCTCAAAAGCAAAAGTGCTCCTATGACCCGTGCCAACATATGAGCTCCTAGTAAGTTTTCCTAACTCGCACGCATCACATACTAATTTCTCTTTTTTTGTTTTTGCATAAATCTCTGGATATAACTTACTTAGAGTATCAAAGGAAGAATGTCCCATCCTCCGATGATGGAGCATCAAGGTATCCTCAGTCCTCTGCTGCAGTCCTTCCATGCCAGCCTTCTCTGCCATAGATACCAATGCTGAGTCCAGTCCTTCTCGATCTAGGTACCACAGTCCCTCATGCCAAGTGCCAGTCCCAAGTCTTCGTCCTGTCCCTTTCTCCTGGAAGGTCACCTTAGGAATATCAAAAGAAACAATGCATTTAAGTTGGAGGATTATAGAACTAATGGACAAGAGACTGACTGGAAAGGATGGAGCATGTAAAACATTGGATAATCTTACTGAACCTGTACAATTAACAGTACCCTTACCGACCACTGGCTGAAAAGTGCCATCAGCTGTCTGAATGCTGTCTGCTGATGCTAGGTGAGTGTAGGAAGAAAACTCACTAGCATTCCCAGTCACATGTCGAGATGCTCCCGAGTCGATAATCCAGTCTGATGATTTAAGGGAAGAGATAGACGCAAGGGCAAGTGATTCGTCAGTACCTTCTGATGGATGGGCATATATGGCAGCGTTGCCCCTAACAAAGAATGAGGTGGACGCCTCCTCTGTTCTACTCCTCATGTCTCCCAGTGCCTGGTCCTCCACAGTAATGGTGCCATCAGCTTCTCCGTTCCCTTCTGATATCAGGAGGTTTGCTCGATAACCTCCTCGGCCGCCTCGTCTACCCCCTCGACCACGACCACGTCCTCCATTATATCCTCGTCCGCCGAACGGTCCTCGTGCACCACCTGAGTCTCCCTCCCTAGGTGGTTTGGTACAAGCATATCGATGATGACCCATCTCCCCACAGTTGTAGCACTGCCGGTTATCCTGCAAGGGTTCTCCCTTAGATCGTGTATTACCTGAGCTGGTGATCGCTAGTGCTGACTTTGCTTCGGGGGGACCACATGTCCCTGCTTGCAGCCTGATGCGTGTCTCCTCCTGGATCATGGCTGAGATAGCCTCCTCAAGGCTAGGGATCTTTGGTTGGGCTAGAAGTAGGGCCGTCCTCTGTGCGAAAGCTGCAGTCAGCCCTTTGAGAAACTTCATCGTCCTCTCCTGCAGACACACCTGTCTCTCCTTACACTTAGGGTCCCCGCAGCTCGCCCGATCTGAGGAGTGATCATAATCCAACCACAGACGCTCCAACTCCGTGGCATACTCCTGCACCGTCTTCTCTCCCTGTACGGTGTCATCAATCTCCCCCTTTATCTGGAAGACCCGTAAGTTGTTCCCCACACCATCATAGGTCCTTCTCAACTTCTCCCACACATCTTTCACCATCTCAATACCGTCTACTGTGGCGGCAATAGACTGGACTAAGGAGTTGAGAAGCCAGATGTAGATCACCATATGAGTGGACTTCCACTCATCGCGTCCCGTCGAGCCCTCGTCCGGCTCTGTCGTCTCGCCCGTCAGGAACCCCTCCATGTTTTTTCCTGCGAGGGTTCTTCTCACCCGCCGTGACCAACTCAGATAGGTGGCTGGTCCATCTAATTTCAGATCGATGGAGGGAAGCTTCAACTCCGGCGACGTTCGTGTCGTGTTCTCACCAGCCGACATCGTCAACAACTTCATCAACGTCGCCACCTCTGCAGAATCTAGCTTCTTGATGATCTCCTCCATCGATGCTTCGTCTATCCAATCACGTCACGTCCGCTCCACGACTCACGCTCGTCCTCGTCGTCCGCTCCTAGATCCGAACATGTCCCCCCTTTTTCCAGATCTAGGCATTCCTATTAGGCGATGTCTAGTGCTGGTGTGGAGGAGGCGGCAGCACGCATGTCACAGCCGCCGTCGCAGCAGCAGCAGCAGTCGCAGCAGCCGTGAAGATTTTTTTTTTTTTTTTTTTTTTTTTTTTTTTTTTTTTTTTTGAAGGGAGGGGGGTAGACGAGGCGGGAAGGGAGGGGGGCGTGGAAGAGTTCGGTGGAGGAGATCTAGAAAATCCTCCTGTGGGTTTGTGGAAGCTTGGTGACGGCTAGGGTTTGTGGAAACTTGGCTCTGATACCATGTTGAAATTAGTTGATGATTTTATTGATTGTCTCATTGGCATTATATAGCCTTACAGTCATTAATACAATGATCTCAATCATTATGACAATAATCTCATAATGGAATATCCTGTGACATATTCTGGCATCCCAAATATGTCCTCAGGATATTCCCATGTGCTTATACTATACTTAAATATGACACCCAACATACCATATCAACACAAAGCAGTGAAGTTACCTCAATGGCGGGAGGCCATATAAAAAGAAATTGCAGCTCTTGAGTTAAATAATACATGGAGTCTTGCTTCACTTCCCTCCATAAAAAACTCATTAGTTGTAAATGGGTGTACAAGATCAAATACCATTCTGATGGTTCCATTGAACGGCATAAAGCTCGATTAGTAGCTAAGGGATATAATCAAATTGAAGGACTCGATTATCATGATGCTTTTGCTCCAGGTGCAAAATTGGTCACAGTTTGTGTGCTACTTTCTATTGCATCAGTCAAAAATTGGTACCTCCACCAACTCGATGTCAACAATGCATTTATACAAGGCGATCTCCATGAAGAAGTCTACATGATTCTACCACCTGATTTTGCTTGATAGGGGGAGACTAGAGTTTATAGGCTCAACAAATCCATCTATGGTTTAAAACAGGCAAGTCGACAATGGTTTACAAAATTCTCATCTACACTTATTACTGCGGGATTTTCTCAATCCAAGTCAGATTATTCACTTTTTACTCATCATCGAGGATCTTCTTTAACATTTCTTCTAGTGTATGTCGATGACATAATTATAACCGGTAATGATGATTGTGCTATTCAGCGGCTCAAGCGTTTTCTTGAAGCTAAGTTTTTTTATTAAGGACTTGGGCAAGCTCAAATTTTTCTTCGTATTAGGGTGGCTCGCTCTACGAAAGGGATATTTCTTTCTCAGAAAAATATACTCTTGATATTCTCAAGGATGTTGGTTTTCTAGGAGGACGAATTTTTGATTTTCCTATGGAACTAAAGCTCCGGTTGTCACATGAAGAAGGCACCTTACTTCCGGATCCTACTCCTTATCGTCGCTTGGTGGGCCGCCTTATTTACCTCACAGTTACTAGACCAGACATCAATTATTCCGTTAATGTTTTGAGTCAATTTATGCAATCTCCTCGTAGCATACACCTTGATGTTGCTCATCGGGTGGTTCGTTATTTGAAAGGTTCAATTGACAAAGGAATATATTTCTCATCTACAAACATGCATCTTCATGGTTACTGTGATTCTGATTGGGCAGGTTGCCCTATTACTCGATGCTCCACAACCGGCTATTGCACTTCTAATCTTATCTCATGGAAAACTAAGAAGTAATCTGTCGTGTCTCGCTCCTCGTCCGAAGCCGAATATAGGGCTATGGCTTCTTTGACTTGTGAATTTCAATGCCTCAAGTACTTGTTGCATGATTTTGGAATTTCTCATCCAACTCCCATTATCATATTCTGTGATAACCAAGCAGCTCTACATATTGCCAAGGATCCGGTCTTTCATGAGCGAACAAAACACATTTAACTAGATTGTCATTTCATTCGGAAGAAAATTTAGAATAAGCTCCTTGTTCCATGACACATCCCCTTTTCCAACCAAGTTGCGGATATTCTCACAAAACCTTTGGGTAAATATCAATTCCATATATTGATTAGGAAGTTGGGTGTTCTCTCCATCTCCAACTTGAGGGCGAGTATTAAGATTCCAACTGATTTGGTTATTAGAGATAAGGTTTATCTCTAAGTTGCTGATTTGGTTATCTCCAAGTTGCTGATTTGGTTACCTCTAAGTTGTTATAAGTGCGAGTTTATCTCTGTTCCAACTGATTTGGTTATTAGAGATGAGGTTTATCCCTAAGTTGTTATAAGTGCTAGTTTATCTCTTGGGTTGTTAGAGTTTATTATAAATGGCCTATAAATGTATATGTGCACCATGAATAAAAGAAGAAAAAGATTACTTCTCTCTTCCAATATTTTCTCAGGTTTTTCATGGATCCAAATGTATTACTTAATTTAGGCGGATTAGTTCTTCCTTTCGATAGTTTTACACAAAGTGGTTAAAAAAAATTCATCAAATTAATTTTTCAGGTTATTGTATCTTAAAATATTTTTGGAATAATTCTATTTGCACCTCCAAATTGACCCTCCAATCTATTCTTTCTTACGTGGCTGTTAATGTGGCAGTTGTCATGACAAATTTTAAAATTAAAATTAAATTAATATTAACATTAATATTCATATTAATGTTGACATTAATATTAATTTTAATATTAATATTAACATTAATATTGACCTTAAAATTTTTGGGGTAATTAATTTTTGGGTTTAAAATTTGCCATGTCAGCTGCCATGTTAGATTCCACATAATATTATTTAACATGCCACGCCAACTGTCACGTAAGGAGGGATAAATTAGAGAGACAATTTGGAGGTGCTAATAGCATTACTCGTACTTTTGTTGTGTAAGGTGCCATAATCTCATTTATTTCTTAGATCACTGGTTTGGTCTGATTGGACAAGAGATATTGTTAGGTAAATAATCATATGTTTAATTTTAGATATGAAAGTGTATGATTAAATGCTTAATTTAGGTATAACATTGGTCGAGATCTAGCATGCTAGTTTATTTTATCAAATTGTTCGGCCTAAATTGTATCCAATAGTTAGGAATTCAATCTAATGGCCTTGTACTATCCAGTCTCGGTCCCAAAATATGCAGGACCATGACGCGTAAAAATGGTCAGCTATGTATCAAACGAATTATAGTCCAACTAAATATGTATATGAGGGTGCTGATGTCCGGAATAGGTCTTCTTGGAGCGCGAACGAGCTTATCGTTGTGCTAAAGTTTGTTAAGCAAGTGAGCGACTAAGAGTACGATCCAGCTATATCAGTTGAAAGTGAGACAATCTCGGGAGGAAACTTTGATTGTTGTCCAAGATTGAACAATCTTGTTATAAAAAACTATAAGTAAACTAGAAACATTAATCTCAAACCACAGAAATAAAAATATCAAGATTAAACATAATATATTAAGGTTTGTCACCCAATAATACATCTACTCGAACAAGCCCGACAAGTACAACAAGACTTGCAAATACTAGGCTATAGCAACAACTTAATGAATATAACTACGAAAGATACATAATACAAGTATACTCAATAATATCTAAATCTGAGAAGAGGATCATCAACATTTCTTAAGGGTAAGCTCTACATGATCATACTCACCTAACCTTGAAGGAAACTATGTCATCATAGTGACATAGAAGGATACATAGAAACATGTTATAAGATAAATTGAATACTACTAAACAACAAGAAGTAATACAAATCTATGTTAATGACTAAATGAATGCAATATGTGGACGATGTTTATACGTATGAACTGTAGGACAAATAAGTAAACAGTATAGCACTCGGCTAGAGGACATATGTACATATACTAAACCTAATCATATATAAATGTGCAAAGAGTTTACCGAATGCTAGAGACCATCTACATAAATGAGTCATCATTTTGGTAGATCCTCTGCAGTCTATGGTTTGTATGGAAAGTGCATAGTATCCCTCAAGTCTAGTAACTGTCCACCCCCACTTGAAGATATCTCTCAGTGTGTCCATGACTCACCCTGAACCATGTAACGTAGTATGAGTCGACAATAATAGATAACACAACTCATATCACAAAATAGATCTTACGCACTAACAAATGCAGATACAAGAGTGTGTGTGTCCTATTATGTATCTCCCATCCGTGTCATAGGCCTACATATATGCCTATAATCACACGAGATATCATAGTATCTCATAACAACGTTCGGGTAGTCCAACTATCCTTCTAAGTTCGTATTGAACCATATTGACGAGTATCGTCGATCGCCCCCGAGTTATACTCGAATGCAAAGAAAATATATACAAAAGTATATTAACATAGAGTAAGGTATCTTGCCTGATTTGTATTTAGAAGAGCCGACCTATCGGACACAAACGTGTTGGATATGGAATATCCTAAGTACCAAAATAAATAATTATCTTTGAATTAATGCTGAAACATATATGCCTACGAGTCCCGGATGATGTTAAAGGTGAAGAAAAATTGGCCATAAGTCTATTTTGACTAAAAGGTGGAAAATTATTGTTTCAAAAGTGAGCACTAGACATGACAAATGAGGAAAAATAGTATATGTCCAAAATAAAAATGTTATAAATTAAGCAATACCAAAACAATGCCACGAACTCACTTGTACTCTTATATTTATAATAGGAGCTACCGATTGCAAAATCACAAAAACTAGACGATACGATGTAGTTCCCTTCTACTAGTAGGTGCATCTTGTTGGCTTGTAGTTTGAATATTCTGTCAGAATTGATTCTATATAGGGAAATTATTTCGATATCGATTGATCGAGACAAATAAATTAGGATCATCGTCAAACAATGGATTGGTTTCCATTAAAATTGAGTCCAAAATACAGTGAATCGTGCTTAGAGAAATAACTCTATATAGGAGTTGCTTCCCCATCCTTCTCGTTGTGTTGGTTTTTTGACATTTTTGTTGTCGTCTTTTGATTGATGGATTTTTTTGTTGGTTTTTCGTCAAATAATTTTCATTGCTTGCCTTCATTGATTTTTGCATTCATATTATAAACTGAGAGAAAAAGAGAGCAAGATACAAAAAATGTGTGTTGAACCTCTGTTTGTGAAATTTCACGAAGACGCATAGGTGAGACTTGACGGTTGCTTAAGAAGTTCCTTTTTCTCTTGGCAAATTCTCTACTCAGTGTGTAACTTTGATCATTCTCTCCTTTATCTCCACACCTTAACAAATGAATCTCTTCATTTCTTTATTGTGTCATTCGATCAATGATACATTAACAAAAGAGCTAAGTTTGCATGCTTGAGTTATAGACTATTAGTATAAATAAAAGAATTAATATTTTTTGTGGTTCAAAAAAGAATACAATTTGTAGACATAAAATGTATGTTATATATATATATATATATATATATATATATATATATATATATATATATATATATTGATGAATAAAAGATTGTGATCGCGTCGGAGTAAAAGAAAGAAGGAAACATGTTGCATAGTACATAGTATTGCATCATAATATTTTGTTTGATAGAAGTTGCATATCATGCAATGGTCTTGGATATATATATATATATATATATATATATATATATATATATATATATATATATATATATATATATGAAACAATATTAATGAATAAAATATTGTGTTACGATAGTATTTTGTATAAAAGAAAGGAAGAACATAATATGGCATCAGAGTAAAAGAAAGAAGGAAACATGTTGCATAGTACATAGTGTTTCATCATAATATTTTGTTTGATAGAAGTTGCATATCATGCAATGGTCTTGGATAACTTGTGCATATGGTTATTGTCTCTCAAATAATTTCTAGGGCACCAAAATTGTGTCGGCCTAGGAGAGATGGGAACATTCTGAGGACTAGATGTCCTCGCTATCAAGGGAGTGTTATATCGATTATGAGATAGGCTTGAACGTCCCAACTTCTAAATATGGGGAATCACCATGGGCCATTATGTAGTCAGGCCGCATACAAATGAAAATTATTTTAAAGGCCTAAAAGTTTGATGCAGAGGCAAAAACTATAAATCATATATTATTTTAATCCTTGTTTGCTGGAAAGAATTGTCTGTCGTGGTAAGAATCATTTTATAATTAATATGTCTATGTTACCATATTATTGTTATAAATTGTTAACAAGACCCCGTGGACAAGTAGAAAGATCACTTAATAATAATTATATATTTCCACAAGATCATCGCATATATTTAGGTGAGTCAAGTTAATACCATTAACTAACACATTCCCTAATGTACTAACCCACATCCCTACATACGTCAAAAATCAAGTGGACATTCAGAGGACCTAAAGGCTCATCCAACTCATTAAAAGCTCTCCCAATATTTTGAAGCTTTCGATCCACTAAGTTCTAAGGTTCTTCTGCGGTCGCCTTCGACGTTGCCGAAATATCGATCATGGTCGCCTCGTTCTGTGTCACGATCCGCTCCCAGAATACTGGATAAATACGAAGACTAACATGGCCAACCATACCTTATAGAATACCGAAGTAAGCCGCAATATGCAAAGGTTGTCTAGAAGACATATGGGTAGACTCTAGCATGCTATGATGTCAGTTCTGAGGTCGACAAATCCTAGTATCTCAATCCATAAAAAAAAGTACAAGAGTATATCATATATAAAAGTTAAAGGTATCCCAAATTATATACCACATATGATCATGAAGCTAGTGAATACAAAATACTGCACTAACAAAGTATAATTATACATGATTAAACATATCAGCCATAGTCTAATATATACATCATGTTGACCGAAGTCAGAGAAATAATTAGGCTAATACTGTCTCTTACTAAAATACCATAAAATAAAATAACACTACGACGGGTAGAGGAAGAAAACCCACTCGCGAGCTTCGGCCGCAGTCCTACGAGTGTGATCCATCTTACTGGAAGTGCGGTGGACCGTAGTTCTCCTCGGGATAATCTGGCCATACAAAACCAGTGGAGTCAGAACCCCAAGCAACAAGTACTATAAAGGAGCACAAGGTGATAGACCAAACACATCACAACGTACAGCAGAAAAGAGATATAAAATAATGGATCGAGACTTGTATGGTACCAATGTACTTGTCATAAAAATATAACTGGAAGAACTGATGATAAGTTCTATAAAAAAAAGTAAGGCAACAAGCGACAAAATGGCGTAGGAACTACTCTGGATCGGGACCACAACCTTAAACCAAATAAGGACCGGGGTTGCAGACCTTCACCCGAGCAGAACTTAGCACCATAACCACGCGTCGAAAGAATAAGTTAAAAGGGATGAGCTTAATGAATAGACAAATATTCATTGCATGACCAACCATGCCTACGAATTACTATAATTAACTAACTAGGGTTATCACAAACCTAGTTACTAATAAATGCATGCTTTGAAGAATATCGCTACTACCGACACTGCAGTCAATCTGGATGGCCAAGGGTATGCTTGTCGAGTAAACTTAAATGCACAATAACATCACAACAACATAACTTGTTACTAGGTCATAAACAAATATTTGAACTTGTAAGCCTAAACTTAAACTTGTAATCATAAACTTACTTTATAAACATAAATTTGTCTTGTAACATAAACTTGTCTTGTAACATAAACTTGTATATAAACTTGTCTTGTAAGTACCGCAGCACACGTAAACTTGATCAGTCATGGAGCCCTTGCCTAGCAGGGTTGTTCCATGCTGCATGGCCCCTTAGAGATCTAGGTAGCCGGTAGCGCAATATTTTTTCTCCCAATGATCTAGGTAAATCTTATTTTGTTTAGTCATTACTAAATTATTTTAAGTTCTCAAGTCATGGACACTTGAGGACTCCCTAGAATGACGAGTCATGAGTATGAGCTTTTCACGAGTAATCATATTTGCGATACGCGATACATTCAGCAATACTCATACTCGGTTGTCCAATGCCAAATGCAAAGGGTTTTCATATACAGACATTTCTATGGTATCGTAAGGATTGTGAACTTGTACATAAACTTGTCTCATGAACTACATGCAAAACTTGTCTGGTAACATAAACTTATATCAACATAAGGAAACAAACAGCAATAATCACCAATTTTTTTTATTAAATGTACATAATTAAAAGGAGCACAAAATACGCACAAGGATTTCTGGCCGCATGCATCCATTGGCCGCATGGACTCACTGGCTACATACACCTACTGGCTGCATGGACTCACTAGCCGCATGCACCCAAGTGTTGAGTGATGGGTCATTAATGCATGTCAGAGAAGTGACTAAAAGTGATTGATTTGATATGCCATGAAAATATGTCAGGTGATGATGGAATTGGGGATCCCCAGGACCGTAGATTGGTGTACATATCGACTGATAGAAGATTAACAAGTTTAATACGTAATCTAACCCTTCAAAGGTGGAAACTAGGGTTCACGAATTATATCTGAAGTAACGAGAAGAAGATGAAGGTTTTCAACAACCTTGATCAGTTAGCGACCCCAAGATCTTCTGTACTTATTTTTTCATCGGATTGGACATCGTGTGGGCGACAATCTTCCAATCTTTTCTTCACCTTGGTCGACCCTCTTTCTCTCCTTACATAAAAAATAAATTTAGAGAAAGCTGCTTCCTTTTTATGACCATGACGCCAGAGAATAAAGGATATATATAGGCTACGACATGGACCATAAGAAAAAAATAGGGTTAGGTCTCCTAACGGATCTGGGTATCCTATGTTCAGCCCAAACACACAATTTTGGCCTGTTAATAATAGCTTGGTCTACTACGCACTACCTTCCTAATCCTAAATTTCGATTATGGGCTCCTTCTTATTATATTCTTGTTTGTCTCCTAATGTTAAGATATCGAATGTTCGTCGATCAAATTAAGTTACTGACAACTATATTGATCGATATCTTTTATCCTTAAGTAGTACCACTCAACTTTATTTGTCATGTCAGATATAATTTACCTGTAGGATTTACATGACAATCCTTATGAGTTCCTTAAGAG
The DNA here is from genome assembly GCA_036927795.1 of Iris macrosiphon. Classification (NCBI taxonomy): domain Eukaryota; kingdom Viridiplantae; phylum Streptophyta; class Magnoliopsida; order Asparagales; family Iridaceae; genus Iris; species Iris macrosiphon. The sequence continues at coordinate 131,152,961 of JAYESA010000002.1, forward strand.
GACATCATCAACTCGATGTATCGGGATATGGATTCCTTTTATAATCAATAATCCATCATACAGACAATGTCATTACCCAATTCATAGAGGTTATTGACCCATAATGAATCTTATTCTTTTATGAGTCAAAGTAATGCACATGCATATACATGTCTGTTATTATATCTGGATTAAGAGCACAAGCATCAATAATAACAGAGGTGTTTGTTCTCTTATGTAGTCAGTATAAAGAGAACAATCTCAAGTGGTCATGTTCAATACACACAAAGTGTACTAGTGTAAACCTATAGTCAAGATAGACTAATACCAAATTATACTACAACTATTCCAATGGTTTGTCCAAGTCCATCTAGGTTGTGAACTATTTATATATTCCACAGGGAATTGACAATATGATCTTCTGTGTGACACTACATATCATATTATCTATAATATAGAATATCAGACACTTGTATTAACATTATAACAAATATAACATGCAAAAATTTGTCCGTATGATTCTCATTTAAAAATAAGAAAATATAGTTAATACAAAGTGATATTTTTAGAAAATAACCCTAACAATCTCCCACTTATACTCAAAGTATTACTTTTTAGTATACTGTTACAAATCTCCCACTTATACTTAAAGTCATGTTGCTACGCATCTGACTCCCATTCCCTCAACATGACTATTAAAAGCCTTAGCTGGTAAGCTCTTTGTAAATGGATCAGCTAGGTTGTCTACTGATGCTATCTTGATCACAATAACTTCTCATCTCTTTACGAAAGTTTATATCAGGTGGTACTTGTGCTCAATGTGTTTACCTGTCTTATGGGCTCGTGATTCCTTCAAGTTTGCAACTGCACCACTATTATCACAATAAAGTATAATAGTCTTAGGCAAACTAGGTACCACATCCAAGTCCAATAGAAAGTTTTTGAACCAAACTGCTTCTTTGGCTGCCTCAAAGGCTGCCACATACTCGACTTCCATGGTGGAATCAAAAATACATTTATGCTTGATGTTCCTCCATACTATGGCTCCACCTCCTAAAGTAAATACACAACCTGAGGTAGATTTCTTGGCATCCCTATCTGACTGAAAATTTTAGTCTGTATACCCCTAGGGTACTAAACTATCTGCATAATAAATAAGCATATAATCTTTAGTCCTTTTCAGGTACTTCAAAATATGTTTTACCGCAGTCCAGTGATCTTGTCCTGGGTTAGACTGATATCTGCTAACCATGCCAACGGCAAAGCAATGTCTGGTCTCATACATAGCAATGCATATATTAAGCTTCCTACTGCCGAAGCATAAGGAATCGCTTTCATGTCCTCTATCTCTTTAGGTGTCCTCGGACACTACTTCTTTAATAGAGCAATTCCATGCCTAAAAGGTAAGGAACCTTTCTTAAAATTTTGCATGCTAAAACGAGTTAGTATAGTATCGATATAGGTAGCTTGAGATAAGCCTAACATCCTTTTCTTACGATCTCGTAGAACTTTGATCCCAAGGATGTGACCTACTTCTCCTAAGTCCTTCATATCAAACTGCTTGGATAACCATACCCTTACATTAGATAACACATTCACACTGTTTTTAATGAACAAGATGTCATCCGCGTAAAGTACTAGGAATACCACTATATTTTTGTCATATTTTTTGTATACACATGCTTCATCCGGACATTGATCAAATCTATAGGATTTTATCACTTGATCAAAACAGATATTCCAAGATTTAGAAGCTTTCTTAAGTCCATAAATGAACTACTTGAGCTTACAAACAAGATACTCTTTGCCCTTTTCAATGAACCCATCTGGTTGCTTCATATAGATATTCTCCTCAAGACTTCCATTAAGAAAAACTGTCTTGACATTCATTTGCCAAATCTCATAATCAAAATGAGCTGCAATAGATAAAAGAATCTGGATAGACTTAAGCATGGCTACCGAAAAAAATATTTTCTCATAATCAATACCCTATTTCTGAGTAAAATCTTTCGCAATAAGCCGAGATTTAAAGGTTTCAACCTTACCGCCTGATCCTCTTTTTCTTTTGTAAACCCACCTGCATCAAATGGCATTTATACCAGTAGGTGGTTTTACAAGCTTCTAGACTTGATTATTGTCACGCCCCAGTCCCAAATTAACGAGGGACTGGACACGTGGCAATGGCCAGCAGCACACACCGATGGACAAACCCAATTTAATGGATCCTTCGGAGTGTACTTAAGCTGTATTAAACTAGGCAGGGTTTACTATCTCATCCACAGAACAGCATGAACAAAACAAAACAGAATTAAATGCTGAAAGTAAAGTTACAGACGAATATTCAGCAAAAAATAATACTAAGTCGGGTGGAGACAAATCCACTACCGATAAACAAGAGAATAAAGACAAGAAAATGATAACTAAAACATGCTAGACAGTAACTAAGAAGCAGGGCCATCAACTGCAATCAAACTCTCGTCTGGTACTGCTTCGGAAGCTGCGGTACTCCTCGTCTGCTAAATCTGGAGAACAAAACCAGGTCCTCAGGGGACATAGCAAGATACAAAAGAATACGAGCCAAAATACAGTAAATGACATGCAAGATAGAGAAGAAAGTAAACACAAGCAAATAAGACACAAGGAATCACTATATCTAAGACAGTGGTATGCCAGTGACGCTATCAAACATGACTACAAGAAATCGGGGTAACCGCATCTCAATGGGAGATCACGATCCTATAGAAAGCAGTCCAACGGGGACTCACAGTCTATAGTATGGCTCTTTCGCAGCTCATCGGGAGCTCACGAAGGAGGTAGTCAAATGAACAATTCTCTATTGCAGTACATTGTGTACTCACAATCGGGATTGTTTAAGTGTAGTCAATGTCCAATAACTTTATCCAGGGACTAAGAAATCAGTCAAGTCAACTCCAGGAATGTAGAGTACACATATACCATCACAATATGTCAAGTAGTGATCCAAGGAAAGAGCAATTAATGTACATGCACGCAAAACGAGGAATTAAAACTAGAGCAGTAGGAATAAATCAGCAAGCTTCAAGAATTATAAGAAAGTAATAATTGCAAAGAGAAACATGCAAATATTGTACAACTATTTTGCAAGATAATGAAAATAAATCCAGGAGATAAGTATCAAAGCTGCAGGATTTGGCAAGGTATACTTGCCTGGGTTCTGTCTCCATTTATAGCTCTAACTTCAGCGAGGATTGCAGTCAGTACTCCGGTTGCTGAAACAGAAATCACCATCAGGTCCAGAAAATATCAATTAGCTAGAAACGCCTGTCCTTGAGTCCAATTTGGAGACAAGGGCAAAAACGTCATTTTCGGGTCAAGGCGGGGTCCAAATGTGGGCCGCTTTGCACCGAAAAATGCGTCAGGATCAAAGGTCTCAAAAATAGTCCAACTTAGTGTCAACAGGTCAGGAACGATGATACGAAACCAACGGAACTTTCAGAATTGGATTCCGATGAGCCGTTCTCAAAATCGCCCGTCGGGTGGAGCCTATGGGGCCCACGACACACGATTTTGTCAACGTTCTCAGAATCGAACCAAACTTGACCCACAGGACCAGCGTATTGCTACGAGTCCAATGGCGCAAGTTTTGTCTCGATCCGACGTGTGTGCACTAAGTTACAGCAAGATCCAGAAAAGTCGGATACGGGGCGATGTCCGCGGATACGCACTGATTTCGGTGTGCACGCACATCCGAATCAGCTTCTGCGAAATCTCGCACGTCCGTATCTACGATGCTCACGTGTCGGTGAAGACCGCACGTGACCAAGTCGTCCCGTTTGGCGGGGCGTACTCGATTCCGGGGTAAAACAGGGTCTGGTTTTTCTGTTTTTGGATTGCGGTGTGCGATCACCACAGGACGCGATGCCCCGAGCGGTTTGTCCGGGCACCGAGAGGGTCATACAGGCTTCGCGATACAATTTACGGAATTGAATTCCGAGCTACGAGTCAAAAGTTACGGATACCTGAAGTGGTCCGAAGAACCGAGTTCAAATCGTGTCCTCGTGTCCTGTGTCCAACCGTGTCTAGGGTTAGGGTTTAGATCTCCTGTGTCCGGGTCTTCTGTGTCCAACTTAGGGCTTGTGTCTGTGTCTGAGACTCACCGGAGTTGGCTGGGGGCGGCTCACTGATGGCGGCGCCGGGTTGTCAGTGGTCCGACGAGAGGCTGGGCGTGGCGGATCTGTCTCTGGAGGCGGCGGAGTGCACCGGAGTCGATGCCGGAGTTCTGGACACAGTTTTGCGGGCTGGTCTCGGGTGGGGACGGCGAGGGGAGGCTTCGGCTGGAGGCGGGCTCGACGTGTCCAGGCGGAGCGGGAGGTCGGCTGCAATGGGCTCGGGCGGCGGCAGGAGGCTGTGGGCGGCTAGGGCTCGGCTTATATAGGAGAGATGGAGAGAAGGACGGCCGGCGGGTGAGGGAAGAAGAAGGGAGGCGGTCGGCGGTTACGAGGGAGGCGAAGGGGAGGCGACGGGAGGCCAAGCGGCGCGGGTAGGCGAGCGGGCGGCGGCCGTTACCGGCTGCGGGAGTACAAGGGTCGGGGTTTGGGGGAGATGAGATGCGGGTCGGGTCTTGGGCGGTCGGGTCGGGTTCTAACGGATCCGGCCCGATCCGCTAACAATAAAGTGGGTACGGGTCGGGTTAACGGGTCGGGTCTGGGTTGGACCCGGATCCGACCCGATAAGGAATTGGGTTTAAAAATAAACCCGGTCCGGTTCAGTTAAATAAACCCGGTTTATTTGGGTTTAATAATTAAATTAGTATTTAGGGCTTTAAAAATCCATCCGGGGTCCAATAAATTTCCGGAAAATTACCCTATGTCTGATTTTCTATTTTACACCATAAAATATTATTTTCATAATATTTTAATTTAATTAAACATTAATTAAAAATCAGTTAATAATTAAAATACCTTAATTTAATTAGAGAAAATTCTCAGAAAATACCAAAAATTCCAGAAAAATGTAAATATTCAAAAATTTAAAATTCTTGAAAATCAGGGGGATTACAATCTACCCCCCTTAAGAAGATTGCGTCCTCGCAATCAAAGATTAACCGGTCAACAGAGATGACACGGTTGCAACCATTGTTCGAAGCACATCAAAATCAAGGAGCACCTAGGAAAAATTATTTTCCTAAGCATTAAAAGTTATATAATTTCCCAAATGTGGGAAATCTAGAAAATTACAGTTTTTATAAAACCAGGTTATCTTTCAAAATTTATCAGGTTAACATTTATAAAACATTCTGAATTATTGACAAGTTCAAAGTTAACACTAGGTTATCAATTTTTAGCAAGTTAGAATTACCAGGTTAAGTCTGGGGTCACGAACCAGCAGGCACGAAATACAGAAATACTAGAAACGGAACAACTATAAAGACTTACTCGCACTAGCAACTCCTTGGTTCTGCGCATCTCCCACAGTCATCGTGAAAACTTGGCCGCGTCCTTGAGATGGTGCTCTCTGCTGTTGCTGGACTTGCTGGTAGGGTGCTGTTTGAAGTACCAAGGGTGGCCTCGGCTGATTTTCTCCTGGGACATGTGGTAGAATTCCTTCGGCTTCCGTTTGCAGTATTTTTAATGCTGGAGAGGCTGGCCTTGGTGCTGGTAGTGCTTGTTGGTTTGCTCTTGGTGCTCCTTCTCGACGCTCAGGGCATTCCTTTAATAAATGCTGACTGGACCCGCAAACTATACATAATTTCTTCTTTCGCCTGCACTCGTTCTTAGTATGGCCTCGCTTGCGACAATATGGACAGACAGGTAGTGTCTGTGGAGATGCTCCCGATGGCTGGTGTATGTGAGGTCTTTTTATAGCTTCTTCTTGTGGTGCTCCGGCGGATGCTGATGTGGATGATCGCTTCAGACTGGTTTCTCTCCTGATGAATCGCTCCATACGTCGGGCTGCAGCAAGGACGTCCGGGTAGGATGTAGGCGCAACGGATCCAATCAGTTTCTGTAACTCGAAGTTTAGTCCATCGAAGAACTTCTCGGCCTTCTCTTCTTCTGTTGGGATCAGTGTTGGGGCAAAGCGACTTAGATGAATGAATTCAGCGTTGTACTCTTCCACAGTCATAGCATCCTGAGTGAGGCGATTAAACTTGTCCCGAAGTTCTGATCGAGCAATGGCTGGAATGTACATCTCCAGAAAGAGTCGAGAGAACGCTTCCCAAGTGACTCGGTCTGGTCTGAGCCGGGTCTCTTCAGATAGCCACCAGTGATGAGCATTGTTCGTCAACTGTATTCTGACGGCAGTCATCCAACGTTCCCTTGGAAGCTCAGCTGCTTCTAGTTGATGTTGTATGTTGGTGAGCCACTCATGAACTTCTGTGGGTTCTTCTTTTCCTGAGAAGGTACGGGGCTTCAGCTGGCAAAAATTGGCGATAGAACCCGTCGTTGGCCGTCGTGCCTGCTCTAGTATGGTTACTAGGCTGCGACTCCAAGCCTCTTGTTGAGCTTGCACTATTGCATAGATCATTTGAAACATCTGCTGCCCGTCCATAGCCTGCCCTGGTGGAATTACGGGCAATTGCGTCGGTGGTGGAATGTCATTTTGCTGGATTCTCATAGCATGATGACTTGTTTGTTGATCTGATCGTCCTTCATCAACTGGTGTCACTTCATCTTCGTTGGTTACCACAACATCTCGTGGTGATATTGCAGGAGTCTCGTCATTTGTTCGTGAATCCATAACTCTGCAACCAAAATAAACAATGAGAGGCGCTCAGGAATCAAGGCAGGATGCAATTCAAGAAATTGATTCGAATCCGATATAGATATCAAGAACGTTTTAAGCAAGTGGATGAGATCCTAAAACTTATCCTATCTTTATTGCAGGCCTGTTCGGTCCCTAAGTTGAAACTGAACAATTTAGTCGTTGACCTGCATGGGCCACCACAAAAACCATGTCACGCCCCAGTCCCAAATTAACGAGGGACTGGACACGTGGCAATGGCCAGCAGCACACACCGATAGACAAACCCAATTTAATGGATCCTTCGGAGTGTACTTAAGCTGTATTAAACTAGGCAGGGTTTACTATCTCATCCACAGAACAGCATGAACAAAACAAAACAGAATTAAATACTGAAAGTAAAGTTACAGACGAATATTCAGCAAAAAATAATACTAAGTCGGGTGGAGACAAATCCACTACCGATAAACAAGAGAATAAAGACAAGAAAATGATAACTAAAACATGCTAGACAGTAACTAAGAAGCAGGGCCATCAACTGCAATCAAACTCTCGTCTGGTACTGCTTCGGAAGCTGCGGTACTCCTCGTCTGCTAAATCTGGAGAACAAAACCAGGTCCTCAGGGGACATAGCAAGATACAAAAGAATACGAGCCAAAATACAGTACATGACATGCAAGATAGAGAAGAAAGTAAACACAAGCAAATAAGACACAAGGAATCACTATATCTAAGACAGTGGTATGCCAGTGACGCTATCAAACATGACTACAAGAAATCGGGGTAACCGCATCTCAATGGGAGATCACAATCCTATAGAAAGCAGTCCAACGGGGACTCACAGTCTATAGTATGGCTCTTTCGCAGCTCATCGGGAGCTCACGAAGGAGGTAGTCAAATGAACAATTCTCTATTGCAGTACATTGTGTACTCACAATCGGGATTGTTCAAGTGTAGTCAATGTCCAATAACTTCATCCAGGGACTAAGAAATCAGTCAAGTCAACTCCAGGAATGTAGAGTACACATATACCATCATAATATGTCAAGTAGTGATCCAAGGAAAGAGCAATTAATGTACATGCACGCAAAACGAGGAATTAAAACTAGAGCAGTAGGAATAAATCAGCAAGCTTCAAGAATTATAAGAAAGTAACAATTGCAAAGAGAAACATGCAAATATTATACAACTATTTTGCAAGACAATGAAAATAAATCCCGGAGATAAGTATCAAAGCTGCAGGATTTGGCAAGGTATACTTGCCTGGGTTCTGTCTCCATTTATAGCTCTGACTTCAGCGGGGATTGCAGTCAATACTCCGGTTGCTGAAACAGACATCACCATCAGGTCCAAAAAATATCAATTAGCTAGAAACGTCCGTCCTTGAGTCCAATTTGGAGACAAGGGCAAAAACGTCATTTTTGGGTCAAGGCGGGGTCCAAATGTGGGCCGCTTTGCACCAAAAAATGCGTCAGGGTCAAAGGTCTCAAAAATAGTCCAACTTAGTGTCAACAGGTCAGGAACGATGATACGAACCCAACGGAACTTCCAGAATTGGATTCCGATGAGCCGTTCTCAAAATCGCCCGTCGGGTGGAGCCTGTGGGGCCCACGACACACGATTTTGTCAACGTTCTCAGAATCGAACCAAACTTGACCCACAGGACCAGCGTATTGCTACGAGTCCAATGGCGCAAGTTTTGTGTCGATCCGACGTGTGTACACTAAGTTACAGCAAGATCCAGAAAAGTCGGATACGGGGCGATGTCCGCGGATACGTACTGATTCCGGTGTGCACGCACATCCGAATCAGCTTCTGCGAAATCCCGCACGTCCGTATCTACGATGCTCACATGTCGGTGAAGACCGCACTGACCAAGTCATCCCGTTTGGCGGGGCGTACTCGATTCCGGGGTAAAACAGGGTCTGGTTTTCCTGTTTTTGGATCGCGGTGTGCGATCACCACAGGACGCGATGCCCCGAGCGGTTTATCCGACACCGAGAGGGTCATACAGGCTTCGCGATACAATTTACGGAATTGAATTCTGAGCTACGAGTCAAAAGTTACGGATACCTGAAGTGGTCCGAAGAACCGAGTTCAAATCGTGTCCTCGTGTCCTGTGTCCAACCGTGTCTAGTGTTAGGGTTTAGATCTCCTGTGTCCGGGTCTTCTGTGTCTAACTTAGGGCTTGTGTCCGTGTCTGAGACTCACTGGAGTTGACTGGGGGCGGCTCACTGATGGCGACGCCGGGTTGTCAGTGGTCCGACGAGAGGCTGGGCGTGGCGGATCTGTCTCTGGAGGCGGCGGAGTGCACCGGAGTCGATGCCGGAGTTCTGGACACAGTTCTGCGGGCTGGTCTCGGGCGGGGACGGCGAGGGGAGGCTTCGGCTGGAGGCGGGCTCGGCGTGTCCAGGCGGAGCGGGAGGTCGGTTGCAATGGGCTCGGGCGGCGGCAGGAGGCCGTGGGCGGCTAGGGCTCGGCTTATATAGGAGAGATGGGGAGAAGGACGGCCGGCGGGTGAGGGAAGAAGAAGGGAGGCGGTCGGCGGTTACGAGGGAGGCGAAGGGGAGGCGACGGGAGGCCAGGCAGCACGGGTAGGCGAGCGGGCGGCGGCCGTTACCGACGGCGGGAGTACAAGGGTCGGGGTTTGGGGGAGATGAGATGCGGGTCGGGTCTTGGGCGGTCGGGTCGGGTTCTAACGAATCCGGCCCGATCCGCTAACAATAAAGTGGGTACGGGTCGGGTTAACGGGTCGGGTCTGGGTTGGACCCGGATCCGACCCGATAAGGAATTGGGTTTAAAAATAAACCCGGTCCGGTTCAGTTAAATAAACCCGGTTTATTTGGGTTTAATAATTAAATTAGTATTTAGGGCTTTAAAAATCCATCCGGGGTCCAATAAATTTCCGAAAAATTACCCTATGTCTGATTTTCTATTTTAACCATAAAATATTATTTTCATAATATTTTAATTTTATTAAACATTAATTAAAAATTAGTTAATAATTAAAACACCTTAATTTAATTAGAGAAAATTCTCAGAAAATACCAAAAATTCCAAAAAAATGTAAATATTCAAAAATTTAAAATTCTTGAAAATCAGGGGGATTATAATTATAATCCATAGATTCTATTTCAGATATAATTACTTTTTGCCAAGATTTTGCATCTTTATCTTGGAGTGCTTCATTATACGTGCAGGGGTCAGAATCTTGTTTCTCAGGGACTAAGTCTGATGATTCTCCTAAGAACATGAATCTATCAGGTTATATAATGACCCTCCCACTATGATGAGGCACTATAGGTTATGGTGTAACATTTGTGACACGTTGTGTAGTTACTTTTTGTTCCTCTTATTGTACTGTTGGTACTGAAGTATTCGGTATCTCATTCTTAGTTCTTCTAGAACAACTCTACTCATGGGTTTATGGTTCATCACATAGTTTTCCTCTAAGAATCGGGCATTAGTACTAACAATGACCTTCTGATCCTTAGGACTATAAAATAAATCTCCTTTTGTTCCTCTTGAATAGCCTACAAACAAGTGTACTTCTGTACGAGATTCCAACTTATCTGGTTTCTCATTCAGCACATGTGCTGGACTACCCCAAATCCAAACATGTTTTAGACTAGGCTTACGCCCGGTCCATGGCTCTGTAAGAGTAATAGGTACTGACTTAGAACGTACCAAGTTCAAAATATAAGCTGTAGTCTCTAAGGCATATCCCCAAAACGAATCTAGTAAATCCGAATAACTCATCATTGATCTAACCATCTCCATAAAAGTCCTATTCCTTCTTTCTGCTACATCATTCTGTTGGGGTATTCTTGGTGCAGTCAATTGGGATATAATCCCAGCTTCAGATAAATAGTCCCTAAACTCTACAAAGAGGTACTCGTCACCACGATATGAATGTAATGACTTGATACATTTTCCATGACATTTTTTCGTTTCAGCCTTGTACTATTTAAATTTCTTAAAGCACTCAGACTTTTGGCCCATTAAATAAATGTATCTATACCTTGATTAATCGTCAATAAATATGACAAAATATTCAAAGCCACCTCTAGCCTGGACAGTCATGGGCCCACACAAATCAGAATGAACCAATTCTAACACATCTTTGGCCCTATACCCCTTTGCCGTGAAAGGCCTTTTGGTCATTTTACCTTCCAAGTAGGGTTCACAGACTGGAAGTGCCTTTACTTCCAATGAACTCAAAGGTCCATCTTTAACCAATCTTTAAATTCTTTTTAGATTAATATGTCACAACCGCAAGTACCAAAGATATGTTTGGTTCATACAAGAAGGTTCTTTTCTCTTATTTAAGTTAGAAGACGTGTTATTCATTTTCATAAGTTGCATTATGGGTAAAATAGGATTAATGACATATAAATTATCAACTAATGCACCAAAACAAATAAAATGCTTAATTTCTAATAACAATATTGTCATTAAAATAAACTGAATATCCATCCTTAACTAGTATAGAAACATAAATTAAATTTCTTCTAAGTGAATGTGCATAAAGACAATCTCTCAATGTTAAAGACTTATTTCTACCAAAAGATAAAATAACATCTCCTATTACAACGGCTGCTACTTTTGTAGCGTCACCCATGAACAAGCATATCTCTCTATCACTAAGCCGCCTGGTTTTCTGGAACCCCTGCAATGAATTGCGGACATGATTAGTGGCTCTTGTATCTACACACCAGGTGCCGGTAGATAACACCTCTAAACATGTTTCAACTATTACCTAATGAGATATACCTTATTTATTCCCTTGTTTGAGAAGTGGACAGTCACTCTTACAATGTCCTGACCCTTTGTACTTGAAACACTTGCCTTTCGGTTTTTTCATAATGCCTTAAGGTCCCATGCCCTTCTTTGCTGAATTTGTTTCTTTCTTAATATTGTTCTTCTTCTTACCGCCTTTCATCTTAGAAGTAGAAGCCTTTTCAGTAACATAAATATAATTATTTTGCCTCATAAGAGCCTTAGCATCCTGCAGTTCTTTCGCAAGGTCTGTCAAACAGTACAACCTTTTGTTCATGTTGTAGTTAAGGCAAAACGTGTCAAAACTTTTAGACAGAGTCCCAAGAATAATATTGACTTGGGTTTCCCTATCGATTTCAGCTCCAAGAATCTCTATCTCAATTAGATGACCCATTATCTTGAGAACATGATCCTTTACTGGCGTCCCTTTATCCATGACTGTATTCCTCAAACTCTTCATAGCAAACTGCCTAGCTGCCCTTCTCTGATGTTTGAAGAGTTTCTTGAGGTTGTACATCATATCATAAGCTGTGGCCATGGCCTGATGCTGATACTGCAGTACATTTGATATAGATGCCAGAATGTAACACCGCGCCATCTCATCTGCCTTGATCCACTGTTTATAAGCCTCTTTGACCTATTCATTAGAATTAGCATCTGGCTTAGGAAGACATTCCTCATGGAGTACATATTTGTACTCTTCAGCAGTTAAGACAATATCCAAGTTACGTTTTCAGTCAATGTAATTAGGGCCAGTAAGTTTATTTTCTTTAAGAATCACCATAAGTGGACTGAATGAACCCATTTTTAAAATCTAGAGAATCACATAAATAATAATTATGTAGGACAAAAACTTTTTGAGCTAAAAATATATTAATTTCCTCAAAACAATAATAAAAAGTTTACCAACACCTTAAACACCATGAATTTAATATTCCACGATAGTGTGGACGTATACTAATTCAGTATTTATCCAAGGAGATTTTTCCTATTAATTTTACTATCATGTCAACCTAACTTTATGACAAATAAAATTAATTTTTTGGTCTTTGCTTTGGTCCTACAAATAATAGCAGTGACTCCGATGGGGAGGATACTATTATTTGTATCTAAGTGTACACCATTACTTAATACTAAGTCTATTACTTCGTATTATATTTTTTCAGATGGAGAAGTAAACACACACTAAATAATTTTTTATAATTATCCCAAAAGAAATATATACTGGTGATCCGTAATTATAATCATCCGATATGGAGGAAGGTACTAAAGCCAACACACAAGTATTATTATATCACCTACAAACCAGTAATGGAGACCATGGGATTTATACTAAATAAATTTTCTCTCCCACTTAGTTATTTAACAATGAGGGTTTTCTACTAGTTGACGTATGTCCATGTTGTCCATTATTAATGCGGGCTTAGTTTATAGAAAATATCTACAGAATAATAAACATGCATAACAGAATAAGCAGATATAGCAATAAAGAAAAAAAATGAATATCCAACTATTATGGCCATATATCATGCTTCTACCTCAACTGCCGAATCCAGAATCTTGCTCTGTGCAATTTTTTTTATTTTAGGTTTGGTCGTCTTTTTCCTTCATCGAAAATTATTTGTCTGCCTCCGGATTGCTAAAAATAGCATCTCGTCCCACATCAGAAACAACTACCATTGCCATCACGATTGATCAAAAAATTGAAATTACATCAATCCTATGACTCCCGAAGGAGTTTATACATAATCTAGATTGAATAAAATTAAATAAATAAGCACGATCAACCCTTGTGATTTTAATTACATCCATAAATAACAATAGCCATGATATACTGTGGGTTTAAATCATAGAAATAAAATATGCACATAGACCAAAATAGTTGGATCTCAGATACCTGCAAAACCATGTTAGAACAGATCTACATCTACCGACTATTTTTTAATACAAGTTTTATTGGACAACATGGATTTATCAATCGATACGCAGATCCAATACCGTCTCTGATACCAACTGATGGAACTGGGGATCCCCAAGACCATAAATTGGTGTACATATCGATCGATAGAAGATTAACAAGTTTAATACGTGATCTAATCCTTTAAAGGCCAAAACTATGGTTCACGAATTATACCTGAAGTAACGAAAAGAAGATGAAGGTTTTCAGCAACCTTGATCAGTTACGGCCCCAAGATCTTCTGCACATATTCCTTCCTCGGATTGGACGTCGTGTGGGCGACGATCTTCCAATATTTTCTTCTCCTTGGCCGACCCTCTTTCTCTCCTTACGTGAAAAATAAAATTTAAGAAAGTTGATTCCTTTTTATGACTATGACGGCCAGAGAATAGAGGATATATATATAGGCTACGGTAAGGACCATGAGAAGAAATTAGGATTAGGTCTCCTAGTAGATCTGGGTATCCCATGTTCAGCCCGAACACACAATATTGGCCCATTAATAATAGCTCCGTCCACTAATGATCTATTGTTGCACTATCTTCCTAATCCCAAATTATGATTATGGACTCCTTCTTATTATACTTTTATTTGTCTCCCCATGTTAAGATATCAAATGTTCGTCGATCAAATTAAGTTACTGACAACTATATTGATCTACATCTTTTATCCTTAAGTAGTACCACTCAACTTTATTTGCCATGTCGGATATAATCCACCTGCAAGGTTTACATAACAATACTTATGAGTTCCTTAAGGGGACATCATCAACCTGATATATCGGGACATAAATTTCTCTTATAATCAACAGTCCATCATACACACAATGTCATTACCTAATTCATAGAGGTTATTGACCCATAATGAATCTCACTCTTTTATGAGTCAAAGTAATGCACATTTTATATACATGTCTGTTATTATATTCGGATTAAGACCACAAGCATCCATAATAACAGAGGTGTTTGTTCTCTTATGTAGTCAGTACAAAGAGAATAACCTCAAGTGGTCATGTTCAATACACACAAAATGTACTAGTATAAACCTATAGTCAAGATAGACTAATACCAGATTACACTACAACCTTTCCAATGGTTTGTCCAAGTCCATCTAGGTTGTGAACTATTTATATATTTCACAGGAAACTGATAATATAATCTTTTGTATGAAACTACACACTATATTATCTACAATATAGAATATCATACACTTGCATTAACATTATAACAAATACAACATGCAAATATTTGTCCATATGATTCTCATTTAAAAATAAGAAAATATAGTTAATATAAAGTGATGCTTTTAGTATATAACCCTAATATCAGGGAGATAATACAAGAACCATAAAAAGATGTGCAAGGATGAAGCAGAGTTATGCATCCACAAGAAAAAGTTTGCTTGCCACATGCTCTATCGGCCGCATGGGTGTTTCTTTTTGACTTAAGCGAATTTCTCATTCATTCAGCAAGTGAATACACAAAGAGTTCAAGGACTTAGTTCCCGAACACTTTATGTAATAAACAGTCATGCATCCAACAAGATGGACGTATGCTGGTTGGCTATGCGGCGAAGAGTCCAGGCTGCATGGAGGTCTGGCCGCATAGAACTCTTGGCCGCATATGATGTTGGCTGTATGAGAACTTTGTCTTCTCCAAACAGCAGGTTCAGCCATGGTGAAAACTAAAAAAAACCCAAAAAATGTTTTCTTTATAAATTTTTTATTTTAACTCCGAATTAAGTGAATCAAAAGCCAAAATGCTCGAAATGAAGTGCTCCATCAACCAAAAAATTTATTTTGCTAAAATACCATATTTTAGTAGATAAAAACCACAAAAAAATTTATGGAACCCATGAAAACTCTAAACTTCAAATTCAGATATACCCAAATATACTCATCAAAATCCAAAACTTCAAGAACTAAATATGATTAGCAACTCAATGGGAACATTTTCTATCAAATACATTTTTAAACAACATATATATATATATATATATATATATATATATATATATATATATATATATATATATATATACAAAAATCAAGGTTTCACCATTGAGCAAGATGTACTTGCCTTGGGTGGCTCATAGTTTCTACCTCTCTCAGTCTAAGTCACAGCAACTTCTTCCTAGGGCTAGGGTTTGGCTAGAGGAAGCTTGAAGGAGATGAGGAAGAAGGAAGCAAGAAAGGTGGAATAAGGAAATGAGTGAGGAGAGAGAAAATTCTTATATATATACTAAGAGGAGAGGAAGATGGTTTAGTTATGGGTTCAGTCAAATGAACCGAACCAAGTATCCATTCCATATGTGGGTCCTAAATCGGGTCTATGGTAATGCCAATGGGTATTCTACTGGTCTCGGGTAGTCTCTCTCAACAACAAGAATATATTATCAAGAAAAAATAAATTCTAGAAATTCAAGAATATATTGGGAAATTCTTTCATTCATGCCCGAAAATCGATGTCGTCCGGGCATCATTTACTGGGATTGGGTTTGTAGGCTCTGTCTCTGTAGAATTTATTAACGCAAAATACTTTTTGATCCACCCGAGCATGGAGGTGAACTACCTAAGGCCGAGGGCCAAAGAGACCTAGTTCATCACCTGTGCGCTGATGCGAGTTTTCAAATGGACACAGGACTTTAACCCTCGTGTAGAGACTCCTTTGGCTCCAATGTTGGTTTCCTTCCTGGGGGCTTCCTCACTACCTATTTGCCAAATCTGCCATCTTTATCGTCGTCCATTGTATCAATAATCCTCTCATGTTAGATAAGGCAGCTGAAGATTTTATTCGACCAATCCGGACATGTGTTAGAGTTATCCTACCAGAAGGGAGCAGTTTTTGGCAAGAAGTTGATGAATATTATCCGGCGTACTGTGACTTATGTTTCCATCAAGGACACACGTCGGCAGATTGCAAGATGCTACATAAATAAAACAAGGTGAATTCTTATATTTCAAAAGGAAAAGCTATATTGTCGGGGGGTGAAAGTGGTTGCGGCCCCCTATTTTATTGGCATTCTTTCGCAGAAGATTGTTGATCCATTGGCAGTAGTGGAGTGCAATCGAGCAAGTGTTTCTACCCTCTTTTGGGTGCAAGAAGCCACATTCAGCCGGAGCATAGCCAAGGAGGGCGTACAGCCAAGTCCCCCTCAGACTGCTACCTTGGGGTGATATTGGACTAAGCGGACTGGTGATGTTTGTAGCCCCTGTCATGACCCGTACCCGGATATTCGAGCACGAGTACGTGGGTACTCCCGGCCTACCCTGCAACATCGACGATAGAACTCTATCTGGGTCAATTATATCTAACTAACAACTCAACAATATAATATGGTACCTGTCAATCATCTCAACTCCAAATAGAGGAACAATATGGTATCATACAAATATAACTAACTTAATTATATTGCAAACTAAGGAAGATAAAGCACGGATGGAATAGCAAAGGAAAGAATCAAGATATAATCCACAAGTCTAAAAATAATATACATGCCATGAATCTCAACAAAAGTCTAATACAAGTCCACCAAAATATAAACTAAACCTTCTCAGGCTCTGCAACTAAGTCCTCCTAGTCTACAGGAGTATCCTCTAAAGGTACACCGTCCTGCGGCCCGTAGAATGTAGGATACTAATCTATGAGCCAATCATCTGGAAAAATATATCCAGTCAGGATTGGAGCGAAGTACATACCTCTGAAAGCAGTTTTAATAACATAATCGAGCATATAAAACAGATAATAGAAAAAAATACAAGATAACTAAATATATGAATAAAATGAACAAGGGTGAACAGGTAATGTACTGGAATAGAGAACAAACAATATGAATATCTGTACTATGAAGAAATAACTAAAATCTAACTAATGTGCCTCATAATACAAGTTCATTATGTGATCGGTTTAGGTTGAACATGATCAATAAGGTAAGTCGATTACAAGTGTGGTATATAATCGGTATGTACACGAATAACAATAGGGATTTGATCACATAATCAACTTCTACTCCCCCATCCCCAACTAATACCAATGGATTCAATCATGACACATTACGAATACGAATATGACCACTGAACACGAGCAGTGGGTGTACACGAATATAATCATACTGAATACGAGTAGTGTGTGTACACAAAAGCATACTGAACATGAGCAGTGTGTGAACACGAAATATAAATCAATACCTAATACACACGATGAAATACATGTGCAGGAGTACCCGCTGAACATGGTAGGGGATAACATCTCCTGACGGGATCCATGTAGTACCAGTCCGTGAAACCACTGTGTCAGAATCAAGTATACAGTTCTAGAGCATGAAATATATACACTATTATGAATTAAAAACTAACAGAGAAATATACTCACCTGAATTCCTGAGCAAGGTGGATAACATCTCCTGACGGGATCCATGTAGTACCAGTCCGTGAAACCACTGTGTCGGAATCAAGTATACAGTTCTAGAGCATGAAATATATACACTATTATGAATTAAAAACTAACAGAGAAATATACTCATCTGAATTCCTGAGCAAGGTGTGTCTCTCGATGCCCAAGCTGGTGTCACACAGACCTATATATGGTATGTTGCATCAATACAAGGTTCATAAATGAAAATAAGTTAAACTATTATAATTTTAGGTCATAAAGCCATTTCTAAGTCAAAACAGTCAAACTAGGTTAAACCGGCTATTTCTAGGTCATATGATTCTAGCTCTAGGATATCAGGTCCACACACTATGAAACTAAGCCACACTAGCTACACTAAGATACTAGGAGACACAAAAACATCGTACTGTAGGATACACAAGTTTTTAATACGAAAATAGTAATTTATATATATATATATATATATATATATATATATATATATATATATATATATATATATATATATATATATATATACAAGTCAATACATATAGTATCCTAGCTAACTATTGCAACTCGGATACCTTGGCCTTGAACCAAAGCGTATCTCACTACCTACACACCTATCTCGATACTTAAACCCAATACCCTGGGTATCGTCCCATTACCTTGACATTACCTTGGTATCCCAAGGTAAGTCAATCCTAGTGCATATATAGTTAATACCCAATACACAAGACTATACTAACATAACTAAACCATATGCTAACTTATAAATATTTACCTATTATAATACTACTAACTATCAACATATCCTATATAACAATACATACCTACTAATTTATTAATACAATACTGATATAATACTACATATGGCTAAGAGTCTAACTAGTAGGTATATATATATATCTAACTATTTAAATAACAAGTATATAATTACTAACTATTTAGCTAACTACTAACCTTAATACTAGACTAACTAAACACACTGACCATCTACTAGCTAAAACACCTAAACCCATGCTTACCTTGCAACTGTGTTGATACTTGATGTGTTGTGCCTGGCTCTACATTTGCTGCCTGCAGTGCCTGCTACTGCTGCTCAGTGCAAGCTGCCTTGCTGAATGCCTTGGCTACTACTGCTCTATGAAACTGTAATGACTGCTCTGCAGTTGGCTCTAGTTGATGCCACTGCACACTCCTGTTGAAGTTGCTATTGCCACTACACCTCAGTGGTGCCCGATCCTTGCTGCTACAGTGAGTTGTGTTCCCTATTGAGCATACTGTTCAGTGTATGCTGCTGAATGCATTACTTGCTTCCCTTGGCTTGATGCACTGCAACTGTAGTTGCATGTTGCTGCACCTGCTGTGCTTCTCAGCTGACCCGAGCCCACTCAGCCTAGCTCACTCACTCACAAACACTACAACCATATGCACACACACACACACACACACACACACACACACACACACACACACACATATATATATATATATATATATATCAATCTATATATATATTTTTACTACCCCATTTCCAGAGCAGGGTATTTTTTTATTTTAATTTAGTTAATTGTGTATTTATCATAAATATTTGTATTTATATTTAATTAGTTGATTGTATTATTTTTTATTAGTTATTTTAGTGTTTTGGCTAGCCTGGACCCATGTCAGACCCTAGTGGACCCTTGTCAGACCCAACCAACACCCTTGTTAGACTTATTTATTGGCTTAGAATAGTTATTTATATTTTTATTAGTTAGTTGGAGTGATTAGGGATTAATTAGAGTGCATTTGGAACCCCAAAATCAAATCCCAATTATGATAACTTGATTTGGAGGGCATTTTAGTCATTTTGTCTAACCCTAACACAAACCCTAACCCATTTCCTATGCATGGCCGATCAAAACTAGCATCCCCCTTCATTTCTTTCATTCCACTCCTTTCTTCTTCTTTTTTCTTCCAATTTTCTCATTTCAAGTAAGTTTTCTCCATTTTTTCTCTTCTTTTTTCTATTTCTTCCATCAATGCAAACCCTAACCCTTTGCTTTTTGTCACGTCCCAGTCCTAAAATATCGAGGGACTAGCCACGTGGCAATGGCCAGCAGCACACACCGATGGGCAAATCCAATTTAATAGATCCATCGGGGCGTACTTAAGCTGTAATACAACAATAAGGGTCTAAATACTAATCTCATCCACATAAATGAATACAACAATATAAAGCAAGATCAATCTCAATAAAACATAAACTCGGGAAAACAAACCGATAATGAGTTTGATACAATAATCAAATAACAAGAAATAAGAGTAAACAACTGCAAATACTGAGTATGGATAAAGCATATATTCAGAAGATATCCTCGGTGATCACTCGTCTACTGGATCTGGTACTGCTCCAGTGCCTGCTACTGTTCCTGCTTCTGCTTCTGCTAATGCTCCTGTCCCGTCTACCTCGGGATCGATCTCGTCTGCTAATCCTGGGGACGTAATCCAGATCCAGGTCCTCAGGGGACATAGCAAGGTACAAAATAACTTAAGCCATAAATAAATGCAGTGCAATAATAAATGAATCAATAGGATAAACTATATAACCAGCTACGTGATATACAAGTGAGAGTTTTTAATCATACTCAGGCTGAGACTACTATAGGCTCTGTGTCGGGAAAATCCATAGCAGCATTAGTATTACGACTCCAGTATAGCCAAAGCAAGTGGTATTACGATTCCAGTATATGTGCCAAAGCACCTCCAGATAATAATATATATATATAATCAGCCTTTGATATGGTAATACTCTCCCCATCCTATGTAATCATATATCTCATGTCCATGACGTCTCATATCCATGTCACGCAGGATCATTTCTAATACAGCGAGTCAATGATAACTAAGCAAAAGAATATGTCATGAAACCTGTAACCTATACAGAATCACCATGAATTTCTTAGGAAGATTCTGTCTCATGAATAGTGTCAGGTGTCCTGGGTTATGACGTACTAGATAATGCAAGCACGAGAATGTATAGGGTCTCGATATCCATGTCTAGGTGACGTTACGCAACTCCGCGTACGGCGTTGGCACCCGAATATTATTCGGACGCTAAGTAATGTCACTCGGTCCTAGGTTAAGCATGTATAACATATGAATAAATCAAAACTATAATATAAAGCAGGTAATGTAAGTTTTGGCAAGGTACACTTGCCTGAGTTTTGGTTACCAACTGTAGCTCTGGTATTAGTGGGTTCTGTAGGTACTCCTCCGGTTGCTGAAATAAATATCACCATCAGATTCAGAAGACATCAAATAGTTAGAAACGCCTGTCCTTGAGTCCAATTTGGACACAAGGGCAAAATGACAGTTTCTGGTCAAAGCGGGGTCCACATGTGGCCCGTTTCGCACTGAAAAATGTGTCAGAAACAATGGTCTCCAAATTCGCCAAACTTAGTGTCAACAAGTCCATAACAATGATAAGAACCCAACGGAACTTCCAGAACTGGATTCCGATGAGCCGATCACAAAATCGCCCGTCAAGTGGAGCCACGGGGCCCACGATACGTAATTTTGTCAACGTTCTCAAAATTGAACCAAACTTGGGTCACAGGACTAGCGTATTGCTACGAGTCCGATGGCTTAAGTTTCGTTTCGATCCGACGTGTGTACACGAAGTTACAACGAGTTTCAGAACAGGCCGATACGGGGCGTTGTCGACGGATACGCGTTGATTCCGGTGTGCACGCACATCCAAATCAACTTTCGCAAAATCCTATACGTCCGTATCAACGGCACGCATCTTTTGGTGAAGTTCGCACGCGACCAAGTCATCCTGTTTGGCGGGTGCACTCAGTTCCGATGAAAATAGGGTATTATTTTCCTGATTTTGGATCGCAGTTCACGATCGCCACAGGACGCGGCACACCGAGCGGGTTGCACGGGCATCGAGAGGGTCACGCAAGGTTCATGCCACAACAGACGGAATAGGAAACAGGGTAGCGAGGAGAGAGAAAAGACTACCTGAACAGGGCTCTGCAGAACTGGGATTCCTCGTGTCCGCGAGGCAACACGACTCGACACGGCGGAGGCTAGGGTTAGGGTTCCGGCACTGGGGGAAGCGGCTGGGGGTGCCGGGGCTTCGCCGGAGGAGGGGCGGCGTACTGGCGGAGGCGGAGCGGGTCAGGCGAAGGCGGCCGGAGCTGCGCTGGTGGCGGTCGGGTCGAGGCAGAGACGGCTGGGTCGATGCTGGGTTCTGCTGCTGCGGGATCGTCGGGGACGATGGTGGCAGTGGCACTGCGGGGAGTGGTTCATCGAGGTCGTCGACGGCTGGGTCTCCGGAGGCTGTAGGAGAGAGGCGATGCTGGAGGTCGGGGACGATGGTGGCTGGGGGTTTCTCGCGGGGGAAAGACGGTGATGGCGGAAGCTCGGGCAGTGGCTGGGCTCGGGGAGATGGAGGAAAGGCTGAGGTCGTCGGGGACGAAGGTGGAGGGGAGACAGGCGGTGGTGGCTTCTCGTTGGAGGCAGGGGGTTTTATAGGGGCGAGAGGGAGAAGCTGGGCGATTACGGGCGGAGGAGGCAGGGTAAAACGGGCAGAGGAAAGGGGTGAAACGGCCGCGGGGAAGGCGGCGGCGGTTACGGGCGGCGGTCGGCGGGGGAAATCGAGGGTTTACGGTTACTGTAGATAGGGTAGCGAGTCGGGTTCGGGTCGGGTTTGGGTTTAGGGCCCGGATCCGACCCAATAAGGATTGGGTTGGGTTCAGGATGGGTTCGGTTCAACATGGTTCGGTTCGGTTTGGTTTAATAATAAATCAGGTTTATTTTGGTTTAATAAAAAAATTAGATTTTAGGTCTTTAAAAATGTTTCCGGGGTCCAATAAAATCCAGGAAAATTACCTTATGTCTAATATTTTATTTTACACTCAAAAATATTATTTTTATAATATTTTAATATTTAATAAATACATTTTAAAAAATACTTAATACCAAAAAATAATTGATTTAATTAGTTAAATATCGCAGAAAATTCTAGAAAATTCATTTTTAAAATCTGAAAAAATTTCTGGGGGTTTACAATCTTCCCCCCTTAAGAGGATTGCGTCTTCGCAATCAAGGAATAACCGATCAACAGAGATGACACAGTTGCAAGCATTGTTCGAAGCACATTACTGCAAGAATCATGATTTAGGAGAATCAAAGGATGAGGTTTAAGCAAAAACACATAGGGAATGAAAACATTATTTCCCTAAGCAATGGAAGTTATGCAATTTCCAGAGTGAAGAAAATCTAGTAAGAAAACTACAGTTTAGAAAAACTAGGTTATTAATTATTAGCAAGTTCAAAACTACCAGGTCAAGGCTAAGGTCACGAACCAATAGGTACAAACTAAAACAATACTAGAAACAGATAGCTACGAGTGTCACGACCCGCACCCGGTATAGGGGTACGAGAGTGTGGGTACGTCCAGCCTACGCCGCAGCATTGGCGGTAGAACGCTGTCTAGGTCATATAACTATCTAATCAATCTCACATGAATATCCAACTCCATAAGGAGACGTGGATATCACAAAATAATACTGAAAATACTCAATCACATAAGCTAAAGCACGATGAGATATCGAAGCAAGCAATAAAATACAAGACAAGTCTAACGACAAAAATAACCATACCTGCAATCAGTAACATCCAATCCCCCAAGTGTGTCAAAAACAAGTCCACTATGTCACAATCTGGAAAATATATCCAGTCAGGATTGGAACGAAATACACCTCTAACAGCAGTTTCACATATATTGATAAGACTATAATACAGTGTAAAGAAATACAGATAGATATAAAAACTGGCAATAAGGAATACTGACGAGCATGGATATACTGAAACAAAAATACTGGAGTGAGGAATACTGGAGCATATAATGTACATCTAGAAATGAAATAGAAATCCAAGTACACGCTAGAATAATGAACTGGTATGTAAAGGTGTACAAGAACAAAACTAGAACATGTGGGGATGCTAGATCAATACACTAGAGATACATGTCAAGAATCATCTAACTAAGTGTGTGAAATATCAGCATATCATGTGATCGGCTTGGGACTGACGAAACTCATTACATTGGTTAGCGATCATCCCAGAGGTCAGGCTAATCCATCCGGATAGCTATGATGCGAGTAATAGTCAGGCTAACCATATGTAACAGTGATAAAGCATGTAATGGTAAGGCTGCACCGACGTGAGGCATGGGTGAGCTATGATGCATGTAAGGTTGGGTATGATCACATAAGCTACTAATATTTCTTCGTTTTCCCCCAGCTAGCACGATGGATTCCCTATCACGACTCCTCGTGACAGGTCTCAATGATACCAACTCGTGTAAAGAACAGTGTCAGAGTCATGTATGCTATACAACAAGAGTTATAAAAATAATCAACATAAGGGAAACTGTCAGAGAATATACTCGCCTTGGGTCCTTAGCTGGTAATATCAATATCCTGTTCCAGAGTATCGTCTGGATGATCCAACCGTCCTATAGACATATTATAAAATAATACAATACTGCATCAGATGCTACACTAACACATAATCAAAAAAAATCAAACTCAGGGGCTATGCCAGGTAGGGCACTAGTCAACTAGAGTCAAGTGTGTCAAGTTGCACGGGCGTCTCGTCTGTGATTGCTGTGCAATCCGACAGTCGGTGGTACGGGTCTTGCCAGTACGTCAGTGTACGCGTGGCAGACAGCTAACAGTTCACAGGGTCATAGGTCCATGTAAATACGGGGTATCCATAATTACACTTGGGTCGCCTAGTACATATATATATATATATATATATATATATATATATATATATATATATATATATATATACCAATTAAATACGTACATAAAATATATATAAGTGTATATCAATAATTTCGTACAAAATAGGTATAAGGGTGTATATAGCATATATACATTTTTATATTTAAAAAAATACACATACCATATTATATATATATATATATATATATATATATATATATATATATATATATATATATATATATATATATATATACAACTAATATTTATATGTATAACAGGAAATATATATATATATATATATATATATATATATATATATATATATACCAAATAATACATATACTATATACTATATACATACCAAATTACGTTTATATATATATATACTAATACAATAATTTACATATATCATATATATATATATACAGATATATTAATATACATACATAAATACGTAAATATAAAATAAAGAAATACACGATATATTTATATGTATATATATATATATATATATATATATATATATATATATATATATATATATATATATATATATATATATATATATATATATATATACATATACACATATAAATACGAACATATGTACACACATACATATATACGCATATACACACATGTATATATATGAATATATATACACGTATACATATACTATACATACGTTATACTAATTTATATATACACTATAAATTTACACTAAATACATACATTATACATTATACTAATTTATATTCATTACATTATGCATTTAAGGAGGGAAGAAGGAGAGGGACTCACCGGGGTGGTGGCTCGACGGTGAGGCTGGGTCGCCTGGCCGGGGAGGATGATGGCACTGGTGGTGGTGATTGCACAGCCGGGAAGGGAGGTGGTGGAACGGAGGTGAAACCGGAGGGAGGAGGACCGTAGCAGCCGGGGAGAATGACCAGGGGCTCGGCCGGAGTACAGGGAGGTGGTGCAGCGGGGAAGCTCGCCGGGAAACGAAGACGAGGGTGGTGGTTCGATGAACGGGTGGCTCGAGGGGACTCCGGGGGAGAAGAGCAGCGGGTGGAGGAGCTCTAGAGGAGTTGGGGAGAGCCGCTCGGGTGCAGCGGGTAGAAATTGGCCGGACTACAGCTCGCCGGAGTCGTCGTGGGTGCTGTACAGAGAAGTGGAGTCGAGGGGGAGGCTCGACGCCGGACTGCGATGGCAGAGCGGGGTCTGCTCGGTGACGTTCGGCCGGAGATGGGAACGAGTGGAGGAGCTCAGCTGAGGTGAAGCCGCGGGGCTGGAATGAGCCGGAGTTACAGTATCGAGGTCGGGGACAGCAGGGTGGCCGAATGCTGCGGGTCGGCCGCACTGCCGGAGCGGGTCAGCCGCAATGTACAGTGCCGGAGCAGTGGCTCGGTTCAGTCCCTTCCGGTTAGACGCGGGGTCGGCTGCACTGGCCGGACGGGTGTCGGTTGCACAGCAGGCCAGGAAAGGATTTGGTCAAAATGCAGGAAGGAGGAGGATGTCGATGAGGGTGGAGCTGGATGTAGTGGATCGAGGGAGGTGGAGAACGGTGGGGAGCTCGACCGGAGTCGAGTCGGAGTCGGCTCGCCGGAGTAGCAGGCCGGGGAGGAGGTTGAAGGAGGGTGGTGGTTACTGTGTTTTGGTGTGGGTGATGGTTTGTATTTGTGAATAAATATTATGGAGAGGGTGGTTTTGTGTGGAAAGAGATGATGTGACCCCCCTAGGGATTAGGGCTGACCAATTATTGGGATGGGGTTACTTTGGGAAGAGGGTTGAGGTTTTATGTAAAAGGTTGAGTGGTGGGGATGGCTCCATTTTAAATGGAGGGCAATGATTAATCATGGAGAAAATGCAACAAAAAGGAGGAGAGGGAGAGAGGTTGGGTTGACTAGTCAAAGATAGGGGTTGGTTTTCTTCATTTGGGTTAAACCAATAGGATGGTGACACATCATTGCAATTTAGTCCCCAACAATTAGAAAATTGCACAGAAGTGGGTTTCTTGATTTAATTAATTAAAATTAGATATACTTGGCGTTCAAGAATTAATTAGGAGTACATGGGGCCAAAATTAGGTCGGGTCATCAATATCATTAGTGAAAAAATATTACCCTAATTTGGGTCGCACAAAAAATGGGTCAAGATTGCCTCCAATTTCGATTGGAAGCCACAACGATACAAAGTTAGAATTTATTTAGAAATTAAATAAACGTCCGCGACGAATATTGTGCGGCTAAAATAAAGCACAAGAGAGCATGATTATGAGTTGCAAGAAGGTCAGAATAGAAGGCAGGCATGTCTAGGGTAAGGCTGTAAAATTTGTTGGAAGGCAAAAGTTAGGGTAGCGCTCCAAATTTTGAAGCAACGACAATGTGCAATAATTAAATAAATTACGGTAATTAATTACTATATCCAACAATTAAATTCTAAATTAAACAATTAAATACATAATCCCATAATTCGGTTAGGTGTTCGTCTAGTGGGCTTCTAGGTCAAGTCTACCAGCTCAAACATTAAATGAACACTGCATATAATAATATATTTAATTACACGTCTCACATAATTATTTAATATAAATACCATAATATTAATAATATATAAAAATTCGAAAATACCCCTATTTTTGGAATGTGATAGTGACAAGTCTACCCTCCTTAAAAGAATTTCGTCATCAAAATTTAAAATCCTCAATAGTAGTATTTACTCATACACATCATTATTTTCCATCAAAATTAAATTCATCAATCCACAAAAATTGGGAAGTAATCCACATCGTTATTTCGCCATTTTTTGTTTTCCAAAGTTCTAAAATTATTGGATTTCTGAAAATCCTCAAATTTAATCATTGAATTCCATTCGTATCATAATCTCCTCAGAACTGATGTTAGTAATTAAAAACCCAAAATTGATATCTAATCCTCTAATTGTTTGCGTCGTATTTAAACGAAAAAGAGAAAGGGGATGAAAGTGTATTTTAAACGACGGGGTTTATAAGAGGCCCGCGCCCTTTCGGTTTACAAACAAACTTGTACAATTTGATCCTATGCTAAGATGTGGGAGTATAATTTATTTAATCTGGGTATAAATTGCTATAGGTGTCTGATCTGCGGTCGATCACTTTAGCCCTTGGACTACACGATGTTGAAGAAGTGCCGTGGAAGACAGGATGCAGCTTCGGCGGTTGCAAAGGAAGGTGGATGCGCGATGCTGAAGTCGTCGCTCCCTATTCCTTGCCTGAGCTCTGGATTCTTCTCTCTCTCTATCTCTCCCTCTTGATCTCTGGTTCGACGACCTTGTCCGATCTTCGA
This sequence comes from Iris macrosiphon, assembly GCA_036927795.1. Taxonomy (NCBI): domain Eukaryota; kingdom Viridiplantae; phylum Streptophyta; class Magnoliopsida; order Asparagales; family Iridaceae; genus Iris; species Iris macrosiphon. Next base: position 131,180,886 of record JAYESA010000002.1, read on the forward strand.
GTTTTTAGTTTTTTGACCTCGTTCGATCCTTCTTTCAAAGTTTCGACCTCGTTCGATCCTTCTTTCAAAGTTTCGACCTTTTTCCCCATTGTTAGGGGTCTCTATTTATAGAGTTTTGGTGACAGTGACCACTTCGTCGGTGTAAAAATCGAGGAGTAGGCAGTACAGCACCCTTTTACACAACGGTTAAAATAACCAATGCCTGCGTATAAATGACCTTTTGAGTGAGCATGTGACGCGTGTCCAACTAAGGGGACAAAACGCGTATATCTGCTGCGAAGATCACGGCGTAGAAGCCACGTAGGTAGGTATCTCTTGTGTAGAAGAGGTTGGCGCAGAAGCCAAATGACTGTCACCCTGGCGTAAAAGCCAAAATGGGCATAGAAGCCGAACAGGCGTAGAAGCCGAATAGGCATAGAAGTCGAACAGGCGTGGAAGCTGAATAAGCATAGAAGTCGAACAGGCGTGGAAGCCGAATGGTCGTAGAGACTGAGTGGGCATTTGAGCCGAATGGTCGTAGAGACTGAGTGGGCATTTGAGCCGAATGGTCGTAGAGACTGAAGGGGGCATAGAAGCCGAGTGAGCACTGATCCTGAATGGGCGTAGAAGCCGCTGCGTATCGTGCCAGAGTGCTGATATGGACGTCTTAGCCGGAATTACGGCTTTTGGAGATATAATCAAATCTTTTACAGAGATTTGCCATCATACCGTGCATTAAATACGGAGACGTGTTTTGAAGGTCTGTAGCCCTTCTGTGCATCCGTCGCAGAGACGTGCCTTGAGTGAAAACTGTCACCGCTTTGTTCAATTTGACGTAGAGACGTGCCTCGAGCCCTGTACGAAGTGCAGCTTTTGACGTGGCAGGCGGTTTGTCTTCTGCGGATCGTGAAACAGCTCATGTTGGCCTGTGTAAAACAAGGCAGCGTATTCCCTTATACGCGAAAGAGCGATTTACGTCGGGGGATTTAGTAGGCGCCAGTTTGGTGATATTTTTAACCAAATCCTCTGCATTAAATGCAGAGATCCGCCATCATTACTGTGGGGTGCGTCCCGAGTGGTCTGCCATCGTTCCCAGCCGTCGTTTGGGTAGCCGTGCAGCACTTTTTGTCAGGAGTCAGAGGTCAGGTTTACTGCGTGACTGGACAGTTTCTTTTCGGGAAGACGAAGCGTTCCTCGTATGCTTTAACGCTGCTTTGAGAGCGGCTGGGTTTTACGCCATGGAGGCGATGAAGAACCCTATTTTACGCTGGATGGCTCCGAAGGCCTCTGCTTACGCTGCTTTGTATCAAGATGCTGCGTAGATCGTTCCAGCGTATTTTTCATGCTTCTACACTAATTTAATCCGAACAATGAACTTTTTTATAAATCAAGAAATGTACATCTAAAAACACTAATCCATGAATCCAATAAAATTTAAAAATCTCGTCCAAAAAGTTTATGTTTAAACACTAACCCATTTATCATCTTACTCCTTAATTTTGAGCAAATCACCATATACAAATTTTACTATCCGATCCTTTGATCAAAAATCCAGTCCTTGCACGTTTATAAAAATTTAAAATCTTATCCCAAAATTCAAATCCAACACTAATCCATTAGTGATCTAAATCCTCGATTTCTTTTTCCACACAATACTCAAATAATATAATACTCGCAAAATCCTCAATTGCAATTTTCAAGTAAATCTATATCTTACAGTCAATAAATACAATAATAATCTTCTTAATTTTCTCAAAAATCTAATGACAATTTTAATTATTTCATAATCTTCATAAAATTAATATTTTAACAAGATCACCAATCATGTCATATCAAGTTCTCCACTCTTTGTTTAAATTATTGTTTATCCTCGAATTTTAAATGATAATTTAATCATATCTCAATCTTGATAGAATCAATGACCCATCAATTCTGCTATATTAAATTCTTAACCCTTTACTTAAATCAGTGATTTCCCTCAAAATTTAAGCATCCTGTCTCTCTTGTCAAGTCATAACATCTTCATAAATCTTCACTAGGGTCAAACCCCAATAATCAAGGTCTGAGAAAAATTCTACCTAGTCATACAATATACAATCTAGAGGAAACATGCTTGGCTATGGTCTGTCTTGTCACGGTATTGCAGTCTCTGTCAAGGTGTGCTACTAACTATATTCTAACAAAAATTATGAATACAAGGCTACAGTAGTAGGGAATCAATCAATCAGAAGATAAAAAAGGAACAGGAGGAAGAACAAAACATAGTCTTCTAACCCATTACTTGGATATCTTCATCCTCTAATATTCACATAACTCTAGCACATTCACTAACTAATTCCTATTCTTGTACACTGATATCCATATCAGCTAATCATTAGTCCACAAGACATCTATGAATACATACTCATTGCATATACCTGTCTATTGATACCTAAATCTGATACCAAGAATCTTTAATATACCCATGGTTTAATAATGCATCCAAGGTTTGATACCTGTATCCCTTTAGTACCATAGTTTCTACTACAAGTACACCCACTGCTAGTTCTCTTTCCTACTACAATTGTTCATACTAGTTGTTCTTATCACTCAAATGCACACCAAGGACAACACACCATACTAAGTACTGCTCTCTCTAATACAACTCTAGATGGACACCCAAGTCAGTCTGCAGTGTCATCTCAATCATGCTCAAGTCAACAGATCCTTACACATGTATATCATCTACTCATATACTAATTTATATTTCTTATCCACCATAAAATTTTATCCTCATAATAAAATCATCAAAATTTAACTTTTTGAACAATTTAAAATAAAAAGTGTATACTTTCCTCAAGGGTCAAATATTCAATATTGAAATCGATTTGATCACTTCCCAAAAATCTTTATAGCTTTGACTATGTTTATTAAATTGAATTTGAACCCTCAAAAATTTAATGACATAAATCTCAACTCCTCAATAATTCTTAAAAATTAAAAATTCATTTCCACTCTTCAATTTATAAATTTTAAATCCATTAGCATATATATAAACACTCACAGTCTCTAATACTCAAGGTGCACTCAAATACATCTATTGTCTACAACTCTCTCAACTGGGTACTAAAATTGTACTGGCCGAATTACTTGCACTATTACTTCCAAATGATCAAAATTATCATCACACATATTTTCTCCAATGAGTTTCTATCTATATTAACTGATATACTAATTTAACATTATCATACAAGGCAATTACTATTAGCACCTTGCTCAACTAATCCTTGATATAGAATCATTAGTACCCTTGGTATGATAACACTAGCTTCATTATTGGATCATCTCATCAAACTTATCAGAACTCACGATTACTTGCACCTTCTATAACACCCATGTACTCTCATGGGCAAGTATATGGTTCCATATCTTGATTTATGTATATATATCTTCTCTTAAATATTTTACAGCCTGTTACACTAGTCTGTGATACACTTCATACCTTGCATGATCCATCTTGATATATTTTTCTACCCATGGCACACTATTGGGATTTTCTAATACTCATACTTAGCATAATGTATTCTTATTCTCTCACACTTTCTTATACACTTATGGGTATCCTCCTACTATGGCACACTCATTAATTTCTTTTATGCATATGCACTTCTTTACTCTTGACACACCCAAGTATCACCCATTAAATTGAACGTCATGCTCCATTAATCCTTAACACAATTTTCTTGATACTTAATTGTTTACATAGATCACTCAATTACATAATTATGATTATCCAGAACGGGTATGCTGGCTCTGATACTAACTCTTGGAACCATCACTGATACTATTTTCTCCTTCTTCTACTAATAGTACCAATACTAACCATAATAACACATATTATAGAACTATTGCTACGAGGTACTATGCTATGGGTTAACTCTAGATTGATTCCTACTGCTCACATGTCTAACTAAGAAGCACTTACAACTAACAAGTCACACTCAGTCAACACTGACACAAGACACAGACAAAATTGTAAGTCACTAATTATCATACTAACAAGGAATCCTCAAGGAAAAGAAGCTCAAAAAAGAACTGGATTGAGGACTAAAGGTATTCCTACTGCTAGCAAACAAAAGGATGATGAATAAAGTCCTGTAATAACAGAAATAGATAAGTGTTGAGATGATACTTTAAGAACCAATTTAAGATACAACCTGATATTCATACACGTCTGTCCGAAATCATGACACTCAGAATCTTTGCCACGCCAGTAAGCATAGGTGCGATAGACGACAGGTTCCGTAACTAAAGTATGCAACCCTATAATCACATCATGTAGAATCTTCGCCACGCCAACCGGTATGGCTGCGAGAGACTCTAAGTTCCATAACTACAGTATGTACATCCAAGTCTGGTTCCTACGTTCTCGTCACGACAGCTAGTGTGGCTGCGATAAACTCTAGGTTCCATAACCAAAATAGACGTTTTACCTTTCTCACTGTCCTCATCAATATATGTCATCAGATGATACCGTAAATTTTAGCCCGTAAAATTTATCTCGATATAAAAATCAAAAATCAACAACGACACCAAGAGTTTAAATTTAACAACTGGTCAACAAGAATCAAACTCAACAATGATACCAAGATTTTAATTTAATAACTGCTCAACAAGAATCAAGTTCAGTAACAACAAGCGAGAGCGGACGAAAACAAGGAAAAAGATTTAAATTGGAAATTGTAATAAGATTCTCAAGGGGTCATCTCAGGAATCTCTCAAAACTTTTGTGATTAAGTATCCTCTCTCATCCTAGTATCCTATGTCCTATATTCTATAGCAGACACGCAGTAGTACAACTAATACGTCGCACTACCATGACATCGCACTACCACGACATCGTATTACTTGCGAAGTCTGACCTGCATGGGCCACCACTAAAAATGTGTCACGACCCGCACCCGGTATAGGGGTACGAGAGCGTGGGTACGTCCAGCCTACGCCGCAGCATCGGCGGTAGAACGCTATCTAGGTCATGTAACTATCTAATTAATCTCACATGAATATCCAACTCCATAAGGAGATGTGGATATCACAAAATAATGCTGAAAATACTCAATCACATAAGCTAAAGCACGATGAGATATCGAAGCAAGCAATAAAATACAAGATAAGTCTAACGATAAAAATAACCATACCTGCAATCAGTAACATCCAATCCCCCAAGTGTGTCGAAAACAAGTCCACTATGTCACAGTCTGGAAAATATATCCAGTCAGGATTGGAACGAAATACACCTCTAACAGCAGTTCCACATATATTGATAAGACTATAATACAGTGTAAAGAAATATAGATAGATATAAAAATCGGCAATAAAGAATACTGACGAGCATGGATATACTGAAACAGAAATACTGGAATGAGGAATACTGGAGCATATAATGTACATCTAGAAATAAAATACAAATCCAAGTACACGCTAGAATAATGAACTGGTATGTAAAGGTGTACACGAACAAAACTAGAACATGTGGGGATGCTAGATCAATACACTAGAGATACATGTCAAGAATCATCTAACTAAGTGTGTGAAATATCAACATATCATGTGATCGACTTGGGACTGACGAAACTCATTACATTGGTTAGCGATCATCCCAGAGGTCAGGCTAATCCATCTGGATAGCTATGATGCGAGTAATAGTCAGGCTAACCATATGTAACAGTGATGAAGCATGTAATGGTAAGGCTGCACCGACGTGAGGCGTGGGTGAGCTATAATGCATGTAAGGTTGGGTATGATCACATAAGCTACTAATATTTCCCCGTTTCCCTCCAGCTAGCACGATAGATTCCTGATCACGACTCCTCGTGACAGGTCTCAATGATACCAACTCGTGTAAAGAACAGTGTCAGAGTCATGTATGCTATACAACAAGAGTTATAAAAATAATCAATATAAGGGAAACTGTCAGAGAATGTACTCGCCTTGGGTCCTTAGCTGGTAATATCAATATCCTGTTCCAGAGTATGGTCTGGATGATCCAACCGTCCTATAGACATATCATAAAATAATACAACACTGCATCAGATGCTACACTAACACATAATCAAAAAAAATCAAACTCAGGGGCTATGCCAGGTAGGGCACTAGTCAACTAGAGTCAAGTGCGTCAAGTTGCATAGGCGTCTCGTCTGTGATTGCTGTGCAATCCGACAGTCGGTGGTACGGGTCTTGCCAGTTCGTCAGTGTACGCATGGCAGACAGCTAACAGTTCATGGGGTCATAGGTCCATGTAAATACGGGGTATCCGTAATTATACTTGGGTCGCCTAGTACCTATATATATATATATACATATTACACATAATATATATATATATATATATATATATATATATATATATATATATATATATATATATATATATATATATATATATATATATATATATATATATATATATATATATATACCAATTAAATACGTACATAAAATATATATAAGTGTATATCAATAATTTCGTACAAAATAGGTATAAGGGTGTATATAGTATATATACATTTTTATATTTAAAAAAATACACATACCATATTATATATATATATACAACTAATATTTATACGTATACCAGGAAAAATATATATATATATATACTGAATATATATATATATATATATATATATATATATATATATATATATATATATATATATACCAAATAATACATATACTATATACAGATATATATACATACCAAATTACGTTTATATATATATATATATATATTAATACAATAATTTACATATATCATATATATATATATATATATATAGATATATTAATATACATACATGAATACGTAAATATAAAATAAAGAAATACACGATATATTTATATGTATATATATCTATATATATACATATACGTGTATAAATACGAACATATGTACACACATACACACATACACATACATATATACGCATATACGCATATACACACACATATACATACATGTATATATATGAATATATATACACGTATACATATATACTATACATACGTTATACTAATTTATATATACAGTATAAATTTATACTAAATACATACATTATACATTATACTAATTTATATTCATTACATTATGCATTTAAGGAGGGAAGAAGTAGAGGAACTCACCGAGGTGGTGGCTCGACGGTGAGGCTAGGTCGCCTGGCCGGGGAGGATGATGGCACTGGTGGTGGTGGTTGCACAGCCAGGAAGGGAGGTGGTGGAACGGAGGTAAAACCGGAGGGAGGAGGACCGTAGCAGCCGGGGAGAATGACCAGGGGCTCGGCCGGAGTACAGGGAGGTGGTGCAGCGGGGAAGCTCACCGGGAAACGAAGACGAGGGTGGTGGTTCGATGAACGGGTGGCTCGAGGGTACTCCGGGGGAGAAGAGCAGCGGGTGGAGGAGCTCTGGAGGAGTCGGGGAGAGCCGCTCGGGTGCTGCGGGTATAAACTGGCCGGACTACAGCTCGCCGGAGTCGTCGTGGGTGCTGTACAGAGAAGTGGAGTCGAGGGGGAGGCTCGACACCGGACTACGATGGCGGAGCAGGGTCTGCTTGGTGACGTTCGGCCGAAGATGGGAACGAGGGGAGGAGCTCAGCTGAGGTGAAGCCGCGGGGCTGGAACGAGCCGGAGTTGCAGTATCGAGGTTGAGGACAGCAGGGTGGCCGAATGCTGCGTGTCAGTCGCACTGCCAGAGCGGGTCAACCGCAATGTACAGTGCCAGAGCAGTGGCTCGGTTCAGTCGCTTCCGGTTAGATGCGGGGTCGGCTGCACTGGCCGGACGGGTGTCGGTTGCACAGCAGGCCGGGAAAGGAGTTGGTCGAAACGCAGGGAGGAGGAGGATGTCGATGAGGGTGGAGCTGGATGTAGTGGATCGAGGGAGGTGGAGAACGGTGGGGAGCTCGACCGGAGTCGAGTCAGAGTCGGCTCGCCGGAGTAGCAGGCCGGGTATGAGGTTGAAGGAGGGTGGTGGTTACTTTGTTTTGGTGTGGGTGATGGTTTGTATTTGTGAATAAATATTATGGAGAGGGTGGTTTTGTGTGGGAGGAGATGATGTGACCCCCCTAGGGATTAGGGCCGGCCAATTATTGGGATGGGGTTGCTTTGGGAAGAGGGTTGAGGTTTTATGTAAGGGGTTGAGTGGTGGGGATGGCTCCATTTTAAATGGAGGGCCATGATTAATCATGGAGAAAATGCAACAAAAAGGAGGAGAGAGAGAGAGGTTGGGTTGACTAGTCAAAGATAGGGGTTGGTTTTCTTCATTTGGGTTAAACCAATAGGATGGTGACACATCATTGCAATTTAGTCCCCAACAATTGGAAAATTGCACAGAAGTGGGTTTCTTGATTTAATTAATTAAAATTAGATACACTTGGCGTTCAAGAATTAATTAGGAGTACATGGGGCCAAAATTAGGTCGGGTCATCAATATTATTAGTGAAGAAGACTCAGAACAGAATATTACCCTAATTTGGGTCGCACAAAAAATGGGTCAAGATTGCCTCCAATTTTGATTGGAACGCACAACGATACAAAGTTAGAATTTATTTAAAAATTAAATAAACGTCCGTGACGAATATTGTGCGGCTAAAATGAAGCACAAGAGAGCATGATTATGAGTTGCAAGAAGGTCAGAATGGAAGGCAGGCATATTTATGGCAAGGCTATGAAATTTGTTGGAAGGAAAAAGTTAGGGTAGCACTCCAAATATTGAAGCAACGACAATGCGCAATAATTAAATAAATTACGGTAATTAATTACTATCTCCAACAATTAAATTCTAAATTAAATAATTAAATACATAATCCCATAATTTGGTCAGGTGTTCGTCTAGTGGGCTTCTAGGTCAAGTCTACCAGCTCAAACATTAAATAAATACTGCATATAATAATATATTTAATTACACGTCTCACATAATTATTTAATATAAATACCATAATATTAATAATATATAAAAAGTCAAAAATACCCCTGTTTTTGGAATGTGGTAGTGACAACGAATCACTTACGCGCATTAGCTACTCCACGAGTCTGCGTATTCTCCAAGGCAAGAGCTTGTTCGCGTCCTTGCGGTGGATTTCTCTGCTGCTGCTGGACCTGCTGGAAGAGTATGGCCTGGGGTATCAAAGGTGTCCTCGGCTGTTACCCTCCTGGAGGTGGTGGTATGACTCCTTCAACTTTCGTTTGCGGTATTCCCAATGCTGGACAGGCTGGCCTCGATACTGGTAAAGCTTGTTGGTTAACTATTGGTGCTTCTCCTCGATGCATCGTGCAACTTCTGGCTAAATGTTTGCTGGATCCGCAAATCAAGCACAGTCCCAACTTGCATCTGCACTCCCTCTCAATATGGCCTATCTTGCCACAGTAGTGACAAGTAGGAAGGACTAAGGCTCTTAGTGCTGCCCTCGATGGTGGATTCATCTGTAGTCGCTTTGCAGCTCTTTCTTGCTGTGCTTGGTCTAGTGCATGCGGCCGCTTCTGGCTGGACTCTATCCTGGTGATGCACTCCATGGCCCGTGCTGCAGTAAGAACGTCCGTTGCAATGGAGCTGATTGACTTCCGTAGCTCTAAGCTAAGTCTGTAAATAAACTCCTTCGTTTGGCTTTGTTGAACCTTCTGATAGGCTTGCATCATCGTTTAGTACATTTGAAACATATGTTTTCCGTCCATAGCTTGCCCTTGTGGGAATACGGGCATTGGTGGAGTAAACTACGTCGATGGTGGAATGTCATCTTGCTAGATTCTCGAGGCTTGCTGATTTGCTTGATTGTGTTGTTGACCACCATCCACTAGTGTTACTTCTTCTTCGTTGGTTACCACAGTATCTCGTGGTGATCTTTCAGGAGTCTTGTCATTTGCTCGTGGATCCATAACTCTGCAACCAAAATAAACAATAAGAGGTGCACAAGAATCAAGGCAGAATACAAGTCAAGAAATTAATTCGAATCCGATATTGATATCAAGAACGATTCAAGCAAGTGGATGAGATCCTTATCCTATCTTATTGTAGGCTTTCTCGGTCCCTAAGTTAAAACTGAAGCAATTTAGTCGTTGACCTGCATGGGCCACCACAAAAACCATGTCACGTCCCAGTCCCAAAATATCGAGGGACTAGCCACGTGGCAATGGCCAGCAGCACACACCGATGGGCAAACCCAATTTAATGGATCCATTGGGGCGTACTTAAGCTGTAATACAACAATAAGAGTCTAAATACTAATCTCATCCACAGAAATGAATACAACAATATAAAGCAAGATCAATCTCAATAAAACATAAACTCGGAAAAATAACCCGATAATGAGTTTGATACAATAATTAAATGACAAGAAATAAGAGTAAACAACTGCAAATACTGAGTATGGATAAAGCATATACTCAGAAGATATCCTTGGTGATCACTCGTCTACTGGATCTGGTATTGCTCCAGTGCCTGCTACTGTTCCTGCTTCTGCTCCTGCTAATGCTCATGTTCCGTCTACCTCGGGATCGATCTCGTCTGCTAATCCTGGGGACATAATCCAGATCCAGGTCCTCAGGGGACATAGCAAGGTACAAAATAACTCAAGCCATAAATAAATACAGTGCAACAATAAATGAATCAATAGGATAAACTATATAACCAGCTACGTGATATGCAAGTGAGAGTTTTTAATCATACTCAGGCTGAGACTACTATAGGCTCTGTGTCGGGGAAATCCATAGCAGCAGTAGTATTACGACTCCAGTATAGCCAAAGCAAGTGGTATTATGATTCCAGTACATGTGCCAAAGTACCTCCAGATAACAATATATATATATAATCAGCCTTTGATATGGTAATACTCTCCCCATCCCATGTAATCATACGTCTCATGTCCACGACGTCTTATGTCCATGTCACACAGGATCATTTCTAATGCAGCAAGTCAATGATAACTAAGCAAAAGAATATGTCATGAAACCTGTAACCTATACAGAATCACCATAAATTTCTCAGGAAGATTCTGTCTCATAAATAGTGTCAGGTATCATTGGTTATGACGTACTTGATAATGCAAGCACGAGAATGTATAGGGTCTCGATATCCATGTCTAGGTGACGTTACGCAACTCCGCGTACGGCGTTGGCAGCCGAATATTATTCGGACGCTAAGTAATGTCACTCGGTCCTAGGTTAAGCATGTATAACATATGAATAAATCAAAACTACAATATGAAGGAGGTACTGCAAGTTTTGGCAAGGTACACTTGCCTGGGTTTTGGTTACCAACTGCGGCTCTAGTATCAGCGGGTTCTGTAGGTACTCCTCTGGTTGCTGAAATAGACATCACCATCAGATTCAAAAAATATCAAATAGCTAGAAACGCCTGTCCTTGAGTCTAATTTGGACATAGGGGCAAAATGACAGTTTCTGGTCAAAGTGGGGTCCACATGTGGCCCGTTTCGCACCAAAAAATGTGTCAGAAATAATGGTCTCCAAATTCGTCAAACTTAATGTCAACAAGTCCAGAACGATGATACAAATCCAACAGAACTTCCAAAACTGGATTCCGATGAGCCGATCACAAAATCGCCCGTCAAGTGGAGCCGGGGCCCACGATACGCGATTTTGTCAACGTTCTCAGAATTGAACCAAACTTGGGTCACAGGACCAGCATATTGCTACGAGTCCGATGGCACAATTTTTGTTTTGATCTGACATGTGTACACGAAGTTACAATGAGTTTCAAAACAGGTCGATACGGGGCGTTGTCGACGGATACGCGTTGATTCCGGTGTGCACGCACATCCAAATCAACTTCCGCAAAATTCCACACGTCCGTATCAACGGCGTGCAACTTTCAGTGAAGTCCGCACACGACCAAATTGTCCAGTTTGGCGAGACGCACTCAGTTCCGGCAAAAATGGGGTGTTATTTTCCTGATTTTGGATCGCAGTTCACGATCGCCACAGGACGCGACACACCGAGCGGGTTGCACGGGCATCGAGAGGGTTACAACAGACAGAACGGAAAATAGGGTAGCGAGGAGAGAGAAAAGGCTACCTGAACAGGGCTCCGTAGAACTAGGATTCCTCGTGTCCGCGAGGCGACATGACTCGACACGGCGGGGACTAGGGTTCCGGCGCTGGGAGAAGCGGCTGGGGAAGCCGGGGCTTCGCCGGAGGAGGGGCGGCGTGCTGGCGGAGGTGGAGCGGGTCAGGCGAAGGCGGCCGGAGCTGTGCTGGTGGCGCCGGGTCGAGGCGGAGACGGCTGGGTTGACGCTGGGTTCTGCTGTTGCGGGATCGTCGGGGACGATGGTTGCGGTGGCACTGCGGGGAGTGGTTCGTCGAGGTCGTCGACGGCTGGGTCTCCGGAGGCTGTAGGAGAGAGGCGTTACTGGAGGTCGGGGATGACGGTGGCTGGGGGTTGCTCGCGGGGGAAAGGCGGTGATGGCGGAAGCTCGGGCGGTGGCTGGGCTCGGGGAGATGGAGGGAAGGCTGAGGTCGTCGGGGACGACAGTGGAGGGAAGACAGGCGGTGGTAGCTTCTCGTCGGAGGCGTGGGGTTTTATAGGGGCGAGAGGAAGGAGCTGGGCAGTTATGGACGGAGGAGGCAGGGTGAAACGGGCAGAGGAGAAGGGTGAAACGACCCCGGGGAAGGCGGCGGCGGTTACGGGCGGCGGTCGGCGGGGGAAATCGAGGGTTTACGGTTACTGTAGATAGGGTAGCGGGTCGAGTTCGGGTCGGGTTTGGGTTTTGGGCCCGGATCCGACCCAATAAGGATTGGGTTGGGTTCAGGATGGGTTCGGTTCAACATGGTTTGGTTTAGTTTGGTTTGGTTTAATAATAAACCGGATTTATTTTGGTTTAATAAAAATTTAGTTTTTAGGTCTTTAAAAATATTTTCGGGGTCCAATAAAATCCAGAAAAATTATCTTATGTCTAATATTTTATTTTACACCAAAAATATTATTTTTATAATATTTTAATATTTAATAAACATATTTAAAAAATACTTAATACCGAAAAATAATTGATTTAATTAGTTAAAAATCACAGAAAATTCTAGAAAATTTATTTTTAAAATCTAAAAAAAAATCTGGGGGTTTACACTTTTCCCTAACCTAGGTGTATAGATCTTAGAATTGATGTTGGAGCTTGGGTTGGAAGCTTAGAAGCTTAGTGTGGTGAATTTGGAGCTTTTTGGAGACTTTGGCCTTGGGATTCCAACTCCCAAGAGGTAAATCCTAATTTTTTTCCTTATGATTACTCTAATATATTGTATATAGTAGTTTAGAATTTTCCTAGATCTTAGGGCTATCCATGGGAGGAAGTTGGAGCTTGTTTGGATGTGTTTGGAGACTTTGGCATTAGATTTTGTGTCAATTTTGGGTAAAATCCGAGATTGGCCCAATTTTTGGTGTTGCCCTAGGTTAGACGGACCTAGGTAGACGTGCTTGGGTGCCTTGAGGGTGAGTACATGTCTCCGTTCGGACACGTGAGATCGTGTCGCAGAGATTTGGGCATTTTGGGCGATTTGGAGGTTTTTCGTTGTCATAGGTTCCACACGCGTGCGCATTTTTGCCACGGACCTAGAATTAGAGAGTTAACCCTTTTTTCTAGGTTCTAGACCTCGATTAGAACTCGTGGATAAATTTTGGGTCAATTCCGAGTAGATTTGGTGTGCGTTTTACGAGATTTTATGAACCGTACTCCACGTGTTCGTCGAAATGACCGAATGGCCATTTCGACTTGGTTTCTAGGTTTTGGGCTTGTGCGCAGGTTAGTTTAGCCTCGGAGAGTGTGTATTAGAGTTTTCGAGTATATATTTATATATATATATATATGTGTTTTTATATGTGGGGATGAGTGTGGTTGAGTGTGTGTGTTGGTGTTTGTGTTTGTGTAGGTGTTTATATATATATATATGAGTGTGTTTGTGTGTGTGTGTATATATATATATATATATATATATATATTTATATTTATATTTATGTATGAGTGTGTGTATATATATATATATGGTTGTGTGTGTGTGTATATATATATATATATATATATATATATATATATATATATATATATATATATATATATATATATATATATACACACACACACACTCATACATATATATATATATATATATATATATATATATATATATATGTATGAGTGTGTGTATATATATATATATATATATATATATATATATATATATATATATATATATATATATATATATATATATATATGTTTGTGTATCTATATATCTAAGTGTGTGCGTGTTAGTGTATGTCAAGGTATGTGTGTGTTGGTGTGAGTGTCGAGAGATAGAGAGGTAGAGAGAGTGAGTGAGGCAGTGGCTATGGGAGCAGCTGATACTGCAGGGAGCAGCATCTTCAGCAGCAGAACGCAACAAGCAGCGCCGCGACAACGAGCAGTGCTACAGCGGCTAGTAGCAGCTAGCAGCGTGCTGCAGCAGCAGTTAAGTGTAGCAGCGCTCGCGGCAGCAGCGCAGCACCGCGGTAGCGCCGCAGCAGCAACAGCAATAGTAACAGCAATCGCAATGTTGGCAGCAGCAGCGCGAGCGCATTTCAGCAGCGCAGCACACAACAGTACCTCTCCTCCCCCTTTTTTTATATATATGTATGTATATATAGATGTATATAGATAAATATATATATACATAGATAGATATAGATATAGATATTGATAGTTAGAGGTATGTATATGTATATAGATACTAGTATATATAGATAGATATATAGATATGTACATAAGTATAAGTATATATATTGTCACGCCCCAGTCCCAAAATAACGAGGGACTAGACATGTGACAATGGCCAGCAGCACGCACCGATGGACAACCCAATTTAATGGATCCATCAGGGCGTACTTAAGCTGTAGCATAACAATAAGTAGGTCCAATGATATAAGTCACAGTCTATACTAATCTCATCCACAACAGATATTCACAGATCAAATGCCAGAATAATGCAAATAGAATAAACTAACAAATCTCAATAAAAGTGTCTCGGAGAACAATCCGAGAACAAGTCTGATACATCAATGCAATAGACAGGAAATAAAGGAACTGAAAATATAAATAACTGAGTATGTAAAGCCAATACTCAGGAGAAGTCCTCTGGCACGATCTCGTCCTCAGGTTCTGGTACAGCTCCTGGAAGTGCTCCTGTACTGTATATCTCGGGATGGATTTCTTCGGCTATACCTGGGGACATAATCCAGATCCAGGTCCTCAGGGGACATAGTAAGGTACAAAAAAACTCAAGCCAAAATAAATAATACAGTACAACAATAAATAAACAATAGGGTAAACTATGTAACCAGCTAAGTGATATGCAAGTTGAGAGCATCACTAGAACTCAGGCTGAAGCCACTACAAGCTCTGTGTCGGAGAGCCGGTAGCAGTAATAACACGTAACGGGACAAGCTCGGGTTTAGAGTCTTGAGCCTCACAATAATAGGGGTTTCATATATATATGATCAGCCTGTAGCCTGTGTGTCTCTCCCCACCCAATGTAATCACACATCTCATGTCCACGAGGCCCCATGTCCATGTCACGCAAGATCATATCTAATACAGCAAGTCATAATAAGCTCTAAGCATATATGTAAAGAATATGTCATGAACCTGAATCCTATACAGAATCACCATGAATGTCTCAGGAAGATTCTGTCTCATGAATAGTGTCAGGTGTCCTGGGTTATGATGTACTTGGTAAGACAAGTACGAGAAATATCGGGTCTCGGTATCCATGTCTAGATGATAATACACAACGCCGCGTACGGTGTTGGCACCCAACTATTAATCGGACGATAAGTAAAGTCACACGGTCCTAGGTTGAACAGTTATATCAAGATTATATATTTATGTACAAAGAACTCAAGCAAGTACTATAACAGGAATCACTGCAAGTTGGCAAGGTACACTTGCTTGTGGTTCTGGCTCCAACTGTAGCTTTGGTATTCGTGAAATCTCCAGGAACATCTCCGGATGCTGAAACAAACATTACCATCATGCTCAGAAGATATCAAATAGCTAAAAATGCCTGTCCTTGAGTCCAATTTGGAGACAAGGACAAAAATGACAATTTTGGGTCAAAGCGGGGTCCACATGTGGGCCGCTTTGCACCAAAAAATGTGTCAGGGGCAAAGTTCTCTAAATTCGTTAAACTTAGTGTCAACAGGTCCAGAACGATGATACGAACCCAACGGAACTTCCAGAATTGGATTCTGATGAGCCGATCACAAAATCGCCCGTCAAGTGGAGCCTATGGGGCCCACGATACGCGATTTTGTCAACATTCTCAGAATCGAACCAAACTTAGGTCACAGGACCAGCGTATTGCTACGAGTCCGATGGCGTAAGTTTCGTTTCGATCCGACGTGTGTACACTAAGTTACAGCGAGATCCCGAAAGGATGGATACGGGGCGTTGTCGGCGGATACGCGTTGATTTCGGTGTGCACGCACATCCAAATCAACTTCTGCGAAATCTCGTACGTCCGTATCGACGGCGCGCACGTATCGATGAAGGCCGCACGCGACCAAGTTGTCCCATTTGGCGGGGCGTACTCAGTTCCAGGGTGGAACAGGGCATTGTTTTTCCTGTTTTTGGATCGCGGTTCGCGATCGCCACAGGACGCGACACACTGAGCGGGTTGCACGGGCATTGAGAGGGTCACACAGGGTTCGCGTTGCAACAGACGAAACCAAAAATTGGTCAACGAGCAGAGAGAACGGGTTACCTGAATAGGGCTCCGTGAAACCGAGATTTCCGTATCCGTGTCGACACGACTCAGTGTCAGGCCGTGTTCGAGTTCTAGGGTTAGGGGGCTTCGCCGAAGTCGGGAGGCTGCTGGCGGCTGCTCGCCGGAGGGAGGCGGAGGCGGCACTGGCGGCCGGGGGATGGCGGAGGTGGCGTTGCCGGAGGGAGGCGGAGCGCGCTGGGACATCGGCGGAGGCTGCTGGAGACGCGGGGAGGAAGGAGAAGGAGAGGGCGGCACTAGGGAGAGAGTGGCAGCGGCGAGGGGAGAGGGTGGCAGGCATCGAGGGCCGAAGGCGGGAGGCGGTGGCGATTCGTGGTGGTGGAAGAGGGGATGAGGCTGGAGGCGGAGGGGGTTTTTGTAGGGCGGAGGAGAGGAGATCGCGGCGGGGGAATCGGAGCCGAGGGCGACGTGGCGGGGAAGGCGGGAACGAGGGGGAGGCATGGTCGGGCGGAGCGGAGCATGGCCGGACGACGCGGGCGGCTGCCGGAGGACGCGGGGGGGGGGGGGGGGCGCTGGGTTCGTGGGGTGCGGGTGAGGGTGAGCGGGCGAGCGGGTCGGGTCGGGTCAGGCGGATCCGGCCCAATCCAATAAGAATTGAATGCGGGTCGGATCTAGCGGGTTTTGGGTCGCGGGTTAGACCCGGATCCGACCCGCTAGGGTTGGGTTTGGGTTTGGTTCGGTTCAACAGTTTGGTTTGGTTTATTTCAAATAAACCGGGTTTATTTAGGATTTATTTTGGTTTAATTATAAAATAGTTTTTAGGGCTTTAAAAATACTTTCGGGGTCCAATAAATTCCAGAAAAATTACCCTAAGTCCAATATTTTATTTTACACCCGAAAATATTATTTTTATAATATTTTAATATATTTTAAAAACATTTAATTTTATTTAAATACCAAAATACCTTGATTTTAATTAGTAAAAATTACCGAGAAATCCCCGAAAATTCTGAAAAATCTGTTTTAAAATCTTAAAAAAATCAGGGGGTTTACAATCTACCCCCTTTAAGAGGATTGCGTCCTCGCAATCAAAGAATAACCGGTCAATAGGGATGACACGGTTGCAAGCATTATTCGAAACAACACACCTAGGGAAAATATCGTTTCCCTAAGAATGAAAGTTATGCACTTTCCAGAGTGAAGAAAATCTAGTTAAAACAAGAAAACTACAGCTTTTAGAAAAACTAGGTTATTATTAACAAGTTCCAAATTACTAGGTTAGGGCTAAGGTCACGAACCAATAGGCATGAGCTAAAACAATACTAGAATCGATAGCTACGAATCACTTACGCGCATTAGCTACTCCACGAGTCTGCGCGTTCTCCACGGTCATCGCGAAAGCTTGTCCTCGTCCTTGAGGTGGTGCCCTCTGCTGCTGGGCCTGCTGGAAGAGTGCTGCCTGGGATGCCAAAGGTGGCCTCGGTGCTGGTGAAGCTTATCGATTTATCATTAGTGCTCCCTTTCGATGCTGAGGATAATCTTTGGCTAAGTGTTGGTTGGACGCGCAAATTAAGCATAATCCCAATTTACGTCTGCACTCATTCTCAATGTGGCCTCGCTTGCGACAATATTAACAGATAGGCAGTACTTGCGGAGATGCTTCTGGTGGCTGGTGCATATGAGGCTTCTTTGCAATTTCTTCTTGTGGTGCTCCGGCTGGTGCTGATGTGGCGGGTTGATTAATCACCACTGCTTTCTCTCGACGTTCAGGGCAATCCCTTACCAAATACTTTTTGGATCCGCAAGATAAACATCGTCCCAGTCTGCGTCGGCATTCTTTAGCGAGGTGTCCTACCTTGCCACAGTAGTGACAAGTAGGAAGGACTAGTGCTAGTGGTGTAGATGCTCTCTGTGGTGGATTCATCTGTAGTCGCTTTGCAGCTCCTTCCTGTTGTGTTTGGTCTAGCGCTAATGCATACGGCCGCTTCTGGCTGGACTCTATCCTTGTGGTGCACTCCACGGGTCGTGCTGTAGCAAGAACGTCCTCGTCTAAGGTAGTTGCATTTGAACTGATTAACTTCTGTAACTCTGAGCTAAATCTGTCGATGAACTTCTCCGCTTGGTTTTGCTGAGCTTCTTGATGAACCTTCTGATGGGCTTGCATCATCGCGTAGAACATTCGAAACATTTGTTGTTCGTCCATAGGCTGTCCTAGTGGAAAGGAAGGCATCGGTGGAGTAGACTGCGTCGATGGTGGAACGTCATCTTGATGGATTCTCGAGGCAGGCTGACTTGCTTGACTGCATTGTGATGATTGACCTTCACCAACTGGTGTCACTTCATCTTCGTGGGTAACCACAATACCTTGTGGTGTTCCTGCATGAGCCTCGTTGCTGGCTTGTGGGTCCATTTCTCTGCATCCAAAATAAACAATAAGAGGCGCACAGGAATCAAGGCAGGATGCAAGTCAATAAATTAATTCGAATAGATATCAAGAACGATTCAAGCAAGTGGATGAGATCCTAAAAACTTATCCTATTCTTATTGCAGGCATGTTCGGTCCCTAAGTTGAAACCGAACAATTTAGTCGTTAACCTGCATGGGCCACCATAAAACCATGTCACACCCCAGTCCCAAAATAACGAGGGACTGGACACGTGACAATGGCCAGCAGCACGCACCGATGGACAACCCAATTTAATAGATCTATCAGGGCGTACTTAAGCTGTAGCATAACAATAAGTAGGTCCAATGATACAAGTCACAGTCTATACTGTCACGACCCGCACCCGGTTATTCGGGCACGAGTACGTGGGTACGTCCAGCCTACGCCGCAGTGTCGGCGGTAGTACGCTGTCTAGGTCATATTCCCAGGTAATTTAGAATCTATCTCATCCACAGTAAAGTAAATAGACAAGAAAAATAATAGGGAATAGAAATGCTAAGTTTTCATAAGACAAATTGTGATATACAAATCTATGGTTTAATACAGAATCCAGAAGATAAATCGGGGACAAACCCGATTGCTGTGCTGAAAGAAAATACTAGCTAACTGGCTGCTACTCCTTAAGGTTAGTCTCCTGAGTGGGAACTGGCTTCTCAACTGTATCACCTGCTACCTTATCTGGGCCATAATAGGTGGGGGCAAGGTTCTCATCATCGCCTAAAACAACGGATCCAGTCAGGAAAGGAGCAAAGTACACAATGCACAACAAGATTAACTAAATATTTATGACAATTAGGAAGGAAATTGACTAAGTATCATGTTGAGAATATGCAGAAATAAGTAGTAAAATTAACTGAGAATTAAATGCTGTAAAACAGGGATATGAGTAAAACAGGAATAAATGAGACAGAAAAATGAAAACTACACAAGACAACAGGAACTGCAACCAGACAAGAAATTATGTGTGTGAACTTGTGTTATTTAGAATACATAGTTAGCATGTAGGGGTTTATAAGGCTAATCCGGCCATCATAGACGGCTATTAAACACGAATAATCGAGATCCGGCTGATGGATAGTCGTGTACCAACAGCTATTAAACACGGCACGGGGAAGGGTAAACTACATGCCTTCTAGTATTCTTCCACCCGACATGAAAAGCAAGACATGAACTCCAGTATTCAAGACATGAAATCCAGATTCTAACACTACGTGTAAACATCCAATGGTACTAGTAGAGCAAGGAATTAATTATCACAATATAAAGAATAAACTTGAAGTGCAGGTACTTGCCTGATGTTTGGATCCAATTACAGTTTTGTATCTCGGGGAAATTTCCAGAAATGACTCCGGATGCTGAAATAAACATTACCATCATACTCAGAAGATATCAAATAGCTAGAAATGCCTGTCCTTGCGTTCAATTTGGAGACAAGGGCAAAAACGGTAATTTCGGGCCAAAACGGGGTCCGCATGTGGGCCCGCTTTGCACCGAAAAACGTGTCAGGGTCAAAGGTCTCCAAATTCACCAAACTTAGTGTCAACAGGTCAGGAACGATGATACAAACCCAACGGAACTTCCAGAATTGGATTCCGATGAGCCGATCACAAAATTGTCCGTCGAGCGGGATCTGTGGGGCCCACGACACGCGATTTCGTCAACGTTCTCAGAATCGAACCAAACTTGACTCACAGGACCAGCGTATCGCTACAAGTCCGATGGCATAAGTTTCGTTTCGATCCGACGTGTGTGCACGAAGTTAGGGTAAATTGTAAAAAAGACAGATACGGGGCGATGTCCGCGGATACGCGTTGATCCCGGTGTGCACGCACACCCGAATCGACTTCCGCGAAATCCCACACGTCCGTATCAACGCTGCGCACATATCTGTGAAGACCGCGCACGACCAAGTCGTCCTGTTTGGCGGGGCGTACCCAGTTCCGGGGTGAATTGGGTCGATATTTTTCCTGTTTTTAGATCGCGGTGTGCGATCACCACAGGACGCGATGCCCCGAGCGGTTTATCCGGGCACCGAGAGGTTCATACAGGCTTCACAACGCAATTTGCTGAATCAAAAATAGAGCTACCAACAAAAAGTTACAAGTACCTGAAGGGGACCCAAAAACCGGGGTCGAATCGTGTCCGATACGTGTCCGACACGTGTCCGGACACAGGAGAAGAATTAGGGTTAGGGTTCAGGGGAATTGGCCGAGCTCCGGCGGAGGGCGGCGGCTGGGCGGCCAATCTGAGGCAGAGGGGGCCGGGGGCAGCACGGCAAGGCGGCGGCCGGGCTCGTGGCGGCGCTGGAGGCTGCCGGAGCTGCTGCGGGGAGCTGCTGCTGCTGCGGTGGCCGACAGACTGCTCGCCGGAGAAGAAGAAGAGGAGGGAGGCGGCTGGAGGCGACGGCGACGGCGGTGGCAGGGTGGCTGGGCAGCGGCGGAGGGCGGCGCGGCGTGGTGGTGTCGACGAGGGTCTGGCCGGAGAGGGAACGGGGAGGGTTTTAAATAGGGGTGGCCGGGGGTGAGGGGGGCCGAGATGGGCGGAGGCGGTTGCGGAGAAGGCGGCGCGTGGCCGAGCGGGCGGAGCGGCGTGGCGCCCGGCGGGAGACGCGGGGAGGGGAGACGTGGGGAGACGGGTCCCCGGGTGCGACGGGTTCCGGGTTGGGCGGACCCGCCCGACCCGCTAGGGTGGCCGGGCTGGGCTAAAGGGCTCGGCCCACTGGGCCGGGCCGGGCCCAAAACAAAAATAAAGATAATAATAATAAAAACAATAATAATAATAATAAAAACAATCAATTAATTAATTAATCAAATAAAATAGTTTTTAGGTATTTAAAAAATAGGTCTGAGGCCCAAAAAAATCCAGAAAAATTACGCTAAGTCCAGTTTTTTATTTTACACCCAAAAATATTATTTCCATGATAATTTAATATTATTTATTAACAATTAAAAATTATTTAATAATTAAAACTCTGATTTTAATTACAGAAAATTCCCAGAAAATTACAGAAAATTGTGAAAAATCCCAATTTAAAAATTCTTACAAATTCTGGGGGTTTACTATCTACCCAACTTATAAAAATTTCGTCCTCAAAATTTAAAATTAAGCCATAATCTGTTAACCCTTCATGTACATAAGGCAAGTCCATCGAAATCTCCTTGCGATAATTTAAATCCTAGTCTTATCCACTGCAATCACTTTAAGGTTAAGATGACTACTGTTCCAATCAAAAATTCAACCTATGGTTATTACTTCTTACTTTCTCAAATTATCCACAAGAAATTTTAAATTAAGTCCATCTACCACCTTCAAGATTTGCATATGCTTATAAATTTACCTCACGATTCTAATTTTCATAATTTCTTCGGGAAGTAATTCGAGTCCAGTAGTATTCCCTTTCACACTTGTACGCTTCAACTTTTTAAATTCCATTCTCATCCCTAATATTCCAGCTAGTTAGTCCAACCATCAAATTTTAATTTTTAATTCGAATCATCAAATTGAAAAATTATTTAAATGTAGTCCACCAATGTTCGAGTCTGAATTATATATCCTCTAGATTCAAGTTTGATGATTTTTCCTTCATTATTCAAAATTTAAATCATATACCTAAGGTATAACTATTGGGTCCTCGATATTAATTCATTAATCATCTTAGTCACTCCTCTAAATTTTCAAAATTAGAATGGCTTGAACCTCTCTAATCTTACCTTACTCGGTCACAATCCAAAAGACATTCCTCTCGAGTTGACAAATGCATTGCTACCCAACTTAGAGTTTACCCATTCATCACAAAAGACTATATACTTTAAGAAAATATTCCTTAATATGTTTACTCATGTCATTCAATCCTCAAAATTTCGACGCCGATCATGATATGTCCTTAATTTCGAAAGAAAAATCCTCAAGTATGTGATCGGCCTATGGGAAATATCTAGTATTCTCTGTGTATCAGACTTATACCAAGCACGAGGTTTCGTCTTTCTGAAATAAGGGAAGACGAGGATCAATAATACAGAGTTCGAGGGTGAGGTGATAGAACAGAAGTATCAGGATCAAGGAGTTTAAAGAATTCAGGTGGGAAATTGTCAAGCAATTTGTGGATTGAATCCTATCTTGGTAATGCTCGTTTTAATACAGTTGTGTAACCTATATGATATGCTCGGACATGTCTAGAGGGCAAGTATACTAGTCAACTATATATCTCAATCCACGTAAAGTAGTTATGCAAATGACGAACCAAGTGCACTAAGGTTGATCAGACCGTAATACACTGATTCAGATTAGACAATGTATTAGTAGGCGTCCCCAACAATACATATCTCATGATCAAGCTCGATAAAAGAGTAAGCTTGCAAAACTAGGCTATAATAGCAGCATAAGTCAAGGTAGTGCAGCAAATCTAGGTACGTTAGATGATGATGAAAGGATGTACAAATTATTTAAGTTCACAAAACAAAGCACAATAAGCACAATAACAAAAGACTCTACAATCTCTACAGTTATCAAATGTAAAGCATACCAGGTTATTTAGCAAGTTCAAAATTACTAGGTTGGGGCTGAGGTCACGAACCAATAGGCACGAGCTAAACAATACTAGAAACGGTATCTACAAATCACTTACGCGCATTGGCCATTCCAAGAGTCTGCGCGTTCTCCACGGTCATGCTGGTAGAGCATCTCGTGGTTATCTTGTAGGAACCTCGTCGCTTGCTGGTAGATCCTTTACTCTGCATCCAAAAATAAACGATAAAGGCGCACAGGAATTAAGGCAGGATGCAAGTCAAGAGATTAATCTGAATTTGATATGGATATCAAGAACGTTTCAAGCAAGTGGATGAGATCCTAAAAACTTATCATATTCTTATTGCAGGCCTGTTCGGTTCCTAAGTTGAAACCGAACAATTTAGTCGTTGACCTGCATGGGCCACCACAAAAATGTGTCACGACCCGTACCCGGTTATTCGGGCACGAGTACGTGGGTACGTTCAGCCTACGCCGCAGTGTCGGCGGTAGTATGCTGTCTAGGTCATATTCCCAGGTAATTTAGAATCTATCTCATCCACAGTAAAGTAAATAGACAAGGAAAATAACAGGGAATAGAAATGCTAAGTTTTCATAAGACAAATTGTGATATACAAATCTATGGTTTAATACAGAATCCAGAAGATAAATCGGGGACAAACCCGATTGCTGTGCTGAAAGAAAATACTAGCTAACTGGCTGCTACTCCTTAAGGTTAGTCTCCTGAGTGGGAACTGGCTTCTCAACTGTATCACCTGCTACCTTATCTGGGCCATAATAGGTGGGGGCAAGGTTCTCATCATCGCCTAAAACAACGGATCCAGTCAGAAAAGGAGCAAAGTACACAATGCACAACAAGATTAACTAAATATTTATGACAATTAGGAAGGAAATTGACTAAGTATCATGTTGAGAATATGCATAAATAAGTAGTAAAATTAACTGAGAATTAAATGCTGTAAAACAGGGATATGAGTAAAACAGGAATAAATGAGACAGGAAAATGAAAAGTACACAAGACAACAGGAACTGCAACCAGACAAGAAATTATGTGTGTGAACTTGTGTTATTTAGAATACATAGTTGGCATGTAGGGGTTTATAAGGCTAATCCGGCCGTCATAGACGGCTATTAAACACGAATAATCGAGATCCGGCTGATGGACAGTCGTGTACCAACAGCTATTAAACACGACACGGGGAAGGGTAAACTACATGCCTTCTAGTATTCTCCCACCCGACATGAAAAGCAAGACATAAACTCCAGTATTCAAGACATGAAATCCAGATTCTAACACTACGTGTAAACATCCAATGGTACTAGTAGAGCAAGGAATTAATTATCACAATATAAAGAATAAACTTGAAGTGCAGGTACTTGCCTGATGTTTGGATCCAATTACAATTTTGTGTCTCGGGAAAATTTCCAGAAATGACTCCAGATGCTAAAATAAATATTACCATTTTTCTCAGAAGATATCAAATAGCTAGAAACGCCTGTCCTTGCGTCCAATTTGGAGACAAGGGCAAAAACGGTAATTTTGGGCCAAAACGGGGTCCGCATGTGGGCCCGCTTTGCACCAAAAAATGTGTCAAGGTCAAAGGTCTCCAAATTCACCAAACTTAGTGTCAACAGGTCAGGAACGATGATACGAACCCAACGGAACTTCCAGAATTGGATTCCGATAAGCCGATCACAAAATCGCCCGTCGAGCAGGACCTGTGGGGCCTACGACACGCGATTTCGTCAACGTTCTCAGAATCGAACCAAACTTGACCCACAGGACCAACGTATCACTATGAGTCCGATGACGTAAGTTTCGTTTCGATCCGACGTATGTGTACGAAGTTAGGATGAATTGCAGAAAAGGCGGATACGGGGCGATGTCCGCGGATACGCGCTGATCCCGGTGTGCACGCACACCCGAATCGACTTCCGTAAAATCCCACATGTCCGTATCAATGCTGCGCACGTATCTGTGAAGACCGCGCGCGACCAAGTCATCCCGTTTGGCGGGGCATACCCAGTTCTGGGATGAATCGGGTCGATGTTTTTCCTGTTTTTGGATCGCGGTGTGCGATCACCACAGGACGCGATGCCCCGAGCGGTTTATCCGGGCACCGAGAGGGTCATACAGGCTTCACAACGCAATTTGCGGAATCAAAAACAGAGCTACCAACAAAAAGTTACAAGTACCTGAAGGGGACCTGAAAACCGGGGTCGAATCGTGTCCGACACGTGTCCGGACACAGGAGAAGAATTAGGGTTAGGGTTCAGGGGAATTGGCCGAGCTCCGACGGAGGGCGGCGGCTGGGCGGCCATTCTGAGGCAGAGGGGGCCGGGGGCAGCACGGCAAGGCGGCGGCCGGGCTCGCGGCGGTGCTGGAGGCTGCCGGAGCTGCTGCGGGGAGCTGCTGCTGCTGCGGTGGCCGACAGACTGCTCGCCGGAGAAGAAGAAGAGGAGGAAGGCGGCTGGAGGCGACGGCGATGGCGGTGGCAGGGTGGCTGGGCAGCGGCGGAGGGCGACGCGGCGTGGTGGTGTCGACGAGGGTCTGGCCGGAGAGGGAACGGGGAGGGTTTTAAATAGCGGTGGCCGGGGGTGAGGGGGGCCAAGATGGGCGGAGGCGGTTGCGGAGAAGGCGGCGCGTGGCCGAGCGGGCGGAGCGGCGTGGCGCCCGGCGGGAGACGCGGGGAGGGGAGACGTGGGGAGACGGGTCCCCGGGTGCGGCGGGTTCCGGGTTGGGCGGACCCGCCCGACCCGCTAGGGTGGCCGGGCTGGGCTAAAGGGCTCGGCCCACTGGGCCGGGCCGGGCCCAAAACAAAAATAAAGATAATAATAATAATAATAATAATAATAATAAAAACAATAATAATAATAATAAAAACAATCAATTAATTAATTAATCAAATAAAATAGTTTTTAGGTATTTAAAAAATAGGTCTGAGGCCCAAAAAAATCCAGAAAAATTATCCTAAGTCCAGTTTTTCATTTTACACCCAAAAATATTATTTCCATGATAATTTAATATTATTTATTAATAAATAAAAATCATTTAATAATTAAAATTCTGATTTTAATTACAGAAAATTCCCAAAAAATTACACAAAATTGTGAAAAATCCTAATTTAAAAATTCTTGCAAATTCTGGGGGTTTACATATACTAATCTCATCCACAACAGATATTCACAGATCAAATGCCAGAATAATGCAAATAGAATAAACTAACAAATCTCAATAAAAGTGTCTCGGAGAACAATCTGAGAACAAGTCTGATACATCAATGCAATAGACAGAAAAGAAAGGAACTGGAAATATAAATAACTGAGTATGTAAAGCCAATACTCAGGAGAAGTCCTCTGGCACGATCTCGTCCTCAGGTTCTGGTACAGCTCCTGGAAGTGCTCCTGTACTGTATATCTCGGGATGGATCTCTTCGGCTATACCTGGGGACATAATCCAGATCCAGGTCCTCAGGGGACATAGCAAGGTACAAAATAACTCAAGCCAAAATAAATAATACAGTGCAGCAATAAATAAACAATAGGGTAAACCATGTAACCAGCTAAGTGATATACAAGTTGAGAGCATCACTAGAACTCAGGCTGAAGCCACTACAAGCTCTGTGTCGGGGAGCCAGTAGCAGTAATAACACGTAACGGGGCAAGCTCGGGTTTAGAGTCTTGAGCCTCACAATAATAGGGGTTTCATATATATATATATGATCAGCCTGTAGCCTGTGTGTCTCTCCCCACCCAATGTAAACACACGTCTCATGTCCACGAGGCCCCATGTCCATGTCACGCAAGATTATATCTAATGCAGCAAGTCATAATAAGCTCTAAGCATATATGTAAAGAATATGTCATGAACCTGAATCCTATACAGAATCACCATGAATGTCTCAGGAAGATTCTGTCTCATAAATAGTGTCAGGTGTCC
Source organism: Iris macrosiphon (assembly GCA_036927795.1). Classification (NCBI taxonomy): domain Eukaryota; kingdom Viridiplantae; phylum Streptophyta; class Magnoliopsida; order Asparagales; family Iridaceae; genus Iris; species Iris macrosiphon. The sequence continues at coordinate 131,208,504 of JAYESA010000002.1, forward strand.
TGGGTTATGATGTACTTGGTAAGACAAGTACGAGAAATATCGGGTCTCGGTATCCATGTCTAGATGACAATACACAACGCCGCGTACGGTGTTGGCACCCGACTATTAATCGGACGCTAAGTAAAGTCACACGGTCCAAGGTTGAACAGTTATATCAAGATTATATATGTATGTACAAAGAACTCAAGCAAGTACTATAACAGAAATCACTGCGAGTTGGCAAGGTACACTTGCATGTGGTTCTGGCTCCAACTGTAGCTCTGGTATTCGTGAAATCTCTAGGAACATCTCCAGATGCTGAAACAAACAATACCATCATGCTCAGAAGATATCAAATAGCTAGAAATGCCTGTCCTTGAGTCCAATTTGGAGACAAGGGCAAAAATGACAATTTCGGGTCAAAGCGGGGTCCACATGTGGGCCGCTTTGCACCAAAAAATGTGTCAGGGACAAAGTTTTTCAAATTCGTCAAACTTAGTGTCAACAGGTCCAAAACGATGATACGAACCCAACGGAACTTCCAGAATTGGATTCCGATGAGCCGATCACAAAATCGTCCGTCAAGTGGAGCCTGTGGGGCCCACGATACGCGATTTTGTCAACGTTCTCAGAATCGAACCAAACTTGGGTCACAGGACCAGCGTATTGCTACGAGTCCGATGGCACAAGTTTCATTTTGATCCGACGTATGTACACTAAGTTACAGCGAGATCCAGAAAGGACGGATACGGGACATTGTCGGCGGATACGCGTTGATTCCGGTGTGCACGCACATCCAAATCAACTTCTGCGAAATCCCGCACGTCCGTATCGACGACACGCACATATCAGTGAAGACCGCACGCGACCAAGTCATCCCGTTTGGCGGGACGTACTCAGTTCCTGGGTGGAACAGGGCGTTGTTTTTCCTGTTTTTGGATCGCGGTTCGCGATCGCCACAGGACGCGACACACCGAGCGGGTTGCACGGGCATCGAGAGGGTCACGCAGGGTTCGCGTTGCAACAGACGGAACTGAAAACGGGTCAACGAGCAAAGAGAACGGGTTACCTGAACAGGGCTTCGTGAAACTGAGATTTCCGTGTCCGTGTCGACATGACACAGTGTCAGGCCGTGTCCGAGTTCTAGGGTTAGGGTTTGGGCGCTTCGTCGGAGTCGGAAGGCTGCTGGCGGCTGCTCGTCGGAGGGAGGCGGAGGCGGCACTGGCGGCCGGGGGACGGCGGAGGTGGCATCACCGGAGGGAGGCGGAGCGCGCTGGGACGTCGGCCGAGGCTGCTGGAGACGCGGGGAGGAAGGAGGAGGAGAGGGCGGCGCTAGGGAGAGGGTGGCAGCGGCGAGGGAAGAGGGTGGCAGGCGTCGAGGGCCGGAGGCAGGAGGCGGTGGCGATCCGTGGTGGTGGCGGAGGGGATGAGGCTGGAGGCGGAGGGGGTTTTGTAGGGCGGAGGAGAGGAGATCGCGACGGGGGAGGCGGAGCCGAGGGCGACATGGCGGGGAAGGCGGGAACGAGGGGGAGGCATGGCCTGGCGGAGCGGAGCGGGGCCGAACGACGCGGGCGGCCGCCGGAGGACGCGGGGGGGGGGGGGGGCTGTTGGGTTCATGGGGTGCAGGTGAGGGTGAGCGGGCGAGCGGGTCGGGTCAGGCGGATCCGGCCCGATCCAATAAGAATTGAATGCGGGTCGGATCTAGCGGGTTTCGGGTCGCAGGTTAGACCCGGATCTGACCCGCTAGGGTTGGGTTTGGATTTGGTTCGGTTCAACAGTTCGGTTTGGTTTATTTCAAATAAACCGGGTTTATTTAGGGTTTATTTTGGTTTAATTATAAAATAGTTTTTATGGCTTTAAAAATACTTTCGGGGTCCAATAAATTCCAGAAAAATTATCCTAAGTCTAATATTTTATTTTACACCCAAAAATATTATTTTCTTAATATTTTAATATATTTTAAAAACATTTAATTTTATTTAAATGTGGAAATACCTTGATTTTAATTAGTAAAAATTACCGAAAAATCCCCGAAAATTCTGAAAAATCCGTTTTAAAATCTTAAAAAAAATCAGGGGGTTTATATATATATATATATATATATATATATATATATATATATATATATATATATATATATATATATATATATATATATATATAGCATTTAGTGTTAGAGGGGGAGTAGGTTAGGTATCTTAATACCTTGAGATACCAAGGTATTGAGGTATAGCCTAATACTAAGTTATATATATATATATATATATATATATATATATATATATATATATATATATATATATATATATATATATATAGTTAGTTAGTTAGCTAGTGTTAGTGAGGGGTACTGCGAGGTATCTCAATACCTTGGGATACTCAAGGTATTGGGCATCGAGGCAAGGTATTGGATTTTAGCCTAGGAATGAGGTTAGAGATGCTTTTATATATACAGTTATATATATATATATATATATATATATATATATATATATATATATATATATATATATATATATATATATATATATATACGTGCTAGTATATATTATAGAGGGTATAGACATGACGTATAGCGTAGGTTGAGGTATCGGATACCGAGGGTATCCCGGTATCTCAAGGTGGCGAGTTTGAGAATTTATTGGCTTAATGACCTAGTTTTGACCTAGAATTTCACGGGCACCCTAGTTTGACCTAGAGTTGACCGTAGTTGACTCGGTTGACCGCCAAAGTCAACTTTTAACCTAGTTTTGACCCAGAGTTGACTTTTTGGAATCAGAGTTGACTTTTTGACCAAGATTTTACCGGTTTGACCCGTTTGACCTAGAACAACCTTAGAAGATTATTTTTAGCTATTTTATATTTGTTTAACTCATTAGAAACCTGTTTAATCTTGCTTTTCGTAATAGGTCCTTGCGACACCCGTTCGGATCGCCAATTGCTCAGGACGTCAGGCGAGTACATTCTCTGATAGTTTTTATTATCTGATGATTATTATGATTCAGCTTCTAGTATAGTATTCTTTGATTTTTCTGGCACGACATGGACTAGTATTTCTGGATTCATTTACTTACGATATGTATATTTCATATTTCTGGCCTCTATTCTGGAATCACCTACTAGCATCATATCGTGACTCACTACAGGCATCACTCATGTTTCTGGCTGGACTCATACTTGATTTACGTATCGGGTCTTGGATTTACTTATACTAGTCGAGGCAAGGAAATACTCGAGTAGACATGTAAACATTCCCAACTGGAATCACCCCCTCGTGTCTAATCTGGAATGATAGCAGTCGTACACCCAGTGTACGGTGAGCCGTACTTACCCCTAGCCGTTTACATGTCGAAACAGGTATTTCAAAGACATGAGTTCATTCTTTCTAGTCTGGAATCTCTTGAATTTCTTGATGGTCTCACTTAGTTTTTCTGGACTTGACTCATTACATATATTTTTTGCTGGACTCACTACACGTTCTTATGCACAGACTTGATCTTAGTTTAGATATCTTGTATCTTGCAGTCATTACTATCTTGCTTCTGATATTCATGTATCTTTACCTTTATGCACCAGTGATATGTATATATTTCTTGTTCATACTTTATTTCCTTCATATTTCTACTTGCTACACTACTTTATAGTTTTTATCATTTAACTGGAACTGTTGTTAGAGGTGTACTTGCTCCAATCCTGACTGGATATATTTTTCAGAGGATCCGGAGGATTGGTGTCCGATGTTTTATAGACCTCAGCCTGTCGATGGTACAGACAGGGACCCCCTAGTATAGGAGTGATTTTTGGGTTGGTAGCCCGGATCACTAGGACCTCAGTTGTTTTTATTAGTTTTTGGTACCGGATTTGTCCCCGATTTTGGATTGAGACCTTGTATTATATTTGATTCTGGATATTGTTGTATTATTATTATTGTTGTTGTTGTTGTTGTTTGAGTAGCAGTTGTTTAGACTTTATAGTTGTTAGACTTCTGTGTTATCTTATCGTGCTTAGATCATGATTGAGTATTGTGTTATCTTTATCATATTGCTCCTCCGTTTGGAGTTGAGATCTTGACTTATATTGATTGTGTGAGATTGTAAGCTAGATAGTAGACCTAGACAACGTTCTACCGTCGATGCTGAGGCGTAGGTTGGACGTACCCACGACTCATGTCCAATTTTTCGGGTACGGGTCATGACATATATACACTCTCTCATCTATATATATATGTACAATCACATATATACATATATATAACCATACATATAGATATATATATATATATATATATATATATATATATATATATATATATATATATATATCATATCTAATATATATACTAGTCACATTGAATTTTGAGGCCATGAAACAAACACGTGGAGTGCACCGCACCCGTATCACATTCATTCTATGATACGCTTGTGATATGGCTCCACCACACAACCAAACGTATCCCGAAGGACACGAGCAAGTCTAGATTACTAATTATGAATAATACAAATAATAATTAAATCAACTATGTGTCTGTGTCAAGAAGTGACATGCACAAACTCCTGTGTCGGAGAAAAACCCCCCAAAATAACCTATATCATCAAATTGACGGGATACAGCCTACACGTACCCAATTATGGACATAATACTAGTCACAAATAATCAAACACATGTAAAATTGATCTAATTGACCAATTGACAAATACCACATGTGCCAATCCCAAAATTTCCCCAAAATTGACACAAAACACACATAACTTCCTCCATAGGCCTCCTATGAACCTAATTCCAATTCCTATGGGTAGCCTATGCATGTGGGGTGATTCTTTATGGTTGAATCTCATATTTAGAGTCTACTAAGAGAGAAAAAACTGAAATGTACCTATTAGGAGATGGATTCCTAATAAAAATTCCCAAATGATGAATGTAGCCTCCTCCTTGTAGATCTTGGCCTCCTCCTTGTAGATCCTTGCTTCCTTCTTGTAGATCTTTATTCTTCTAGTCTCCAATAAATAATAGGGAAAACATTTAGAAAGAAATTGAGTAGGGAATAAAAAAAATTAGAAGGGGAATTTTTTTTAGATCTAATTAGAAATAAAAATGAGAAGAGAGAGACTCCCTCTCATTCCTTAATGTAGAAGCCCTAACCCCCTCTCCCAAGCAAGTATGAAATGTCCAAATTACCCATTAGGGCCTCTCATAAAGAAATTAATTAGGGAGGGAAGGTTCTAGTCTAATAGTTTTACTAATTAATTCATCCTCCTAATGAATAGGCCTAATTATTGGGCTCAATCTAAACTAAAATAAATATAGGGTTCATGCATCTAAAATAACTAGTTAGGTCCACTACACAAGTCCAAAAATAATCTAATATCTAATAATAAATAAATAATCCAACATGCACAATATTTAATATAATAAATTCTAAAATAAAAATACCTGTGTCAATTACCAAACTACCCTTGATTGAAAATGTGAGTGTGACAGCCCCTGGAAGTTGCAATAGAAATAAAGAGCTATTTTTGCAACACCAACAATCCAGTAATAAGACTCAGGTATCCCAAGTAGCTGCGGGGGAGCTAACATACCACTAACTTGTCGATGGTGTGGAACACTCCCAGGAAGGGGCCCAACTTCACAGGAAAATTCTCTTGGAGTATTGGCGGAATTAGAGGATGGTTATTATCCCGAGGATGAGTCCCTACTAGATTTACAAAGGGTAAGGATCTAATAGCTCTCGTTCCGCCATTTGTTCCGCATAGGGCCAAGCAAAATGGGAAACAGATAAACCAGCACAAAGATACTCCAATGACCCTTCATTCTACAGGAAAGCTCGCACACGAGTTGAACCTCATTCCCGTGATTAGAATAATTATATAGAATGTGCACGGTGTAGTGAATAAGCTAATCCTTAAGGTGGTATTTGGTTCAAGTTTTTGAGGCTTGGTAATGGATTTTAGATTCCTTATCTTATTTGGTATGTATAGGATTAGAAATCAAGGGAGAATATGGGGGGCTTCATATTCCCATGATTATGAAAAAATAATTCCTAAGGTCCCTCTTGGGAATAGTTTTACTTTCCTAGGAATGTTGCTTAAATATTTTGTTTGGACAATAATACCCTCACTTTACTTTCAAATTTTTAACTTCTATCCGAAACATGTAAATTTAGGTAATAGAAGCATGAAAGGATATTTTTGGAAAACTAAATAAATAAAGATTCCTTTTCATATTTTTAATCTAATATAACCAAATATGGGTATGAGAATGTTGGATTACCTTTTTATGGGAAAGGAATGGAAAATAAATTCCTAGGAATAAAAAACCTTCATCCAAACGAGCGCTAAAAGAATAAAATTTATTTGTAATATTCACAAAGTTAACATTTTGGCAATCATCGAGCCAAAACTTCCTGCAAGTAAACTGAAGCATATTCAAATAAAGTTGGGTTTATATAATACGGTCGTTGGAGTTATATGTTATGTCCCAATTCCATAGAATCGATAATCATTCCCTGAACATGATGTCTTACGAGCCTAAGTTGTACTCGCACAAGAAAAATGCATTATGATACAATGAGCACAACAACTGAGTACACAAAATATTGAATAATATATTAAAAGTTTCTTTATTGATAATGGACATAATTTATAGACTCTTGAATACAAGTAGAGGTTTGTCACGTGGGCTTACAAGATGGACGCAAAATAAGATAGTCGTTCCATACATTACATCTGTCACAACTCGCACCAGGAGTAAGGGTACGAGTACGTGGGTACGTCCAGCCTACGCCACAACATCGGCTGTAGAACATTGTCCAGGTTACAATACTATCTATCATATCTCATCATATCAATAACATAACCTGTCAATGATAATCTTAACTCCATAAGAAGGATAAAATAAATATATAATTGATATATCAATACTCAATCACAATAATCTATAAGGAAAAAGTACGACACGATAAAGATATAAAAATGATATAAAAGATGTTCCAACATATAAGTCTAGAAATAAATATATCAACACTATATCAATAATTCTAAGAGTCTAGCTAACACAATAACAACATATGTCTCAACATAGTACAACTCAGAATATCTCTAAATGGAACAATCTGAATACAATATAATGCTAGGCTCTATGTCACTACTAATGGATCCTCTATTGGAATGGTATCCCCCTGAAGCTCCTGGATGTAAACCTCATCTACTCCCGGTCTATAGTATGTGGGACAAAAGTCCTCAAGATCCTCCGAAAAATATTATCCAGTTAGGATTGAAGCAAAATACATAAACTAACATGAGTTAAAATTATAATGACAAAGACTATAAAACTGTAAGTAATGGAAATATAAGATGGAAATAATGCTGGACAATAAGAAAACTGGTACATAGATAATTATATCACAAGCAATAATGAACTATAAGTAAACAAGATAATGACTGTATCAGCAGATATAAAACTGGAATAGAGGAATGTACAACTACTAAGTGCCTTGAAATATTAGTTATTATGTGATCAGCTTGGGACAAAATCAGGCTCTACCATATATGATTGGCTATACACAAGTACATGTAAGGGATCAGGTCATTCAAATATGATTGACTATACATAAGTATGGGTAAGGGGATCGGGCCAATTATATACGGGGAGCTATGCACAAGTAATAAGATCAGGCTACACCCTCATGTAGTGAGGGTGAGCTATGAACAAGTAAGTGGGGGTATGATCACATGATCGACTAATACTTCCCCGTCCCTGGCTAGTACGATAGATCTATCATGACTCCTTATTACAGGTATCTACGATACTAGCCCGTGAATTCACTGTGTCAGGAATCAAGTATAACACTACAGAACTAGAGTCATAATAATAATCAAAATAACAAAAACTGTCAGAGAATGTAGTCGCCTGTGGTCCTGATCAATGAACAGTGAACAGTGAACAGAGCTCAAACAGAAGTCCAAGAATCCTAAAATATGGAATATAAGTGTTAAACAGTAATTTGAAAAGATAAACATAATTATCTAGCTATGGGTAATGTTTCTAGGTCACTTATAAGTTCAAACTAGGTTAACTAGGTCAATACCTTGTTACACTAGATTTTCTAGATCGTACCAAGGTATACTAGCCAATATTAGTTAATACTAGGCTCACACTAGTTATTACTACTAATACTTAGCTAATATTAGTTATACTAGATACTACTAGTGCATATATATATATATATATATATATATATATATATAAAGTTAATACATTTACTTAACTTTAAGTTAATCCCTCAGTTATCTAATATACTAACATTACCTTAGTTATACCTTAGTATACCACACCAACCTTGGTATCATAGATACTAGGATAATCATTAGATATACATGTACCTATAATATGTACTAGGTATGACATACTAGTAGAGATACATTATAATGATATCTACTTATATAGTTCAATACCTCAACTATATCTTGGTATCTAGTATCCTAGCAATATCCTAAACTTACTCATACATTGTATCTTGATACACTCCAAATATCAATTCCCACCTTAGTGATTGACACATCCATAATACCTTAGTCTATAGATAACTATATTTCTCTACTACCCTTACTAGTGCTAGTACTATATCACCTATTACCTTACCTATGAACTTAATACTTAGTTAATACAAATATCCCAACCCACATTAATGTGCCCGACTGCTGCTAATGCTTCCCTGATACTTAATGTATCAGTCCCACGTGTCCCCCTTACACTCCTCTTCATATGACCCAATGAACCTCACAAGCCCCCTCGACTAACCAAAACCATAGACAATATTAATAACACCAACAGTCAACACAACAACAACACCATCAGATAACACATCAACAACAGACAATACCTACTATTGTTGTGAATCCCCTAATACCCACATTCATCCTCAGTCAACACATCTGTGCACACATGTGCACATATTTGCTAACCATATCACTTATACTGATGTTGTGCTACGATATCCTTACGTGGTACACACTCAGTCAATGTACAGGGGTCGAGCATAGGCTCCCCCTCACTAGTTGAAACTGATACTTTTGTGGCAACCACACAAACCCGATCCCCCTCCGTAGCTCACTGATCTCTGAACTTACCCGATCCCCCTCCCTAGCTCACTGTCAACCATACTTCACTGGTACAAGGTATCAGTGTCAACTTTCCCTTCACTCAGGACTGAAATACTCTAACACCCTTCTCATAACACTTAACTCTTATCACCACACACCACACGAGTGCACACACATACATTCCATGTATACACATATATGCCTATACCTGAACCCTCACAGTGTAACACAGTGTCACAAACACCTATATATTCATCCACACACACACACACACACACACACACACACACACACACACACACACACACACACATATATATAATGATTATAATATCTAATTAGATATATCTCTAATCATGGTCAATTCATTAAACACTAGATGAGCATAAGGCAAGTTACATGCTATAGTATTATGATACACTATCACCAACTTGTCATTATCTCCAATAATCAACCAATAAGACACATACATATCAAATATGACTATATACAACTAATATAATTAGTTATAATTAGTATTAGAGAGAAAATACATCAACGAGCACATAACTCCCAATTTACCAACCCGTATCATGACGTATCATAACGTATCATGATACGTCCTACTCGTATCTAATTGTGGACATGTATCTACTCCTAAAATATTAAATTAAATCTAATTTAATCTATTTCACTCAATGGCACACACTTGGTACATCAATCTCGGATTTTCCCTAATTTGAGCACAAAACTCAATGTAGAAGTCATAATGGAGGTCATATAAACCTAGTTCTTCTTCCTATATGTAGCCCTAATGCATGGGTGAGTTTCTAATGCTCAATTGCAATAATTAGAACCTAATTAAAGAAAATTTTCAGAATTTTACCTATTGGGCGATGGATTTCCAATAAAAACTCAATAGGACACGATTTGGACGCAAGCTCCTAGCCAAACTCCTTCTTCTTTAATGCTTCTAGCAATCCAAGCTCTTAGTACTCCTTAGATGATGATTAGGGAAGGGATTGGTAGTGGTTTGGTATAATTTGGTAGAGTAATGAGTCATTTGGGAAAGAACACCAATTAAAAATTATTTTGGATGAGAAATGAGAGAAGAGAGAAGAGAGAGAACCTTCCTCCCTAAAACTAGGGCCGGGCCCCCTTCCCCCTTGCCCAAGCAATGTAAAAAGTCAAGGATACCCTATTGTGTTGTCATAAAGAAATTAATTAGTGGGGAAAGCATCTCTTCCTAACAAAGGTTAAGTCAAATCCTTAATTAATGAGAATGGTTAGCTAATTAGAGTCCAATATGACTAGTCTAATAAGTTGGTCCAAGTTGTCATGCCAAGTCTAGTTAGATTCATTAATATCATATCTATTAGGTAGTCTAATCCACTAACCAAATAAATAATAATTAATATATATAAATATATAATATGCATAATATATGAATAATATAAAATGACAAAAATATCACTATTCTAGAAATATGGTACTGACAAGTCTACCCTCCTTAAAATAATTTTGTCCTCGAAATTAAAGTATGAACTAGCACAAGGACACAACAAAACAAGAAGAACAATACCTCAAGGCTCAAAGAGATAATGGTATCGCTCGCGCATCTCGGCTTCTCTCTCCCAGGTAGACTCTCCCGGAGAGTGATGCCTCCACGTGACATATACCAAGGGAATCGTTTGGTTCTGTAGCATATACTTTCTGTGATCTAGAATCTTCGCTGGCTGTTCTGGATAGCTAAGAGTTGGACCTACCTCGATCTTCGAGTAATCTAGTACGTGATTAGGATCTGCACGTACCGTCTCTGCTGTGACACATATAATACGTCATGTACTCCCTCTAGTGTAGGAGATAAGTCTAGTCTGTAGGATACTACACCGACACTTGCAAGAACACCGAAGGGTCTGATGTACCATGGACTAAGATTTCTGCCTCCACCAAAGCGAGTCGTGTCCCGCTTTAGAGAAATCTGCAAGAACACCTGATTGCCAACCTGGAATAAAATATAGCCTTAACACACAATCTAAAACAAAGCAATCATAAGCAATCACAACAAAACCTATATCTCAAACTCCAATGGTCTCCGGTGGCTGTCGGCCCAATGCAGCTGTCTGTCCTGCACTACCCGAAGTCTATCTCTAATGAGCTTCACCTTCTCAGTTGCATCCACAACCATCTTTGGCCTCAATAAGGCTCTTTCACCAATATTATCCCAAGATAAAGGAATACTATATCTCCATCTATATAAAGCCTCAATTGGTGACATCTCAATGCTGGCCTGGTAACTGTTGTTGTAAGCAAACTCTATCAGGTACAGATAATCCTTCTAAGAACCTCCGAGATCCAAAACATAAGTACAGAGCATATCCTCGAGAGTTTGAATAGTCCTCTCTGACTGATCGTCTGTCTGGGGGTGATATATGGTACTAAACTTGAGCTGAGTGCCCAAGCTAGCCTACAAACTCCTACATAAGTAGGAAGTAAAATGACTATCCCGATCTGAGATGATGCTCACAGGAACTCCATGTAATCTGATAATCTGTCGTACATACATCTTCGCCAGCTTGTCCGTAGACATACCCACTTTAAATGGCAAAAAATAGGCTGATTTGGTCAACCTGTCTACGATAACCCAAATCGTGTCTTTTTTTTCTGATTTGGTCAACATGTCTACGATAACACAAAATCCTTAGTCACATGCTCCCACTTCCACCCCGGGATGGGTAAAGGCTGAAGCAGTCCACCTGGCCTCTTCCTATATGCCTTTACCTGCTGGCATATTAAACACCTGGATATGAAGCATGCTACCTTTCGCTTTATACTATACCACCATATATGCTCTCTCAGGTCTAGATACATCTTTTTGGCACCTGGATGTATCGAGTACTTAGAGCGATGTGCCTTCTACAGAACCTTCTTGCACAACTTCCTACTCGGCACACATAACCTAGTATCGTGCCACAACGATCCAGCATTAACAATGGTGAAATCCTCCGATAATCCCATCATAACCTATGCTCTGATGCTCCTCAGAGTCTCATCATCATACTGCGTATCCCTGATCCTGTCCATCAGCTCATACTATATCTGCAATCCCCACATCTGTATTTCGATACCAGGAACTAGCACCTTAATATCCAAGCTCTCAAGGTCGTCCAATAAATATATGTCCGTCCTCAAGTACATATCCACTAGATACCTACTCAAGGCATCAACGACTATGTTTGCTTCTCTAGATGGTATTGCAATAAAATATTGAAGTCCTTCATCATCTCCAACGACCACCTTTGTCTCATGTTCAGTGTAAATATGTACTTCAAGATCTTGTGGTCCATAAAGATCTCCACATGCTCTTCGTACATATAGTATTTCCACAACTTTAGAGTAAAGATGACTGTTGTAAACTCCAAATCATGGGTAAGATAGTTCTTCTCATGAGGATGTAATTGCCTGGAAGCATAGGCAATCACCTTCCCGTGCTGCTGAAGAACGTAACCCAAACCCTTCCCTGAAGCATCACTATAGATAGTGAATCCACCTATCCCTGATGGCAACATCAATACTAAAGTTGTCATCAATCTCTTCTTCAGCTTATTAAATACGGCCTGACAATCCTCTGTCTAAATAAACTCCATATCCTTCCTAGTTAGCCTAGTTATCGGCTCTGCGATCCTGGAGAAATCTTGTACAAATCTCCTGTAATACTCTGCCATCCCCAGAAAACTCCTAATCTCTGCCACTGAACTTGGAGTAACCCATGACTCCACTGCCACGATCTTCTTTGGGTCAATTGAGATCCAGTCACCTATCACCACATGACCAAGGAATTCAACCTTGTCAAGGAAGAACTCATACTTTAAAAGCTTTCCATAAAACTCCTCCTTTCTGAGAGTCTCCAAAACTATCCTCAGGTGCTCTCCATGCTCCTCCGGTATCTTCGAATACACAAGAATGTCATCAATGAACACCACCACGAACTTGTCAAGGTAATGATGGAATACCTTGTTCATCAGGTTCATGAATACCATCGGGACATTGGTCAACCCAAACGGTATTACCATGAACTCAAACTGGCCATACCGAGTCTGAAAAGCTATCTTTAAAATATCTTTCTTCTTCACTTTCACTTGGTGGTAGCCTAACCTCAAGTCTATCTTCAAAAATACCTTCGCACCGCTCAACTGATTGAAGAGATCATCTATCCTCGATAAGAGATTATCTATCCTCGATAACAGATATTTGTTCTTTATAGTCAGGTTATTCAGCGCCCTGTAGTCTATACACATGCGTACCAACCCATCCTTCTTTGGAAAAAACAATTCCTGAGCACCCCACGGTGATGAACTAGATCTGATAAAGCCCTTATCCTGTAACTCATCAGCCTTTTTCTTCATCTCTGCCAGTTTGCTGTTGTTGACCCTATGGATATGCTATAATATTGGCTCTGTACCTGGCACTAAGTCTATAGAAAACTTAACATCTCGGTCTAGTGACAATCCTGGCAACTCCTCCAGAAAAATATCCTTAAACTCTGCTATCAAAGAATGTGGTAGCTCCTTCTCTTCCACCATGGCACCACAGATGATACTCACACTCTGCTCTGCTGCTCCTTTGGCAATCTCAAACTATGTCTCTCTTGACGGTCGAAATAATACCTTGCCTCTGTGATAATCTATACTAGCATGGTGCCTACTTAACCAATCCATCCCAAGTACAATATCGTAGCTTGGGAGTGGCATTACAAGTAAGCACACACTCAAATTTTGGCCTTCCAATGTAACTCTTCGATCCTTGCAAACATCACTGGCCAGGATAATGCTACCCCCGGTCGTGATCTTGCTAGTCCTAGCCAAGGGTTCAGCCTCTAATGATACTTAAGAGCAAAATATACAGATACAAAACTATAAAAAGTAATAGAATCAAATAAAGCTAATGCTGGAAAGGTATCAAGAAGGACTGAACCTGAAATTATGTCTCCCTCCGGCTTGGTCTCCTTGACCGTCATGATGAATGCTTGCCCCTGGGTACTCCTCTCTGCTGCTGCTAGTACTGGACGAATCTCTGCTGCTGTGGCAGAATTGGAGGTCCCTTTTGCTGAAATACGGGTGGCCTCGCTGGTGCTCCCTGAACCGGTGCTCTAGCTGGTTCTCTCTGAGCTTGACGAGCTAGATAATCCCTTAATTGGTGGCTGGGTGACCCACAAAAAAGGCACACTCCCAGTCTCTTCTGGCAGACCTCCCCAGTATGTCCTGGCTTTCTACAGGATATATAATGAATATCCTGTTGTGCCTGTCTCTGTGGCTGTTGCTGAACATGTCCACGAACTAGTGCCTGGTGTTGCTGGTGACGGTGCTGGAATGGTCTCTGCTGGTAAAAATAGGGACGCATGGCCGGTCCCATATTGCCACTCGCACCTCTAGAAACATCGTGACCCCTTTTAGGCTGAGGTCCAGATCATCCTCAACAATCTGAGCATCTATCAAGATCCCCTCATAGGTAGCGGTGCATCGACCAAAAGTGCACGACTTGATCTCTTTTATCAGCCCCTTTCTGAACTTCCAGGCTCGATCTCCTGGGTCCTGAATCATGGATGGTGCAAAATGGCTCAAATGATAGAACTCTACGGCGTACTCATCAACCGATATGTTCCCCTAGAGCAAGTCATGAAACTGACTCTCCAAAGCTCCCAGGGCCACGTCGGGAAATAACTTTTCCTTGAAGAGCTCCTTGAAAGCCTTCCACGTAAGTCCTCCAGCGGTAAGCCTGGGCTTCATACGATACCAAGTGAGTACAATATCAAACATCTGACTGTCGGTCGTCTCGATTTGTAAGCTCTCTGGAATTTGAGCCAAACGTAGGATCCTCCCTTTATCCTCCAACCAGTCGTCAGCATAAAGTATCCTCCCAGTACCCTTGAACTCCCTAGGTGATATCCTCTTGAAGTCCATAATAGTGCCTGGCTTCTGCTGTTGCGGCTGGCCAGGATGCTGCTGGGAAACTCTTCCCACTGCCTGTAAAGCCAGCTGGTGAGAATTTTCTATGCTCTCTCTCATCAGCTCAGTTTGTGCTTGGTGTGCCTCTGTCTGCACCCTCTGTGCCTCAGCTTAAACACGCTGAGCCTCCACTGACACCCTCTGGGCATCTACCATGCCCTGGGTTAAATCAAATATATGTGTCACTACCACATTTTCTAAGAAAGGGTATTTTGGGAATTTCATAATTAATTCAATATTGCGCATGATGAATAATTATTTATTTTATTATTTAATTATTGTTAGATGTTAGTTATTATTTTGGAATTGTGTTAGTGGACCTAACTAGTTTAGATTAGAATCATGGACCATTTATAATTAGTTAGAATTGAGTCCAATTAGAAGTCCATTAATTAGGAGAATGATTAATTTAATTAAACCATTAGACTAGAACCTTTCCTTCTTAATTATTTCTTCATGAGAGGCCCCAAGGGATATAATGGACATTACATAGTAGCTTGAGGGAGGGGCCAAGGGGGCCGGCCATATAAGAGAGGGGAAAAAGTTTATCTCTCCTCTTTTCATTTTAAATCTAGATCTAGAATTTTTCTCAACCAAATTCTTTCATTTCCATATCAATTCTCTACCAAATTTCTTCCCAGTTCCTTCCCAAATCACTATTGGAGACTAGTAGATCAAGGATCTAGAAGGAGAAAGTAAGGATCTACAAAGAGGAGCAAGGATCTACAAGTTGAAGGCCAATTTTACCAAATTTGGAGGTTGCATTGGGAATCCATCTCCCAATAGGTATAATTCAGTTTTTCTCTTTAATTAGGTTATAAATATGAGATTTAACCATAAAAACTATCCTATATGCATAGGCTACCCATAGAAATTGAAATTAAGTTCATAGGAGGCCTATGGAGAAAGTTATGGTGATTTTTGTGTCAATTTTGGAAAAATTTTGAGATTGACACTTGTTGTGTTGGTCAATTGGTCATATAAACCAAATTGACATATGTTTGTTTGTTTGTTTGTTTATGGCTAGTATCGTATCCACAATTGGATATGTGTGGGTCATATACTAACAATTTGGTGATATGTGTTGATTTAGGAGTTTTTTCTCTGACACGGGACTTTGTGCATGTCACATTTTGACACAGATATGTAGATATATATTTTACTCTTCGTATTATTCATAAATAGTAATTTAGACTTGCTCGTATCCTTCAAAGTACGTTTGGTTGTGTGTTTGACTCGTATCGCAAGCGTATCATAGATCTAATGTGATACGGGTGCGATGCAATCCACGTGTTTGTTGTATTGCATTTCTAGATCCAATTTTTATTGTTCTTAGCTAATTATAACATATGTATTCATATGTAGAGGTATATATTGTTATGTATATGTATATAGATAGCTATGTATATATATGGATATATGTATGTAGATGTGGATATACTACTGTATTAGTTATTTATATGCATATGTGCTTATATATATATATATATGTGTAGATATACTTCTATATATAGTTATTTGAATAGTTATGTTATACGTAATACGTATACATGTATGATGTATATATGTATTTATGTGTGTGATGCTATATATATATATATATATATATATATATATATATATATATACATAAGTGTTACGTGTGTAAGTAGGTACATATATATATATATATATATATATATATATATATATATATATATATATATATATATATATATAGTTATATATGTGTGTATATAGGTGTTTGAGGTTATGTGTGTGATAAGGGGAGAGCTCGGACAGAAATCAGCAATAGCGACAGAAAATAGCAACAGCCAACAGCAACAGCGACAGCAATCAGCGACGGCAACAACAACAGCGACAAAAAACAACAACAACCAACAGCAACAACGACAGCAATCAGCAATGGCAACAGCGACAGCAGTAGCAAACAGCAACAACAATAGCAATAGCAATCGGCGACAGCAATAATGACAGCCGCAGAAAACAACAATAGTGAACAACAACAGTGACAGCAAACAGCGACGATAGCTAGCTAGGTGAGTTAGTTCAGTTAGTTTTAGCTAATAGTTAGTTATATCTAGTTAGCTAGTTATCTATTGTTATGTGTATCTCTAGTTATATATATATATATATATATATATATATATATATATATATATATGTATGTATGTATGTATATAAATATATGTCTATGTATTAGTTGTATTGATAGTTAATATAGCATGGTAGTTAGTATTTTAATTCATATTAGTATATAATAGTAGTTTATATTGGATTTGATATATATATATATATATATATATATACCTATTAGTATATAGTTAGATTGGGTAGCTACTATATACTAGAGTAGCATTACCTTGAGATACCAAGTTAAGTGTCAAGGTATTGAGGATACTCAAGGTATTTGGGTTCGAGTATCAAGATGGAGGTTTGGTGGTGCGATACCGCATTGGTTCAAAGCCAAGGTATCCACTTAGCATTTATGATTAGGACTAGTATATTTAATATTGTTTATATATGCATATATGATTATTTCATATCTACTTGATTGTGTATCCTGAGATACAGTATCTTAGTGTGCTCTTAGTATCTTAGTTAGCTTGTATGGCCTAGATTCTTAGTGTATGAACCCAATATCCTAGAGATAGACTCTTACAACCTAGAAATAGGTAGTTTGACTAAGTTTGACCAATTTGACTTAGAGTTGACCTAGTTTGACTATTTTGACTTAGAAATGGCTCTTTGACCTAGATATTGGCTAGTTTAACTTATTTTCATTCCGAAACCTTGTATTGATATTATATTCCCTATCTAGGTCTTCGAGGCACCGTACCGGATATCTGTGATACTTTATACCAGATTTCAGGTGAGTACATTCTCTGATAGTTTCTCATTTATGATATCCTCTATGTTCATAGTATCTAGTGTAGATATCCTTGATTTTTTGATACGATAGTTATATGAATTGGTATATCCGGATCTCGTCATGAGACGTTATTCCTTGGTATATATGGTGTATCTTGTATAAGCCTTGTTGTTCTTCTTATACATATACAGACATTGATTCTCGGGGAGACTTGCTACCTTCCTAGAGAATCCCGTGCCATAGCATACCATGGTTGGATCTAATATACCAGTCGGGGTTGGGGAGTATATAGTATAGATATGTGATCATACCCTCCTTATATCAAGTCTTGCTCATTGAATAGTATTAATCATACACCGCACGTATGATTAGCCAGGCCATATATCTTGTATCAAGTTCCCAAGCCGATCACATGTTTAAGCTAGTACTCAGTCACTTAGTCATTAATATTCTTGTTCATTGCCATATTGTTCATTCTTGTATTTATTTCCAATATTTTCTTTATTATATATCTCTTGTATGTATTGTTACATCTTGTATATTCACATCTATTTACTGTTACACAGTTTATATCATTGATTAGAACTGTTGTTAGAGATATACTTTTCTCTTTTTCTAACTGGATATATTTTTTTCAGATAACACTGAGGAGTAGTACCCTACTCATTACGGGCCTCAGGATATTGTGGGCTTAGAGTCAGAGACCCTGGCTCAGGAGGGACTCATCCCGACTGAGACAGATAACCCGGGACTTTTAGTATCTTAGTTATTCTCTTGTACTAGATTTGACTCCAGCTTACTGTTTAGTATTTTCTCAAACTCAATGATGTTATTATTTTGACTCACGAGTTGTATTGTGACTATTCTATTCTGTTATCATATTCGTGCTATTCTTCATCTTAGATCTGTGATTGAGTATATTGATATTGTTGGTGGCTCTTTATATTGTTAGATAGATTATCCAAACAACGTTCTACCGCCGATTCTGTGGCGTAGGCTGGGCGTTGTTTACGACTTGCTTCCCTACACCGGGTGCGGGTCGTGACAAATTTGTAGTGGTGGCCCATGCATGTCTTCGAGGTCGCAATTAGTATAATTCGTAGTGGTACTCTGAATTGAGTGATATTACGAGCCTATTTTAGGATATAGGATATAGGCTATAGGCTGAGAATACCCAATCACATCTAGTAAAAACTCTTTTAATTCAATTCAACAATCTTCTTTGATATTGATATTTGATCTTTAAACTATCCTTCCTTTGAGTGTCTTACATCATATGCCATATTGATTCTTTCTTTCGCTTTGTCTCAACATGCCGCCTAAGACTAGATCACGGTAGGGAAGAGCCGTTTCTGAGAGGTCTGCGACTTCCCGAGGGCTTGCTGTCACGCCCTAGTCCCAAAATACGTAGGACTAGAAATACGTAACACGCCAGCCGTATGTATACAAACTCCAATATATGGAAACCATATACACACGTATGTTGTACATGAATATCTAATCCACAGTGGTAATATACTGTCACAATAAGTCACACGCAATCTATATCTCATCCACAGCACAAATAATAGATAAAATAGAAATTAATAACTGAATATCAAATAAATAGTCTCAAAGTATGATAGTCGGATGGAAACAAATCCACTGTAAATTGACTATAACCAAAACTACTAAAGAGAGAAGAGAATAAACTCTAATATAAGAATAAATGTCTCGAAAAGAATAGCAGCTAAAATCTCTAAACAGCTGAAATAAATCACATATAATCCGAAGGTAAGATCTCCTCAGACTGATAGGTAGCGTCAGGTCCAGGTCCATACTCCTGCGGGTACTCCTGCTCATCTATATCTGGAAAGGTACTAGGTCCTCAGAGGGACGTAACAAGATACATATAAACATGCCAATAAAGTACTGAAATATAAACATCCATTGAGGTCGCCTAACCATCTATGTGAATGCAGTTTGAGAACAACTTTCCACCAAGTGGGCTATCTGGCTGAAAACTGGGATTGGCATGACTTTCTCGGAGAACCAGGGGCCTCAAAGGCACGTCGTCTTTTGAACGGCGGAGTCCCGCCAAGTAGTATAGGGGTCATCACCGCCCGTATCTCCAGCGGAGCTTCCGGGTTACAGAAGAAAAAGTGTAAAGAAGCCCAAATGCCTTACTTGTTGTTCTCCCCACCCAATGCTCTCAGCATGTCATGTCCATGATACGATAAACCTCTAATAACCGCCAGGTCTACTAGCATGCAAAGTTTCTATTGGCAGTTATCCCTATCCGTCGCACGACCTATACGTACCAGTGGCCAACCGAGTACGCAAGTCCGTGTCCTACATGTGACTCACACTCGTGTAAGAATAGTGTCATGGACAATGAAACATAAATGCCCCATAAAGATGGGATAGTCTCATAAAGTAGGTCCAATGCATATACATAAATAAAAATATAGTACGACGACACCGTCGTTGCACCCAAGTTTCCTTGGACGTGCAGTTTATATAGCAGTTAAAATAAATGAACTAAAATAAACAGAAATAAATATGCATGCATCATATGGAATGTAAATACAGTACAATGACAAGGTATACTTGCCTGACAAGAAATCTGTAAAGTGTACGCGCCCAAATATCAAGGACACGGAACCTGGAACTAAGGCCTTCGAACAAACGTCTCCGGATGCTGAAATAAACATCACCAATATTTCCGAAATGAACAAAATAGCTAAAAAGCACATCCCTTTCGTCCAATTTGGACACAGGAGTAAAATGGTAATTTTGGGTAAAAGTGGGGTCCACGTGTGGCCCATTTTGCATCAAAAAGTGTGCCAATGGTAACAGTCTCTAAATAGGATAAACTATAGGTCAAATAACTCTAAATGTCAATACGAACCCAATGGTATGTCCAAATATGGATTCTGATGGGCCGAACACAATTTTGTCTAAAAGGTCAACTATGGGGCCCGCCAATTGGCGATCTGGTCAACCGTCTCAGAATTGCGTGAAAATTGGGTCACGGGACCAGCGCGTTACCACGAGTCTAGTGGCATAAGTTTCGTCGTAATCTGACAAGCGTGCACAAAATGCGCGCGACTTCCACAAAAGTTGCGATACGGGGTGTGTCCGCGGATATGGCCTGATTCCGGTGCGCACACGCATCCGAATCAGTTTCTACGAATTTTTACGTGTCCGGTTACACTACGTGCACCGTTCGGTACACTTGGTACACAGTGGGGCGGTCCCGTTTGGCGGGGCGCGCTCCGTTTCGCAACTTTTATAAATCTGGAAAAAGTGGGTTCGCAGGATTTTGTGACGAATTTAATCTATCCACAGCAGTTAATAATCTAGGGTTATTTAACAAAAAATAAACTAGGTCAAGTGGTCTATGCATACAAAAAAGAATTACCAAATTCGGATCTCTGTGGTGGGAGATACGAACTCGGCAACATGGGTGGTCACCGTAGTTTTCTGCGATCCCAAAATTTGGTCTGCTTGCGCCAACTTGGGCGTTGTTTTCGCCTATGGGTACACGTTGTTCGAGGTCTATTATCATACAAATATGGGAGAGGGTTAAGGGGTAAGCATACCGGTGAAGACGAAACGACGTTTGGTTGAGCGAGTCGACGGAAAGCAACTCCGGAAGAAAGGTACCTCGAGTGAGAATCTGCAGTGCGCGAGGTCGCGGTCGTCGGGATTGGTTTGGACGGCCTGGCGGTGTTCTCTGGCTGCGGTAGTGGCTCTCTCTAGGTCTAGATGAGAAGAGGAGGGTCTGGAGGTTTTAGGTTAGGGTTTTATGAAAGATAAATATATATATATATATATATATAAAATAAGAATAGGAAAGAGAGAGAGAGAATGGGTTGGCGGGTCCGTGGGGGGGGGGTCGGGTCTGGTAGAAATTGCAAGGGGGGACGCTGGCTTGTGGGCGTTGGGTTTGGTTTTGCTAAGTTGCTGGAGTTGGTGGAATGGTTGCTTGCTAACTTTTGCTAACTTTTGCTTTTGTTGGAATGGTATAGTTAGTATTATTAGTTTATTAGTTTATTATTATTAGTTAATTAATACTTTCTTTTCTTTTCTTTTCTTTTTCTTTTTCTTTTTTAAATATATATATACATATATATATTTGTTTATATATATATATATATATATATATATATATATATATATATATATATATATATATATACTCATAAGAAAATTTATAGATTAAATAATACACATTATTAGGCTAGCAACTGCTCAAGGAGTCTCCTACATGAAATAAATTTTGAAAAATTCCTGATGGTCCCATAAATCCTCTAAGTGCCCGAACACTTAAAATAAAAATTATTAAAAAATCTATTTCTCATATTTAGCCACTAATTACTATAATTAAATTAATAATTAATAATAAAAAGGGTTTATATGATTTTTCTAGGATAGGGATTTTACATTCTACCCAACTTATAAAAATTTCATCCTCGAAATTAAAACTAAGCTACGGTAGAAAGCAAGGATGGTATAAGATATAAATTAACAATGTAAATTCATACCTTGGTCTACGAATAGGTTCGGAAAATGCTTGCGCATGTCGTCCTCGCGCTCCCAAGTTGATTCTCCTGGCACGCCATGCCTCAATGCTACGCGAACCAAGGGAATAGACTGGTTCCTTAATACTTTCTCTCGACGATCAAGGATTCCCACGGGTTGCTCTTGGTATGACAAGCTCGGCCCAATGGTGATCTTTGAATGGTCGAGGACATGACTGCTGTCTGCCACATATCGCCTGAGCTGCGATACATGGAATACGTCATGTACTCCCTCCAGTGAAGGTGGTAGCACAAGTCGATATGCCACCTCTCCAACTCTCTCGAGCACGTCAAATGGTCCAATATACCTTGGACTCAACTTGCCGCACCCTCCGAATCGGATGGTGCCTCTGGTCGGTGATATCCTTAAGAAGACATGATCGCCCTCCTTGAACTCCAAGGGACGACGATGAAGGTCTGCCCACTGCTTCTGCCTGTCTTGCGCTGCTCGCAAGTATCCCTGAATCTTCTTGACTGTCTCTACGGTGTTGACCACCAACTCGGGTCCCAGAATCTGACGTTCTTCCACGTCACTCCAACACACAGGAGACCTATATTTTCTTTCATACAATGCTTCAAACGGAGCCATCTGAATACTCGCTTGATAGCTATTGTTGTAAGAAAACTCCACAAGATGTAGGTGGTCCTCCCATGATCCTCCGAAGTCTAACATGTAATCCCTCAACATATCCTCCAAGGTCTGAATAGTACGCTCCGACTGCCCATCTGTCTGCAGGTGGTAAGATGTACTGAACTTCAGACGAGTACCAAGGCTCTCTTGCATGCTCCTCCAAAAGTGCGATGTGAAATACGAATCTCTGTCCGATACAATGCTGACTGGTATGCCGTGCAATCTCACGATCTGCCTCATATATAAGTCAGCTAAAGCTTCTGTAGACTGGACAACTCTAAAAGGTATGAAATGGGCTGACTTGGTGTGTCGGTCCACTATTACCCACACTGCATCTCTCCCACTTGGACTCTTGGGAAAACCCATGATGAAGTCCATAGTGATGTGCTCCCACTTCCATTCTGGAATTGGAAGTGGTTGTAATAAGCCTGCTGTCCTCTGGTGCTCCGCCTTCACTTGTTGATATACCAGACATTCAGCTACAAAGTGAGCTATCTCTCTCTTCATTCCATGCCACCAAAAGTGCTGTCGTAAGTCGCGATACATCTTGGTGCCTCCAGGATGAATAGAATAAATCGAACTATGAGCCTCTGCCATCAGCTCCTGTCGAATCTCTCCATTTGGAACATAAAGATGATCACCATATCGTAAAGTCCCATCCTCATGAATGCACAATCCTGTCTACTCTCCGGCCTCTGTCCTTTCTTTCAGTCTCCAAAATCTGGCGTCTGTAGGCAAAGCTGCCTTAATCCTCTCTACCAATGATAATTGTACTTGCAAGTTGGCTAGTGTCCCATCTGCTCCGGGTAATATCACTTCAATGCCAAGCTCTTGTAAGTCCTCCAATAGTTCCCTCTGTGTTGTCAAGAAGTAAGCTGCTGGCTTCCGGCTTAACGCGTCTGCTACCACGTTAGCCTTGTCTGGATGATAATGTAGCTCTATCTCAAAATCTTTCATCAACTCGAGCCATCGACGTTGTCTCATATTTAACTCCTTCTGCGTGAAGACGTACTTGAGGCTTTTGTGGTTTGTATAGATTTCCATTCGTTCCCCATATAAGTAATGTCTTCATAGCTTCAGAGCAAATACAACGGCTGCAAGTTCCAAGTCATGAGTTGGATAATTCTTCTTATGCACTCATAACTGCCTAGATGCATATGTAATTATCTTGCCATCAATACGCATCCCAAGCCTTTATGTGTCACTGTAGATCACATAACCTCCTGATCCGGACGGAATAGTCAATACTGGTGCTGTAGTCAGTCACTTCTTCAACTCTTCAAAGGCGGCTTGACACTCGTCGGTCCATATAAATTCTTGATCCTTACAAGTCAAACGAATCATAGGTGCCGCTATCCTCGAGAAGTTTTCCACAAACCGTCGGTAATATCCCGTAAGTCCAAGGAAACTCCTTACCTCTGCTGCTGATTTAGGAACAGGCCATGTCTCAACTGCTGAGATCTTCTCTGGATCAATAGAAATACCATCTCCTGTAACAACATGCCCAAGAAATGAAACTCTGTCCAAGAAGAACTCACATTTGTTGAGCTTAGCATATAACTACTCTCTCCTCAAAGTCTCTAGAATAATCCGCAGATGCTCCTCGTGCTCCTCGTGGCTCTTCGAATAGACAAGTATATCATCTATGAAGATGACCACGAACTGGTCCAAGTACTGGTGGAAGACTCGATTCATCAAGTCCATGAAGATCGCTGGAGCATTGGTCAATCCAAATGGCATGACCAAAAACTCGTAGTGTCCATATCTTGTTCTGAATGCGGTCTTCGGAATATCCTGCTTTCGTACCTTCACCTGGTGATATCCCGATCTCAAATCTATCTTCGAGAATACCTTGGCTCCACTGAGTTGATCAAATAAGTCATTAATGTGTGGCAATGGATATTTGTTCTTCACTGTCACTGCATTCAAGGCTCTGTAGTCAATGCACATCCGCACTGACCCATCCTTCTTGGGTACAAACAACACTTGTGCTCCCCAGGGTGATGCACTCGGTCGGATGAAACCTTTCTCTTCTAGCTCTTTTAATTGTGCCTTCAGCTCGTCCATCTCCTTCTTCGCCAGTCTGTAAACATGCGATACTATAGGTGCTGCTCCGGGTGCTAGTTCAATTGAAAACTCTACGTCTCTGTCAGGGGGTAGTCCTGGCAAATCCTTTGGAAAGACGTCTAGAAATTCTGAAATAATAGGATGATAGACAATATCGCTCATTGCAAGCTGCATACCATCAAGGATTTCTGTGGATCCTCGGGCAAACTCAAGTTCAGGCTGGCCTGGTACCTTAAAAAGAATGCTTCCTCCAAAATAATCGAAGAAAGCGTGGTACTTGCTTAGCCAGTCCATTCCAAGCACAATATCAAAAGATGGCATAGGAAGGACTAAGAGTTGGGCGTTCATCTCTCTGCCACGTATCACTATAGGGCCCGATCTACAAACTCGACTAACTGGTACAACTCCTCCTCCGGTTAGAATTCTAACACAACTAGATAATGATATAGAAGCAATGTTGTGTTTGGCAATAAAACTAGATGATATGAATGAGTGGGTGGCTCTCATATCAAATGATGTCACAGCAGAAAAAGTAAAAGCAAGGGTAATACCTGCTATGACATCCACCTCATGATCCATGTCATCTACCTCCAACGCAAAAGCTCACCCGTTCCTCTGCGGCTGTCCATGTCCGGCCCTCATATACTGCTCCTCCTGGGTAGGTAGCGGTGGTCCTCTCTGAAATCCTCTTGCTGCTGGGGGTCGAGGTGCTCCCGGTCTGGTCATCTGCTGTGCTGGCTTCGGTGCTGGAAGCGGTGGTAGTGTCAATGTCTGCTGTTTTGGACAGTCTCTTGCCAAATGCTGTCCGAAACCACATCGTAAACACTGTCCCAAGCGGCCTCGACAATCCCTTAAAATGTGTTCGATTTTCCCACAATAATTATATTGGGGTTTCTCCAAAATCTGGTACGGTCCGGCTCTGTGTTGCTGATGCTGCTATACCAAGGAACGTCTGATAGGTCCTCCCTATTGTGTCCTGGCTGGTCCTTGTTGTATCCTTGCTGATCCTTGTTGTGTCCTCAGCTGACCTCCCTTTCCTTTGCTGATAGTTTCTTGCAATCTGGCCTCTGTCAGTAGTTCAGCATAAGAGACTCGGGACTGCGAGCTTGTATAATATTGTAGCTCCTAGGTAAGTCCTCGATGAAATCTCTTAGTCTTAGCCAAGTCATTTGGTATCAAAGCAGCACCATATTTGCTGAGTCGACTAAACTCGGCATCATACTCGTCTACTGTTTGGTTCCCCTGCTCCAAGTGAAGAAACTGATCGTACAATGTATCTCTGACGGTGTCCGGGAAGTACTTTCCCTCAAAGCACTCCAAGAACTGCTCCAAAGTCTGGTAAGTACCCAACAAGCGCTCCATGGATTCCCACCAGTGATGAGCATTACCCTCTAGAAGCGTTCGTACACCCGTCATCCATAGGTCCTTAGGTAACTGTGATGCCTCCAGTAGCTTCTGCGTGTGAGTGATCCAGTTGGTAGTCTCCTTCGGGCTCTCAGTGCCCTTGTACGGCCCCGGACCCATCTGAACAAAATCCTTTACTGATCCAACCCTAGCTCGAGGTACTAGAGCTAGTGCTTGGGCTGGTACAGTAGTCTGTGCAGCCATCCTCTCCAGTGCTGCCA
This sequence comes from Iris macrosiphon, assembly GCA_036927795.1. Classification (NCBI taxonomy): domain Eukaryota; kingdom Viridiplantae; phylum Streptophyta; class Magnoliopsida; order Asparagales; family Iridaceae; genus Iris; species Iris macrosiphon. Next base: position 131,235,328 of record JAYESA010000002.1, read on the forward strand.
AAAATTCTTGCCTCTGCTCGGCTGCCTGCCCTCTGTTCCTGTATCATCATCTGAAAGAATTGGAACATCTGTGCTTGACCATCTTGCGGTACTGGGAAAGCTGGAAGGTTCCCAATAGGTGAAGCGGGAAGATCAGATGGAACTGGAGTGTGAGTCTGTCCATCTGGCCCCGAAAGCCTAGGAATCGTTGGGGTCCCTCCTTGAGTCTGACCATTGACTCCAGAAGTTGTGTCGCTATCGGCGGCAGTACATCCATTTTGCAAATCTATCTCTCTGCAGGTGATGTACGAAACAATTAGAAAAAGTACAGGAATCAAACATGATGCAAGTATTAAATAGGAAGGATAAGTTTCAGTCAAGTGTGGATGAGATCCTTATACTCTATTCCTATACGCAGGCTTGTTCGGTACAGTTACGTAACCGAGACAATATATTCTCGACCTGCATGGGCCACCACTAAAAATATGTCACGCCCCAGTCCCAAAATACGTAGGACTAGGAATACGTAACACGCCAGCCGTATGTACACGAACTCCAATATATGGAAACCATATACACACGTATGATGTACATGAATATTCAATCCACAGTGATAATATACTGTCACAACAAGTCACACGCAATCTATATCTCATCTACAGCACAAATAATAGATAAAATGGAAATCAATAACTGAATATCAAATAAATAGTCTCAAAGTATGATAGTCGGATGGAAACAAATCCACTGTAAATTGACTATAACCAAAACTACTAAAGAGAGAAGAGAATAAACTCTAATATAAGAATAAATTTCTCGAAAAGAATACCAGCTAAAATCTCTAAACAGCTGAAATGAATCACATATAATCCGAAGGTAAGATCTTCTCAGACTGATAGGTAGCGTCAGGTCCAGGTCCATACTCCTGCGGGTACTCCTGCTCATCTATATCTGGAAAGGTACCAGGTCCTCAGAGGGACGTAACAAGATACATATAAACATGCCAATAAAGTACTGAAATATAAGCATCCATTGGGGTCGCCTAACCATCTATGTGAATGCAGTTTGAGAACAACTTTCCACCAAGTGGGCTATCTGGCTAAAAACTGGGATTGGCATGACTCTCTCGGAGAACCAGGGGCCTCAAAGATACGTCGTCTTTTGAACGGCAGAGGCCCGCCAAGTAGTATAGGGGTCATCACCGCCCGTATCTCCAGCGGAGCTTCCGGGTTACAGAAAAAAAAGTGTAAAAGAGCCCAAATGCCTTACTTGTTGTTCTTCCCACCCAATGCTCTAAGCATGTCATGTCTATGACACGATAAACCTCTAATAACAGCTAGGTCTACTAGCATGCAAAGTTTCTATTGGCAGTTATCCCTATCCGTCGCACGACCTATACGTACCAGTTGCCAGTCGAGTACGCAAGTTCGTGTCCTACATGTGACCCACACTCGTGTAAGAATAGTGTTATGGCCAATTAAACATAAATGTCTCATGAAGATGGGGTAGTCTCATAAAGTAGGTCCAATGCATATACATAAATAAAAATATAGTACGACGACACCGTCGTTGCACCCAAGTTTCCTTCGACACGCAGTTTATATAGAAGTTAAAATAAATAAACTAAAAAAAAAAACATGCATGCATCATATAGAATGTAAATATAGTACAATGATAAGGTATACTTGCCTGGCAAGAAATCTGTAAAGTGTACGTGCCCAAATATCAATGACAAGGAACCTGGAACTAAGGCCTCCGAACAAACGTCTCCGGATGCTGAAATAAATATCATCAACATTTTCAGAATGAGCAAAATATCTAAAAAGCAAATCCCTTTCGTCCAATTTGGATACAGGGGCAAAATGGTAATTTTGGATAAAATTGGGGTCCACGTGTGGCCCACTTTGCACCGAAAAGTGTGCCAAGGGTAACAGTCTCTAAATGGGACAAACTATAGGTCAAATAACTCTAAATGTCAATATGAACCCAATGGTATGTCCAAATGTGGATTCCGATGGGCCGAACACAATTTTGTCCAAAAAGTCAACTATGGGGCCCGCCAATTGGCAATCTGGTCAACCGTCTCAGAATTGCATGAAAATTGGGTCACCGGACCAGCACGTTACCATGATTCTAGTGGCGAAAGTTTTGTCGCAATCTGACAAGCGTGCACAAAATGCACACGACTTCCACAAAAGTTGCGACACAGGGTGTGTCCGCGGATACGGCCTGATTTCGGCACGCACACGCGTCCGAATCAGTTTCCACGAATTTTTACGTATCCGGTTATACTGCGTGCACCGTTCAGTACACTTGGTACACGGCGGGGCGGTCCCGTTTGGCGGGACGCGCTCCGTTTCATAACTTTTAGAAATCTGGAAAAAGTAGGTTCGCGGGATTTTGTGACAAATTTAATTCCATCCACAACAGTTAATAATCTAGGGTTATTTAACAGAAAATAAACTAGGTTAAGTGGTCTATGCATACAAAAAAGAATCACCGAATTCGGATCTCTGTGGTGGGAGATACGAACTCGGCAACATGGGTGGTCACCGTAGTTTTCTGCGATCCCAGAATTCGGTCTGCTTGCGCCAAATTGGGCACTATTTTTGCCTATGGGTACACGTTGTTCGAGGTCTGCTATCATACATATATAGGAGAGGGTTAAGGGGTGAGCATACCGGTGAAGACGGAATGGCGTCTGGGTTGAGCGAGTCGACGAAAAGCAACTCCGGAACAAAGGTACCTTGAGTAAAAATCTGTAGTGCGCGAGATCGCGGTCGTCGGGATTGGTTTGGACGGCCTGGCGGGGTTCTCTGGCTGCGGTGGCAGCTCTTTCTAGGTCTAGATGAGAAGAGAAGGGTCTGGAGATTTTAGGTTAGGGTTTTATGATATATATATATATATATATATATGTATATATATATAGGAATATGAAAGAGAGAGAATGGGTTGGCGGGTCCGTAGGGGGGGGGTCCGGTCTGGTCGAAATTGCAAGGGGGCGCTGGCTTGTGGACGTTGGGTTTGGATTTGCTAAGTTGCTGGCGTTGGTGGAATGGTTGCTTGCTAACTTTTGCTTTTGTTGGAATGGTATAGTTAGTATTATTAGTTTATTATTATTAGTTAATTAATACTTTCTTTTCTTTTCATTTTTTTAAAATATATATATATATATATATATATATATATATATATATATATATATATATATATATATATATATATATATATACTCATAAGAAAATTTATAGATTAAATAATGCACACCATTAGGCTAGCAACTGCTCAAGGGGTCTCCTACATGAAATAAATTTCGAAAAATTCCTGATGGTCCCATAAATCCTCTAAGTGCCAGGACACTTAAAATAAAAATTATTAAAAATATATTTCTCCTATTTAGCCACTAATTACTAAAATTAAATTAATTATTAATAATAAAAAGGGTTTATACGATTTTTCTAGGATAGGGGTTTTACACTTGCACCAGTCACTTCTCTGGTGATTGGAGTGACAGCTTCTTTCGGAGGTCCACCTCCTACTCAAAGGACTGTGTCAGCTGTATCTGAGGGAATTCTACCTCCACCTTCCGTGCCAGCAGATGCGACACAAATGTTCACAATATTTTACGAGATAGACCAACTTCTTACGACAGGGCATCGAGAGTGCTGATCATCTTGCTCGTGCCGTAGTAGAGAGAGGAGTTTCGGTCCAGCAGCAGGTTGCTCCTTAGGTTGCTCAGCTTCGGCCAGACAACATTCAGGACTTCAAGAAGCTGGAGCCTAGGGTCTTCAAGGGGACAGAGGCATCGTCTATGATGATGATTGGCTCGTGGATATTGAGCGTCTCATAAGGGTGTCCCATCTTTCTGGAGATTTGAAGGTTGAGGCGGTAGGACTTCAGTTGTTCGATGTCGCCCGTACTTGGTTCAGGAATGAACCAATTCTTGTTGACGCAGGACAGTCTTGGGAGATATTCAAGAACCTCTTCAAGAAGAAGTTCTTCGCTCGGGCATACATATTAGACTTGGGGAGGCATTTTGAGAGCCTCATTCAGGGGAGCATATCTGTGGAGGAATATGCTACAGAGTTCGGCAGGTTGAGCCAATTTACGGAGTATTTGGTTAGAGAACCGAAAGTTTGAGCTATTTATTTTTGCGAGGGTCTAAACTGGGAAGTGAAGATCCTTATTCTATCTTTTTATGAGACCTACTAGGAGATACTTGCAAAGGCACGCAAGGTTGAGCGAAAGTTGGGTTTGAAGCCCAAGAGAGATTACGATTCTTTTTTGGGGGCAAACAGCATAATAGTGACTGCCAAACATCCTCATTTTTAGTCCAAGCCTTTTCAGCAGCCACAGAAGCACCAGACTCCAGCTAGGGCACTATTTTACCAGGCACCGCAGTAGTAGAGACAGTTACAACAAGCTCCTTTCCACTACTGCAAGAAGCACGGCCACATCTGGGTAGTTTGCAGGAGGAGGTTGGGAGTTTGTTTGTATTATGGTACCGAAGGATATCAGCTGAGAGAGTTTCCTTCCAATCCTCGTCGTGAAGTTCAGGGAGTAGCTCCAGCTCCGAGGACACAGGCGAGACCACTTACAGTACAGCCGAGGGGACCGCCACTTTCGACCCAGCAGCAGTGTTATGCCCAGCACCAACATCAGGAAGGTGCACGTTAGGGACGAGCATTCGCTATGACAGTCAAGGAGGTCGAGCCCACCAGAGATGTCATCGCAGATTTTGTTCTTCTTGATTCTATTCCAGCTTTAGCTTTGTTTGATAATGGTGCTTTCTATAGTTTTGTATCTATTTCTTTTGCTCTGAAGCATGGTTTGGTAGCTGAGTCTTTGCTTAGGACTTACATGATCATGACCAGGGGAGGCATTATCGTGGTTAATAATATTTGCAAGGATCGGAGAGTTACTCTGGGAGGCCAGGAGCTGAGTATGTGTCTACTTGTAATGCCACTTTCGAGCTATGATATTGTACTTGGGATGGATTGGTTGAGTAGGCACCGTGCTAGTATAGATTGTAGAGGAGATAGAGTTTTATTTAGCCCGCTAGGAGAGCCAGAGTTCAAGTTTGCTAGAGGAGATGCAGAGCAGGGAGAAGGCATTATTTATGGATCTATGGTGGAAGACAAGGAGTTGCCTCATCCGTTAATAGCAGAGTTCTTGGATGTGTTTCCTGAGAAATTGCCAGGATTATCGTCAGATCAAGATGTTAAATTCCCTATAGACTTGGTGTCAAGTGCAGAACCAATTTTACAGCATATCTATAGAGTAAAAAACAACAAACTGGTCTAGTTGGAGAAGCAGGTGGACGAATTACAGGATAAGGGGTTTATCAGATTGAGTTCTTCACCATGGGGAGCCCCGGTATTATTTGTACCGAAGAAGGATGGATCAGTGCGCATATGCATTAATTATAGGGCATTGAATAATCTCACTATCAAGAATAAATACTCTTTGCCATGGATTACTGACTTGTTCGATCAGTTGAGTGGTGCCAAGATATTTTCTAAGATAGACTTGAGATCAGGCTACTACCAGGTGAAAGTGAAACTGGAGGACATGCCGAAGACTGCTTTTAGAACTCGGTATGGTCAGTATGAGTTTATGGTGATGCCGTTTGTGACTAATATCCTGACAATATTTATGAAATTGATGAACAAGGTGTTCCACCAGTACCTTGACAAGTTCGTGGTAGTATTTATCGATGATATACTCATATACTCGAAGATACTAGAGGAGCATGAGGAGCATTTGCTGATTGTGTTGGATGTGCTGAGGAAGGAGAAGCTGTATGGGAAGCTGTCCAAGTGTGAGTTCTTCCTGGATAAGGTAGAGTTCTTGGGACATGTTGTGACTGGTGATGGAGTTTTAATGGATCCGAAGAAGATCACAGTAGTAGAATCTTGGAAGACCCCGAGTTCAGTAGCAGAGATCAGGAGTTTCTTGGGATTGGCAGACTACTACAAGAAGTTTGTACAAGATTTTTCGAGGATTGCCGAGATGATGACCAGACTCACCAGGAAGGAGGTAGAGTTTGCTTAGACGGAGGACTGCCAGGTTGCTTTTGAGGAATTGAAGAAGAGGTTAACGACTGCTCCTATTTTGACGTTACCATCAGGGTCTGGAGGCTTCACTATTTGTAGTGATGTATCGGGGAAAGGTCTGGGTTGTGTTCTTCAGCAGAATGGGAAAGTGATGGCCTATGCATCCAGGCAATTGTGTTCTCATGAGAAGAACTATCCTACCCATGATTTAGAGTTGGTAGTAGTCATCTTTTTCCTAAAGTTGTGGAAATACTATTTGTACAGAGAGCATGTGGAGATCTTCACAGACCACAAGAGCTTGAAGTACGTTTTCACGCAGAAGGAGTTGAACATGAGGCAACATCGATGGTTGAAATTGATGAAGGATTTTGATATATCTTTGCAGTATCATCCTGAGAAAATTAATGTAGTTGCCAATGCCTTGAGCAGGTATCTAGTAGCTATGTTGTTGACACATGATCGATATTTGTTAGAGGACTTGGAGAGCTTGGGCACTGAGGTGATAGTTCCTGGTTTAGCAATGTAGATATTGGGGTTGCATATACACTCAGAATTAATGGATAGGATCAAGGTAGCACAGTATGAGGATGTATCTCTGAGGAGCATCAGAGCTCAGGTTAGAGCAGGATTGGAGGATAATTTTACCATTGTTGAGGATGGATCTTTGCAGCATGGTGTTAGATTGTGTGTGCCTAATGGGGAGCTGCATGAGAAAGTATTGTAGAAAGCGCATCGCTCTCAGTATTCTATATATCCAGGTGCCAACAAGATGTATCAGAATATGAGAGAGAGTATGTGGTGGTATGATATGAAGAGGAAAGTGGCACAGTTTGTAACCAGATTGTCACAACCCGTACCGGAAGTTGGGGCATGAGTATGTGGGTACGTCCAGCCTATGTTGCAGCATCGACGGTAGAACGCTGTCTAGGTCAATACACTATCTAAACAATCTCACACGAGCATCCAACTCCATAAGGAGACACGGATATTACAATATAATATGAACAATATACTCAATCATATAACTACAACATGATAAGATATTGAAGAAATAAATAAATTAAAATGTAACACAAGTCTAAATAGAAATAATCTAACTCAATAATAATATCCAAGTCTCAACAAAGTATGCCGGAGACAAATTCGGTACCAAAAATCTGATAAAAGAAACTAACTAAATAACTAGTGATCCCGGCTAGACCTCCCGGAATCACAACTGAACTATAAGATCAAAGGCTGCAGCTACTCTCCCTGTGGTCTATAATATGTCGGACACCAGTTCTCTAAGGCGCAGTTTGGAAAAATATTTTCAGTCAGGATGGAGCAAAGTATATCTTAAAAAACAGTTCCAGTTAATTGATAAGGACTATAAAACAATAAATAGATGATATTATATACTGAGATAAGACAATGAATAAATGCAATGGCAAAATAAAGAGAACATGCAATATAGACAATATGGTACAGTCAGTGCATATATGAAATTAAGAGAATGAGGTACAATATCATATACGGGTGATGTAGTATATGAACTAAAATAGAGAACTGTAACTATTCTAAGTGTTTGAAATAGTAGTTTCAAAATATGATCGGCTTAGGAACTTGTTCGGTAGCTACATGGCCTGGCTAATCATACGTGAGATGTATGATTAACACTATTAATGTCTACACTTGTATGATAGGGATTTGATCACATCTCTCACTAGCAATTTCCTCGCCCCCAACTAGTACTGTGGATCCAATCATGACACGTCATGATACACGATCAATATCTAATATATCATGTACAATATCTAATATTACTGTCTAAATCAATGTCGTATACAATGTCAATACGATAACCAATGTAACATCTCATGACTAAAGATCCAATCTATATACTAATCCATGTAGCACAGTATCAAAAATCAGATGTAATATTTCTAAATACTGGAATTATAAAAATTATCAAATAACGAAAATTATCAGAGAATGTACTCGCCTGGGGTCCTTAGCTGGAAATACCAATGTCTGGCTCCTGAAGTCTCACAGAATAATCCAACAGTCCTATAGACATATCATATAATACAATATTGCATCAGACATTACACTAACACACACATAACCATAATGAACTCATAGACTATGCTAGGGGTGCCACGTCTGTAGTTGTTGTGCATAATAGACAGTCAATGATATGGGTCTTGCCAGTACGTCGGTGTACATATGGCAGTCTGCTAACATACTACATGGTCACAGGTCAATGTAACTATGGGGTATCCGTGGTTACACTCGGGTCATCTAGTACATAGACATATAATACATATTATTAACTAACATATACATTAATACTAATTAATTACACATATAAAAGATATATGTATATACATACTTAATAGAATTTATTATGTACATATATATATTAAACACGTACTAGGGATACACGTTCAATACATATACGTATGTATATATACACTTATTTGAGAATTATACTATATATCTATATGTACATATACTAATATACCAATGCTAATATTAACCATATACCAATACGCATGTATACAATGAAGAACTGCACGTACGCGTGTACGTGTACATGTACGCGGGAGGGGACTCGAACCTGGGTATGCTGGATAAGACGTGCGTGTCGCGGCATCGTCGAGTCGAAGGGGTCTGTGATGACAGCGTCCAGTCGATATGGGCTGCTCCGGTCGTGCAGGCGAGTTGTCGACGGCGTTCAGGCGGCTGTCGACGGGTCTGGAGGTACAACTGGTCGTCGGCTTTAGGCAATGTGGCGCATGCTTGGCGGGGTTTACGGTGGTTCAGATGAGAGGGATATGGCTCAGGTGAGAGGTTCTGGTCGAAGTCAGTGATCTGGACAGCAGGTTATGGTGAGTGCGACGTCGTTTCCGACGGTCTGGAGGGTGCGGGATGGCGAGTGCAGCAGACCTGGATCGAGGCGAGGCCGGCGGGGTCGAACTCCAGGCGAGGGCGGCGAGTTCTGGTGGATCGACGGCTTCGGGGTACAGCGGGGTCGACAGGTCGGCGGCTCGTCGAGTTCGGGTTATGGATGACTCTAGCGGGAAGATGTGAACGGTTGAAGGCGAATGTTGTCGTGTAGGCGGGGAGTTGTGTGGAAGTGGGGAGATGATCGACGGGTCCAACAAGTTGTCCGGCGGGTGGTTGGGGACTCCGACGTTGGTCAGGGATGAGATGGATGGGAAGGAGGTGAATGAACAGGAAGGGAAGAAAAGAAATTGGCTATGGGTTGTTTTGGTTGAAGGGAAAATAAGGAAAGAAAAAGTAAAAAGAGTATTTATACATAAAGGGGGTTTTGTTTGACCTAAAAGTTGACTTTGGTCAACCCCTTAGGAAAAAGGGTCTTCTCATGGATATTTTTAATGGTTAGGATTCAAATAAATTTAAAATGAATGGCTATGATGCATTGGTTCAAGGTTTGGAGGGGCATGGTTCAACGAGGTTGATGTCGCATTGCATACTCCCAAAAATTATGGAAAATATACATGAAAGAGAAATAGGTTTATTTTCGTGTCGTTTCCTAGGGGCGGACACCTTAATGCACTTTTGCACAAAAGTGCCCAACAATTGGGAATTTACACAAAGTTGGGTTTATGGTTTTAATTGATTAAAATAAATGCAATATATGTTCTAAAATAAATTATAAGTACAAAGGACTGGAATTAAGTGGAACACAAATATTATGAATAAAGTAGACTCATAATAGAATATTATCCTAATTTGGTTGCTCAAAGTGGGTCAAGATTGTGTCTCCAATTTTGATTGGAACACACAAGGATACAAAGTTAGATTTTTATTGAATTAAATATAGTCGTTTGCGACGAATGTTATGCGACTAAAATGAAGCACAATAAGACATAGTTATGAGTCACACAAAGATTAAAATTAGTTGGAAGGGTATAAAATTAGTTGGAAGACAGGGGCTAGTGTAGTGCTCTAATTATCGAAACAACGGTAAAGTGCAACAATAAAATCATAACAATTTAAATATAATTAAATATCATGCAATCATTTACACATTAATTATAAAAAGGCAAAAATACCCCTAATATGAAATATGGGAGTGACAAGTCTACCCTCCTTAAAAGAATTTTGTCCTCAAAATTTAAGATATCTTGTCTCTCTATGTCAAGTCATAACCTATTCATTAATCTTCACTAGAGTCAAACCCCCAACAATCAAAGTCTAAAAAAAATCTACCTAGAGTCATTCAATATGCAATCTAATAAAAATATGTATGGTTATGGTATCTTTTATCATGGTGTTGCAGTCTCTGTCAGGGTGTACTACTAACTACATTCTAACAAGAAAATCACGAATACAAGCTACGGTACTAAGGAATCAATCAATCAATCAAATAGAAAGGACAGAAGGAAAGAAAAGAACAGAACCTCCTAACACATCACCTGCAGTATCGGTCTTCTCGACCGTCATCGCAAATGCCCCGCCCTGCTGGGGTGGCTCCCTTCGCGGGTGCTGAGCAATCTGCGGTTCTATGGGAGGCCTAACTGGATCTCTATGATTTGGAGCTGTTCGCTGGCCGGGAAGATGAGAAGCTAGAAGACAATCCCTCACTCGATGTCTCGCAGCACCACAGTGCAAACAAAGTCCTAGCCTCGCTCTATATTTCTCCTAAAGATGACCTGGCTTCTTACAGTAATGACAAGTCTGCTGTATCTCTCTCGGAGGCTGCTAATGATCCTGCTGAATATGAACTGGTGCTTGGTGTTGCTGATGCTGCTGCTAGTACGGCCTCTGTTGTTGTTGTTGTTGTTGAAAGTGTGGGCGCTTGGCCTGACCTGTGTTACCACCTGTTCCTCCAGAAGTATCGCATCCTCTCTTGGGCCTGAGGTCAAGTCATCTTCAGCAATCTGGGCATCCATCAAAATACCTTCAAATGTAGCGGTGCGTTGTCCCGAAGTACAAGATCGAAAAGAATCAATTAAGGTGATAGATACGATATCATCAAGGAAGGACAGTAAAATTATAAGGAAGCAACATTCAGAAGAAAAATAAGGACACCAAGATAATAGATTAGAAATATTTCTAGTTGTGATTGAGTATTCGCTCTCATCCTAGTATCATATGTCCTATATCCTATCACAAGCACGTAGTAGTACAACTAAGATGTTGCTCTACCACGACATCGCAAAACTTGCAAAGTCTGACCTGTATAGGCCACCACTAAAAATGTGTCACGACCCACACCTGAAAGTTGGGGCACGAGTACGTGGGTACGTCCAGCCTACACCGCAGCATCGACGGTAGAACGCTGTCTAGGTCAATACACTATCTAAACAATCTCACACGAGCATCCAACTCCATAAGGAGACACGGATATCACAATATAATATGAACAATATACTCAATCACATAACTACAGCACGATAAGATATCGAAGAAATAAATAAATCAAAATGCAACACAAGTCTAAATAAAAATAATCTAACTCAACAATAATATCCAAGTCTCAACAAAGTATGCTGAAGACAAATCCGATACCAAAAATCTGATAAAAGAAACTAACTAAATAACTAGTGATCCCGGCTATACCTCCTAGAATTATAAATGAACTACAAGATCCAAGGCTGCAGATACTCTCCCTGTGGTCCATAATATGTCGGACACCAGTTCTCTAAGGCACAGTTTGGAAAAATATTTTCAGTCAGGATAGAGCAAAGTACATCTTAAATAACAGTTCCAGTTAATTGATAAGGACTATAAAACAATAAATATATGATGCTATATACTGAGAGAAGACAATGAATAAATGCAATGGCAAAATAAAGAGAACATGTAATATGTTACATCCAGTGCATATATAAAATAAAGAGAATAAGGTACAATATCATACACGGGTGATGTAGTATATGAACTAAAATAGAGAATTGTAACTATTCTAAGTGTTTGAAATCGTAGTTTCAAAATATGATCGGCTTAGAAACTTATTCGGTAGCTACATGGCCTAGCTAATCATATTTGAGGTGTATGATTAACACTATTAATGTCTACATTTGTATAATAGGGATTTGATCACATCTCTCACTAGCAATTTCCCCGCCCCCAACTAGTACTGTAGATCCAATCATGACACGTCACGATACACGATCAATGTCCAATATATCATGTACAATATCTAATATCACTGTCTAAATCAATGTCGTATACAATGTCAATACGATAACCAATGTAACATCTCATGACTAAAGATCCAATCTATATACTAGTCCATGTAGCACAGTGTCAAGAATCAGATGTAATATTTCTTAGTACTGGAATTATAAAAATTATCAAATAACGAAAATTATCAAAGAATGTACTCGCCTGGGGTCCTTAGCTGGCAATACCAATGTCCTGCTCCTGAAGTCTCACAGAACAATCCAACAGTCCTATAGACATATCATATAATATAATATTGCATCAGACATTATACTAACACACACATAACCATAATGAACTCATAGACTATGCTAAGGGTGTCACGTCTGTAGTTGTTGTGCATAACGGACAGTCAATGATACAGGTCTTGCTAGTACGTCGGTGTACATATGGCAGTCTGCTAACAGACTATATGGTCACAGGTTAATGTAACTATGGGGTATCCGTGGTTACACTCGGGTCATCTAGTACATAGACATATAATACATATTATTAACTAACATATACATTAATACTAACTAATTACACATATAAAAGATATATGTATATACATACTTAATAGAATTTATTATGTACATATATATATTAAACACGTACTAGGGATACACGTTCAATACATATACGTATGTATATATACACTTATTTAAGAATTATACTATATATCTATATGTACATATACTAATATACCAATGCTAATATTAACCATATACCAATACACATATATACAATGAAGAACCGCACGTACGCGTGTACTTGTACATATACGCATGAGGGGACTCAAACCTGGGTATGCGGGATGAGACGTGAGTGTCGCAGCATCGTCGAGTCGAAGGGGTCTGCGATGACAGCATCTAGTCGAGATGGGCTGCTCCGGTCGTGCAAGCGAGTCATCGACGGCGTTCAGGCGGTTGTCGACGGGTCTGGAGGTACAACGGTCGTCGGCTTCAGGCAATGTGGCACATGGTTGGCGGGGTTCACGGTAGTTCAGACGAGAGGGATCCGACTTAGGTGAGAGATTCTGGTCGAAGTCAGTAATCTGGACAGCAGGTTACGGTGAGTGCAGCATCATTTTCGACGGTTTGGAGGGTGCGGGATGGCGAGTGCAGCGGACCTAGATCGAGGCGAGGCCGGCGGGGTCGAACTCCAGGTGAGGGTGGCGAGTTCTGGTGGGTCGACGGCTTTGGGGTACAGCGGGGTTGATAGGTCGGCGGCTCGTCAAGTTCGGCGGGTTGTGGATGACTCCGGCAGGAAGATGTGAACGGTTGAAGGCGAATGTTATTGTTGTCACGCCCCAGTCCCAAAATACAAGGGACCACGCTACGTGGCATTGGCCAGCTGACACATCTCCGAAGGATATCCCAATTTAATGGATCATATCGAAGCGTGCTACGCTGTCCTAAAATACTAACAAGTCTATATGCTAATATATAACAGGTAATGTCTAATCTCATCCACAGAATACAATATCGCAATGCTGAAACAAATGCTGATAAATAAAACACAAGAGTCTGAATATCCATAATACATCTGAAATAGTCTGGTGGGGACAAACCCACTGAAATACAGAAATGGAAATAAAGTACAGAAAGAAGTAAGATAACTAGACTAAAATATCAACTAGCTAGATATGAAAACTCTAGTCCAAAATAGCTGTGTACTCAAATCACGGGAACTCCCCTGGAAATGCCTCGAAGTCCTCAATCAGGAATTCTGTCTCTACTCCTGCTCCGTAGATGGTCGGGTACAAATGCTCGTCCGGATCTGAAAGGGAACCAAGTCCTCAGAGGGACGTAACAAGATACAAAAATGCATGCCATAAAGTATATACTGTGTAAACTCGAGGGTGAACTATCCAGCTAAGTGAAATGCACTTTGAAGACAACCCTGGTACGTATGGGTAGGTGAAAGGTATAAAGCATAGCGTCGAGCCAGAGGCTAAGTACCTGGCATTAGTTCTAAACTGAATGCCAGGAGTATATGCTGACTACATCACCGATCATGATAGCGCACAGCTAGTAACCTCTGCCGGATGTATCGACAAACATGTACGCCCATAATCGGGAACCTGAGCCCATAACCGGGTAACACATGGCCCATAACCGGGTAACACTGAGGCTCACGGCCCAGCAGTTTACTCTAAAACTACGGCGGCCAAATGTCTGCCCCATACGCCTACTAATTGTCTTCCCCGCCCAATGTTAATGTACAAGTCGCGAATGCGGCGTGGACACCTCATACTATGATGCAAGTAGCTACAGAAATAAACAGCTAATCTAAATGCCATCACGTGTGCTGCTCATGCTGATGGCCAGTCGGTCATGAAGCACGTATCCCTACATGAACTCACTCTTTGACGTGTTAAGATACGTGTCAAGGCCTGGGAAGTCATATTGATAACTCCTTAACTTTAGATGGGTCCACTAGACACTAGGTCAGACACAAGTCCTAACGTCAACACCTCTGTTGACTGCACCCGAGTCTTCTCGGACGCGCACAGTTAATAATAAAGCAATAAAATATGCAACTAGATAATATCTGAATTTAAACAGTAACAACAAGGCAAGGTATACTTGCCTAGAACTCTGGTGTGCACAAGCAATATTCCGGAACCAGCAGTCAAGGTAGCACCGTCTCGGATGCCTACGAACAGATAACCCAAAATTATAAATCACTAATTTACACCATGCTTAATTACCTATGCTAACATAGTACATAACACATATACATATACATACTTTAACTAATTTAATAACATACATACATATATATACAGTTATGCATATAGACATATTTATATTTATACATTATATATATATATATATATATAGTACCAACACATCAATACGTAAATACATTAA
The DNA here is from genome assembly GCA_036927795.1 of Iris macrosiphon. Lineage (NCBI taxonomy): Eukaryota > Viridiplantae > Streptophyta > Magnoliopsida > Asparagales > Iridaceae > Iris > Iris macrosiphon. Next base: position 131,250,398 of record JAYESA010000002.1, read on the forward strand.
GTAAGTATTTATATATAAATACATAAATATAAATACAACGATACCCTAACACGTACATAAATACATATATACATATATATACATTACATAAATACCTAATATATATTAATAACATATTATATTTAAATAAACATAAATATAAATACAGTATATAAATACCATAATACATCAATATGTATATAAACACATATTAATTAAATAAATTTACATATATATGTAAATAATAAATAAATACATAATACCTTATATATAATACATATACATATACATATACATATACATATACATATACATATACATATACATATATTTAAATAACCATTTATATACATAAGTACACATATACAACATATATATATATATATATATATATATATATATATATATATATATATATAGTACATATATATTTATATGTATAAATATACAAAATGGAAAATGTACCCTTATATAATATATACTAAAATATACTATATTAATACACACAAAGTATGTATATATTTATATATATTTATATATATATATACACACATATTTATTGAATACATACTATACACACTACAAATACACTAATTACACAAAGTATATACATATATATATATATATATATATATATATATATATATATATATATATATATATATATATATATATATATATATATATATATATATATATATATATATATGTATTTATTTATACACTAATATACTAAATACACAATATATATATTTATATATATATATATACATATATTTATTTATAGATACACAATACACTAAATATATAGTACACAAGTATATATATATTTATATATATATACATATAAATATATATAACTAATACATACAATGTATTTAATACTTATATATAATATACCAATATATATACTCTACATATAATATACTAAATACACAAAATATATATTTATATATATACCCAATATATTAAATATATAATATACCAAATACACTACACATATATATATATATATATATATATATATATATATATATATATATATATATATATACACACACACATAATAGATATTAATACATACAAAGTATTTAATACAAGTATATAATGTATACTATGTATATACATATAATACGAAATACATATATATATATTTATATTATATACTAAATATACAGAATACAGAATACATGAATATACGTAGAAGTATATACATAAAATACCAAAACAGAATACTTACATTTACTAGTATATACCCAATGCTAACCAAATATACTATGTATAATACTGTATACATATATTAAATACGTACCTAGGTGTCCAGGGGGTCGAGGTGGGTCCGTCGAGCGCGTCATCGCCGGTGAGGGTGGCCGGGCGGAGCTCCGGCAGCGCGGGGGGGCGTCGTCAACAGCTGCGGCAGTCAGCAGTTGCTGTCGCTGCGGGGGCTGTGTCGGCCGGCTGCGGGGGCGACCGGGGCCGAGCTGTGGCAGGGACGGAGGTGATGGGTTGGGCAGGTCGTCGACGGAGTACGGTGGCCGGCTGAGCCGAGGTGGCGAGCTGGGGAACATTCAGGTGGTCGGCTCGGCTGAGGGGGGTTGGTTCGTGGGTGAGGACGGTGGTGATGGCGGCGACTGTAGGCGGAGTAGTGGTCGGTGGCGGTAGATGGAGGTAGGGGAGTGGGTGCTGGTCGGAGGGGGGCCATCGCGGGGGTGGCCGGAGACGGTGGCTGGCCGGGGGAGGGCTACGGGAATGGGGTTGGTGGTGTGATGGTGTGGTGAGGGTAGTGGTGTTGGTTATTAATTTAGGGTTTTTCTTTGTGTGTGGGTGGGTGTTTTAGAGAGAGGATGTAGGTAGCTTATGTAGGAGAGAGGGAGAGAGGGGGTGCCTTGGGATTAGGGCCGGGTGGGTAGTTTTCTAGGGTTGTGTGAGGCCTCCACATGTTTCACATGTGGCTAGGATCTAAGGTGTTTGAAATGTAGGGTTAGGATGTGTCCTCCAAAAGTGTTGCAGAGTACATGAAAATGGGGAGAAATATTTGTAGACTGGTCAAAGGAAGGGGGTTCTCTTCTTCATGTGGTTGGGCCAATGAGAGGGGGGCACCTCATTGCTTAATTGCACAAAAGCCCCTGAACAATTAGAAAATTGCACAATAATTGGAAATTGGGATTTGATGTGGCAAAACACCATGTTTGGTGTTAGGTATTGGATCAATATGGTGTATGGTGTTTAGTATGAGGCTTGAGGGTGTGTGTGTGGTTTTGGGTTAGAGTTGGGTCTAGTTTGAGTCAGGTTGGGTCTCTACATTAATTTAATTAAAATTAATGTGCTAGGTGTTCTTTAATTAATAAAAAAATAACCGGGGGTCAAAATTGGGTGGCTCAAGCATCATGGGCGTAGTAGGCTTAGAGTAGAATAATATCTGATTGGGGTTGTTCAAAATAGGTTGATGTTGGGTCTCAATTTCGATTGGAACGGACAAAGAACGTAAATATGCAATTAATCGAATTTATGTACGGACGTTTGTAACGACTTTTGTGCGACTAAAATCAGGCACAAAAATAAATATATGTGGGTTGTACAAAGGTCATTATGGTAGGTTGGTATGTCTAGGCAAAGTGTATGAAATTTGTTTGAGGGTAACAGCTAGTGTAGTGTCCTAAATATCATAGCAACGGTAAGGTATCCTAAGTAATATAAGCATTGCACAATAAATAAAACTTTGCATAAAAATTCTAATTAGCACCAAAATAACCCTAATCTCTCTATCTAAGTTAATTAACTAATTTTTTTTTGTCGAGGGGGTTTACAGTCGTGTAGGTGGGAAGTTGTGTGGAAGCGGGAAGATCTTCGACGGGTCCGGCGAGTTGTCCGGCGGGTGGTTCGGGACTCCGGCGTTGGTCGGGGATGAGATGGATGGGAAGGAGGTGAATGAACAGGAAGGGAAGAAAAGAAATCGGCTGTGGGTTGGTTTGGTTGAAGGGAAAATAAGGAAAGGAAAAGTAAAAAGAGTATTTATACATAAAGGGGGTTTGGTTTGACATAAAAGTTGACTTTGGTCAACCCCTTGGGAAAAAGGGTCTTTTCATGGATATTTTCAATGGTTAGGATTGAAATAAATTTAAAATGAATGGCTATGATGCATTGGTTCAAGGTTTGGAGGGCCATGGTTCAACGAGGTTGATGTCGCATTGCTTACTCCCGAAAATTATAGAAAATATACATGAAAGAGAAATGGGTTTGTTTTTGTGTCGTGTCCCAGGGGCGGACACCTTAATGCACTTTTGCACAAGAGTGCCCAACAATTGGGAATTTACACAAAGTTGGGTTTATGGTTTTAATTGATTAAAATAAATACAATATGTGTTCTAAAATAAATTAGAAGTACAAAGGACTGGAATTAAGTGGAACACAAATGTTATGAATGAAGTAGACTCAGAATAGAATATTACCCTAATTTGGGTTGCTCAAAGTGGGTAGAGATTGTGTCTCCAATTTTGATTGGAACACACAAGGATACAAAGTTAGATTTGTATTGAATTAAATATAGTCGTTTGCGACGAATGTTATGTGACTAAAATGAAGCACAATAAGACATAGTTATGAGTCACACAAAGATCAAAATAACAGTCTGGCATGTCTAGGACAAGGGTGTGAAATCAGTTGGAAGACAAGAGCTAGTGTAGTGCTCTAATTATCGAAACAACGGTAAAATGCAACAATAAAATTATAGCAATTTAAATATAAGTAAATATCATGCAATCATTTATATATTAATTATAAAAAGGCAAAAATACCCCTAATCTGAAATATGGGGGTGACATAGATGCTTAGTGTGCCAGTAGGTGAAAGACGAGAGGCATAGGCCAGGTGGTTTACTTCAGCCATTACCCATTCCAGAGTGGAAGTGGGAGTATATTACTATGGATTTTGTGAACGAACTTCCACGATCTCCAGGAGGGAAAGACGCAATTTGGATCATCGTTGACAGGTTAACCAAGTCGGCCCACTTTTTGCCTTTTAAGGTGGGTTTGTCTACGGAGAAGGTGACAGAGATGTATGTGAGGCAGATTGTCAGGATACATGGAGTTTCCATCAGCATAGTCTCAGATCGGGATAGTCGTTTCACTTCTCATTTCTGGAGGAGTTTGCAGGCGAGTTTGGACACCTAGCTCAAGTTCAGTACTGTATATCATCCCCAGATATATGGGCAGTCCGAGAGGACTATTCAGACTCTCGATGATATGTTGCACACTTGTGTACTAAATTTTGGGGGTTCTTGGGAGGACCATCTCTATTTGGTAGAGTTTGCTTACAATAACAACTACCAGGCTAGTATAGATATGTCACTATTTAAGGCTCTGTATGGTCGGAGATATCATACTCCCTTATCATGGGATGATGTTAGAAAGAGAGAGTTTTGCTGGGGGCAGAGATGGTTGTGGATGCATCGAAGAAGGTTAAGCTGATCAGAGACAAACTTCGAGTGGCGCAGGACAGACAACGGCATTGGGCCGATAGCCACCGGAGACCTTTGGAGTTTGAGGTATAGTTTTAGATTTTTGTTTTATGATTGTTATTAGTTGTTTGTTATAGATTAAGTTCTTAAGGTTGTATTTTATTCTAGATTGGTAGTTTGGTGTTTCTGAGGATTTCTCCGACAAGAGGCACGATTAGCTTCGGTGGAGGCGGAAAGCTTAGTCCGTGATTCATCGGACCTTTTACTATTCTAGAGAGGGTCGGTGCAGTTGCTTATAGACTAGACTTGCCACCTACATTGAATGGAGTGCACAACGTATTTCAAGTATCACAGTTGAGATGGTACGTGGCTGATCCTAGTTACATGTTAGATCACTCAGAGATAGAGGTAGGCCCTACTCTTAGCTATCCAGAGCAGCCAGTTGAGATTCTGGATCGGAGAGAGATGGTGCTAAGGAACTAGACTATTTCTTTGGTACGCGTCGCATAGAGGCATCACTCTCCAGGAGAGTCTACTTGGGAGAGAGAGGATGAAATGCGAGAGCGTTATCCATATTTATTTGTGCCTCGAGGTATGTTCTGATATGTTCTTTCCAAGTTATGTTCTGTTCTTTTTTGTTCTATTATTTTCTGAGGGGTAGTTTTCATCTTTGAATTTTGAGGATAAAATTATTTTAAGAAGGCTTGTCACGACCCGCACCCAATATAGGGGCACGAGTGCGTGGGTACGTCCAGCCTACGCCGCAGCATCGGCGATAGAACGCTGTCTAGGTCATGATACTATCTAATCAATCTCACAAGAATATCCAACTCTATAAGGAGTCACAGATATCACAGTATAATATGAACAATACTCAATCACATAGCTAAAGAATGATAAGATAGCGAAGAGAAATAAATAAATCAAAATGCAACACAAGTCTAAATAGAAATAATCTAACTCAACAATAATATCCAAGTCTCAACAAAGTATGCTGGAGATAAATCCGGTACCAAAAATCTGCTAAAAGAAACTAACTAAATAACTAGTGATCCCGGCTAGACCTCCCGGGAATCATACCTGTGCTACAAAGTCCAAGGCTGCAGCTACTCTCTTTGTGGTCCATAAAATATCGGACATCAGTCCTCTAAGGCGCAGTCTGGAAAAATATTTCCAGTCAGGATGGAACAAAGTACAACCCAAATAACAGTTCCAGTTAATTGATAAGGACTATAAAACAATAAATAGATGATGTTATATATTGAGATAAGATAATAAATAAATACAATGACAAAATAAAGAGAACAAGCAATATAGGCAATATGGTACAATCAGTGAATATATGAAATGAAAAGAAGAACTACAATATCATATACGGGTGATGTAGTATATGAACAAAAATAGAGAACTGTATCTATTCTAAGTGTTTGATATCGTAGTTTCAAAATATAATCAGCTTAGGAACTTGTTCGGTAGCTATATGGCCTGGCTAATCATACGTGAGGTGTATGATTAACACTATTAATGTCTACACTTGTATGATAGGGATTTGATCACATCTCTCACTAGCAATTTCTCCGCCCCAACTAGTACTGTGGATCCAATCATGACACGTCATGATACACGATCAATGTCCAATATATCATGTACAATATCTAATATCACTGTCTAAATTAATGTCGTATACAATGTCAATATGATAACCGATGTAACATCTCATGACTAAAGATCCAATATATACTAAGACAATTATACTATAAATATATATGTATATATACTTATATACCATTAGCCATATACTAATGCATATGCCAATACGTATATACCAATTATACACCAATATACCATCACCTACTAACATACCAAGGCTAAATACGTATGCAATATGAAGAATATGCGTATGCACGTACATATACGTATACGCAAGGGGAAGAAAACTCGAATCCGTGTACGTGCACGACGGCGGCGGGGATGATGATGAAGGTGCTGGTGGTTGTGATCTCTGGCGAGGCTCGACAGGTGGTTCAGTCGAGGTAAAGTCGATGTGGGTGTTCAGGCGGGGTCGGGAGGACAGTAGGTCGTCGACAGGTGCAGTGACTCCGGGCTTCTCCGATTCAGCGGGAAGATGATATAGGCGAGAACAGCGGTCAGTCCGGTAGAACTCCGGGGTCTGAGTCAAGGTGAGGCGGGGCTGCTTTGACGTCATTGAGGCGAGGTGGGTTGAGGGTGTTCAGCGGGAAGTAGGTTCGTCGGGGATGGAGGTGGTCGACGACTTCGTGTACAGGCAAGTCTGGGCGACGTGTGCAGCGGGGAAGGCGAGGTCTGGGCGACATGCAAGCGACTATGGAGGAAGACGGCGTTCAGGTCTCCGGTCGAGGAGGTCATCCTCGGCGGTTGGAAGCCAGCGGGTGCTGCTCAGGGAAGGAGATCCGGTCGGTTGAAGTGGGGTTGATGGAAAGAGATGGTGGTCGGCAGAGTTTTGGTTTGGGTTGAAAAGAAGGAAAAGTAAAAGAGAATTTTATATATATATATATATATATATATAGGTAGTGGAATTAGGGTTGACCTAGAATTAGGTTTGGTCAAAGCCCTCTTGGGATTGGGCTTGCCATGGATAATTTTAATGGTTAGGATTTAAATGGAATTAAAAATGAATGGCTATGATGCCATTGATTCAAGGTTTTGAGGCCATGGTTCAAGGAGATCAATGTTGCATTGTACACTCCCAAAAATTATGGAAAAATATACATGAAGGGGAAATGGGTTTATTTACGTATCGTGACAAACGGGATAGTCACCTTAATGCACTTTTGCACAAAAGTGCCCAACAATTAGAAAATTGTACAAAGTCAGATTTATGGTTTTAATTAATTTAAAATAAATACAATATGTGTTCTAAAATTAATTAGAAGTACAAGGGACTGAATTTAAGTGGGACACAAGTGTCATAAATGAAGTAGACTCAGAATAGAATATTATCCTAATTTGGGTTGCTCAAAATGGGACGAGATTGTGTCTCCAATTTTAATTGGAACACACAAGGATACAAAGTTGGATTTATATAGAATTTAATATAGTCATTTGCGACGAATATTGTGCGTCTAAAATAAAGCACAACAAGACATAATTTTGAGTCACACAAGGATCAAAATAACAGTCTGGCACATCTAGGACAAGGGTGTAAAATCTGTTGGAAGACAGGCTAGTGTAGTGCTCTAATTATCGAAGCAACGGTAAAGTACAACAAGCAAATAAATCACAGTAATTTAAATATAAATAATTATCATGCAATATTAACACATTCAATTAATTAATAAAAAGATAAAAATATCCCTAATCTGAAATGTGGGGGTGACAAGGGTAGACTTGTAACTACCAAATTTTCTAGAGAAGGATATTTTGGTAATTTTATAATTAATTAAATATTGTGCATGATGAATAACTATTTATTATATTATTTAATTATTGTTAGAGGTTAGTTATCATTTTAGACTTGTGTTAGTGGACCTAACTAGTTTAGATTAGAACTATGGACCAACATTTATAATTAGTTAGAATTGAGCCCAATTAGAAGCTCATTCATTTGGAGGATGATTAATTTAATTAAACAATTAGACTAGAACCTTCTCTCCTTAATTATTTTTCATGAGAGGCCCCAAGGGATATAATGGACATTACATAGTATCTTGAGGGAGGGGCCAAGGGGGTCGGCCATATAAGAGAGGGGAAAAAGTTTTTCTTTCCTCTTTTTATTTCAAATCTAGATATAGAATTTCCCTCAACCAAATTCTTTATTCCCACATCAATTCCCTACCAAATTTCTTCCCAATTCCTTTCCAAATTATCATTGGAGACTAGTAGAGCAAGGATCTAGAAGAAGAAAGTAAGGATCTATAAAGAAGAGGAAGGATCTACAAAGAGGAGGAAGGATCTACAAGTTGAAGGCCAATTTTACCAAATTTGGAGCTTGCATTAGGAATCCATCTCCCAATAGGTATAATTCAATTTTTTTCTCTTTAAATAGGTTCTAAATATGAGATTTAACCATGAGAAATCACCCCATATGCATAGTATACCCATAGAAATTGAAATTAAGTTTATTGGAGGCATATGAAGAAAGTTATGGTGCTTTTTATGTCAATTTTGGGAAAATTTTGAGATTGACACTCGTTGTGTTGGTCAATTGGTCATATAAATCAAATTAATATGTGTTTGTTTGTTTGTTGCTAGTATCATATTCACAATTAGATACGTGTAGGTCATATCCCAATAATTTGGTGATATATATTGATTTAGGAGTTTTTCCTCCGACATGGGGCTTTGTGTATGTCATATTTTAACACGGACATATAGATGTATATTTTACTATTTGTATTATTCATAAATAGTAATTTAGACTTGCTTGTGTCCTTCAAAGTATGTTTGGTTGTGTGTTGGACTCGTATCACAACTGTATCATAGATCTAGTGTGATACGGATGCAATGCACTCTACGTGTTTGTTGTGTTGCATTTCTAGATCCAATTTTCATTATTCTTAGCTAATTATAACATATGTATTCATATGTATAGGTATATATTGTTATGTATATGTATATAGATAGCTATGTATATATGTATGGATATATATATGTAGATATGGATATACTAGTGTATTAATTATTTATATGCATATATGCTTATATATATATATATATATATATATATATATATATATATACATAAGTGTTATGTGTGTAAGTATATATATATATATATGTGTGTGTGTGTGTGTGTGTGTGTGTGTGTGTGTGTAGGTGTAGGTGTTTGAGGTTATGTGTGTGATAAGGGGGGAGCTCGGACAGAAATCTGCAATAGCGACAGAAAATAGCAACGGCCAGCAGCAACAACGACAGCAATCAGCGACGGCAACAGCAACAGCGATAGAAAACAGCAACAACCAGCAGCAACAACGACAACAATCAACGACGACAATAGCAACAGCAAACAGCAACAGCAACAGTAAACCACGATAGCAATCAGCGACAGGGACAACAGCAGCAAACCACAACCACAACAGCAATCGACGTTAGCAACAGCCGCAGCAAACAGCAACAGCGAACAACAATATTGACAGCAAACAACGACGGCAGCTAGCTAGGTGAGTTAGTTCAGTTAGTTTTAGCTAATAGTTAGTTATATCTAGTTAGCTAGTTATCTATTATAATATGTATCTCTCTCTCTCTCTCTCTCTCTCTCTCTCTCTATATATATATATATATATATATATATATATATATATATATATATATATATATATATATATATATATATATATATATATATATATATATATATATATGTATATAAATATATGTCTATGTATTAGTTGTATTGATAGTTAATATAGCATGGTAGTTAGTATTTTAATTCATATTAGTATATACAAGTAGTTTATATTGGATTGATATATATACCCCTATTAGTATATAGTTAAATTGGGTAGCTACTATATACTAGAGTAGCATTACCTTGAGATACTCAAGGTATTTGGGTTCGAGTATTGTAAACCCCTCGACCAATTTAGGGTTATTTTAGATTAAATCAAGAAGACTAGGATTAAATTTGATTTAATTAGGATTAACGTACATATGTCTTATTTCACCTTACCGTTGTTGCGAGATTGGAACGCCACACTAGCAGTTACCTTCAACCCAATATCACCAACATCTCCTAGACATGCCAAGCTACCCCCTGACCATAGTATGACCATTGATACTCATTGTTGCATCCTATTTTTACTATGCAATATTCGTAAATGAGCACCTTGCGCAGTAAATTGTAATTTAATTAAGTTGAGGTTAAGTTCACCCAAAACAAGGCCTAACCAAGCCCTGTGCATCTCCCATGAGGACTAGCCCCCACACAGAGGAGTCAGACCGGCCCAAAACCAAGGTTAACCCTAATCCCCTCACATATGTATAAATACACATCTTCCAACCTAAAACCCTAACCACCAATCCCATTTTTATCTCAAACCCTAGCCGACCCTTATTCTTAACCAGCATCCCCGACCGGGCAGCCATCCCCACCGCCTCAGGAAGCCATCGCCGCCTGACCGGACACCCATCCGCCATCGCCACCATCTCTGTCCCGTCACCCACGTCAACCTCCCATCAAATAAACTGACTGTCCGACCCCGGCCACAGACTCCAGCACCCCGACTGACACTGGCTGGCCTACCCCGACGTCCCCTACGACCCGACCTTCACTAGGAACAATTCCACCGCCGGCCCGCCGCTGCAGACCGTCGCTGCCGCTGCTATGACTACTGCAGTGCTGCGCTGTCGCTGCCGCTGCTGCTTGCCGCCGTGCGACGCTGGAGCTCCGCCACACCGAAGAACACGTTGACGAGACCCCCTAGTTCTGACGATCAGGTACTCAATCACCAACCCCTCCTTCCTGGTATCCTATCATTATACCATTATGTCATGTATCATGGATTCAGACACGAGCAATAAGAAAGGAAACCCTATATGTTGCATGTATATTAGATGGTAATTAATCAGACTAGATAGTAATTAATAATTATTAATCACCCCAAATGATATGTGACAGTTATCAAGGACCAGTATTTCATCTGAATACCTGGAAGTAAACCAAGTATGTCTGGACAAGGAAACCAAGGACGTATTCATACAATTCAGAAATAGTTGGTAACCCCTTAACCATAGTAGGTTACTGTCTCAAGGCGCACGTTAACCGAGGACAGAACATGTGTGTACCCTAGCTACATGCATACGTGATGCTGTATTCGATCAGCCATGAACTTGCGATAGTATCCAAGAGTAGCATTGTAGTCATGTGTATTTATTGCTTAGTGTCTGATGTCCGCATTTGCTATATTATATTGTGTGTTAGGATCATTGGATCAGCCAGGAGATACTACAGGAACCGGCTTTTGGCATTCACAGCTTGAGGACTCAGGCAAGATACCTTGCCATATTTACCGTCTAATTTAAATTATGCATATATTGTATTGTATCCTTGTTACTTTTATTTTATACAACTGTGCGCGTCCGAGATTGACTCGGTTGTATTCGACGGAAGCGTCGATGATTAGTGTACTTGACCTAGTCATTAGCAGACTCACCCCATTGGAGGATATTCTGTTATCTTCTGAGACCTGACACTTTATACCTGACACTTTATACGTTCATTGAGACATATTCATATTGGGATACGGGTTTGCGTATTCGACTAGCTATCGATGCGTGTGACCTACATCATGGTTAGTACGTAGTTTAGGTTATATTTTATTGGTAGAGACTTGGCATATAGATACGTGGTACGCACGTCGAGTATTCGATTTGTGTATCTACATTAGGCAGGGAGGACATTAGTAGGCGTATGGGATACACCCATTGGAGTCCATAGTATCCAGAGGAGCCACGGATCCAATGACTTCCTTTACACTGCTGCCACGTTCTTCGGAGCGATATGGACGATATACTGTACTGCTACCACGTTCTTCGGAGCGATATGGACGATATACTGCACTGCTGCCACGCTCTTTGGGGTGTTGGACATTATGACTATGCCTACCCATATGTACCAAAGTTGTCCTCATATTGCATTCACTTAGATGGTTAGCACACCCTTTATTGTATTTATTTTATTCAGTATTTATATATGGCATACTTCTATGTATCTTGTTACGTCCCTCTGAGGACCTGGTACCTTTCCAGATTTGGATGAGGCATATTACCCCACAGTGTACGACCCAGGACAGGAGACGAGGTTCGCTACCACAGAGGAGCTAGAGGTGATACCGTCAGAGTTTCCGTAATTACATGGTAGGCCTTCTGCCTAGGATTGGGAGCATCATTATCTAGTCAGCCGATGCCCTAGTCATTATCTTTTATCTATTATTTCAGTATTTTATTTTATTATAGTAGTAGGTTTGTTCCCACCAGACATTATTGGTTGTACTATGATATCTTGAGACTGGTATTTATCTTCCAGCAGTTTATTTAATACTTCTTGCTATTTATATTGTGGAATAGATTAGTTTACCTGTTGATTGACTGATACTGGACATGTTAGTATTTTAGGATAGCGTAGCACTCTTCGCTAGGATCCATTAAATTGGGATATCCTCGGAGACGTGACAACTGGCTATTGCCACGTAGACTGGTTCCTTGTATTTTGGGACTGGGGCGTGACAAGTATCAAGATGGAGGTTTGGTGGTGCGATACCGCATTGGTTCAAAGCCAAGATATCCACTTAACATTTGTGATTAGGACTAGTATATTTAATATTGTTTATATATGCATATATGATTATTTCATATATACTTGATTGCGTATCCTGAGATACGGTATCTTAGTGTGTTCTTAGTATCTTAGTTAGCTTGTATGGCATAGATTCTTAGTGTATGAACCAAATATCCTAGAGATAGACTCTTACAACCTAGAAATAGGTAGTTTGGCCAAGTTTGACCGGTTTGACTTAGAGTTGACCTAGTTTGACTGTTTTGACTTAGAAATTGCTCTTTGACCTAGATATTGACTAGTTTAACTTATTTTTATTTTAAAAACTTGTATTGATATTATATTCCCTATCTAGGTCTTCGATGCATCGTACCAGACATCTGTGATACTGTACACCAGGTTTCAGGCGTGTACATTCTCTGATAGTTTCTCATTTATGATATCCTCTATGTTCATAGTATCTAGTGTAGATATCCTTAATTTTTTGGCACGATGGTTACACGAATTGTTATATTCGAATCTCGCCATGAGATATTATTTCTTGGTATATATGGTATCTCTTGTGCAAGCCTTGTTTCATTGTTCTTCTTGTACATGTACAGACACTGATTCTCGGGGAGACTTGCTACCTTCCTAGAGAATCCCGTGCCATAGCGTACCATAGTTGGATCTACTATACCAATCATGATTGTGGAGTATGTAGTATAGATATGTGATCATACCCTCCTTGTATCAAGTTTTACTCATTTAATAGTGTTAATCATACACCGCACTTATGATTAGCCAGGCCATATATCTTGTATCAAGTTCCCAAGCCGATCACATATTTAAGCTGGCACTTACTTACTTAGTCATTAGTATTCTTGTTCATTGCCATATTGTTCATTCTTATATTTATTTTTAGTATTTCTTTTATTGTATATCTCTTGTATCTATTATTGCATCTTGTATATTCACATATATTTACTGTTACATAGTTTATATCATTAATTAAAACTACTGTTAGAGATGTACTCTGCTCTTTTTCTAACTGGATATATTTTTCCAGATGACACTGAGGAGTGGTACCCTACTCATTACGGGACTCGGGATATTATGGGCTTAGAGTCAGAGACCCTGGCTCAGGAGGGACTCATCCCGGCTAAGACAGATGACCCAGGACTTATAGTATCTTAGTTATTCTCTTGTACTGGATTTGTCTCCAGCTTACTGTTTAGTTTTTCTCAGACTCAATTATGTTATTATTTTGACTCATGAGTTGTATTGTGAGTATTATATTATGTTATCATATTCATGCTATTCTCCATCTTAGATCTGTAATTGAGTATATTGATTTTGTTGGTGGCTCATTATATTGTTAGATAGATTATCCAAATATCATTCTACAGCCAATTTTGTGGCATAGGCCGGACGTTGTTCCCGACTTGCATCCCTATACCGGGTATGGGTCATGACAATATGTGCTCCGTCAGGAGGTACACCTACAGGAAAAGAAAACTATGGCGGTGAAGGAAGGTCCTCCGCAATAGCTAGGTCAGCCCTCTGGAAAGGTGGAGGGGGGGAGGACCCCTGAAAGCTGCCAAAACTCCTATGTGAACCGGGGAAACAGAAGTGGCAACTCTAGCTGCCCGGGTGGCAAGTCAAGATGTGGCAGACCTCTCCGAAGCTGTGGGTTCTGATCTCTGTGATCTAATCTTCGATGGCATCCTAAAGATAGATTGAAACAAGAAGAAGTCAATAATGCATAAGATACAACATCATCAAAGAAGGACAGTAATTTTCAAGGAAACAAATATTCAGAATGATAAGGATATCAAAATTAATAGAATACAAAATTTCATAGTTGTGATTGAGTATACTCTCACCCTATATCCTATATTCTATAGCAGGCTCATAATCGTACTCTAAGTCTGAGCACTACTACAATATCGCACTAGTTGCAACTTTGACCTGCATGAGCCACCATATAAATGTGTCACATACTTGTATACTTTGGATTGTTCTATTTAGAGATATTTTGACTTGTACACCTACACCAAAGCATCGACGATAGAATATTGTCTTAGTCATAATACTATTTATCATATCACATAATATCAATATAATAACATGTCAATGATAATCTCAACTCCATAAGGAAAAGATGAATATATAATGGATATATCAATACTCAATCACAATAATCTATAAGGAAGAAGTATGGCACGATAACGATATAAAAATGATATGAAAGATATTCCAACACATAAGTCTAGAAATAAATATCTCATCATAATAGCAATAATTATAAGAGTTTAGCTAACACAATAACAACATAAGTCTCAATATAGTACAAGTCAAAATATCTCTAAATATGTCACGCCCCAGTCCCAAAATACGTAGGACTAGGACACGTACATGCCAGCTGCATGGATATGGCAACTCCAATATATGGAAACCAAAATCCACACGTACGCTGTAATATGAAAATCAATCCACAAGTGGTATAAATATATGTCATAAGTCATAGGGTACAATCTAAATATCATCCACGAAATTAAATATAAATAAATAACCAATATCTATGAAACTAGATCTCAATAAGAAGCATCTAAGGATGATAGTTGGATGGAAACAAATCCACTACCAACTCGAATGGAAAAGTACAACACAATAAATATAATATAGGAATACCAGCTAACGACCATGGGCTCGAAGGGAAGACATCCTCGCAACACAAGTAATCATCCAAATCTGTGCTCCTGCAATTACTCAAGAACAGATACACCTGGCAGAGGACCAGGTCCTCAGAGGGACGTAATAAGATACAGAAAATACGAGCCAATCTGAATATAGTAAACATGCATATTATTTGAAAATAAATAAGTACGCTGTACAAGACCATCTATATGAATGCAAATGAGGACAACTTTTTGACGTATGGGCAAGGGTAGGCTACTCGATCTAATCCTCACAACCTCACGCTCGTCAGTGGACATCATCAGCCGACATACCTCGGGGGTAGCGACCCTCGGACTCCATCAATCGATATACCTCTCGGGTAGCGACCATCGGACACGACCCACCATAGTGCGTGCTAGTTACTATGGTTTACCAGAGTGGTTAAAAGCCCATACGCCTAATGATTATCCTCGATGATACTAAGTGTCATGTGTGTGTCAACATATCTAATACATAGTAATGACTGGAAGAAAACTACACATGCAAAAATAAATAGAACTGAAATAAATATACAGAAATATACTAAGCATGCAAAATACTATAAGCAATTTGGCAAGGTATCTTGCCTGGGGTCCTGCTGCTGATATGAATCAGAGTCCAAGTCACAGTCCAAATAGCCTATGTATTACAAATTTATCACGTCAAAAGATAATTTATTTTAATTTATTTAATTCTAGAATAATTACTCTAAAATCCTATTTTAATCTTATTATTCTGATTTTTATGTTAATTCCTAAATTTTGTCCAAAGAAACTGAATTTTATCAACTCGAGACTCATGGCACGCAAATTGAGGCAATCTGTTGACCAAAAAGTCAACCGACACAAACTCAACTTTTATGCATGATTTCCTGTAGATTTCAGTGTCAAAAATATGCTGGAATTTACGCCTCATCCGAATTCAAATTCGTTTGGGAATTATGGCACATACAAATTTTGTATTGTGCACCGATGGTTAAATTCTAACCTAGAAGTTCTACAGAATTAACAGTATGTAAATAATTCGAAATAAATTCTGGGAAAAATATATGTCGATGATCTTGACATTAGCTTTCCGAAACTTTAAATGGTTCATAATTCTGATTCCTGGTTCTCCCGGAATCGCAAAAACATCGAAACATGTCTATTTTCGGACATGCTGTGCTCTACGAATTTTCTAGAATTTAATATTAATAATTTCGAAAAACAATTTATATAATCAGAAATCTAACCTCAATATCTTTCTAACACAAGAAACTAGGCCTCGTTTGGAGTCCAGAGCTATGCGCAATGGCTTCTGGAAGATGAAGGAACCCTAGATGACAATTCTCCAAAAATCGGCTGAAGAAAAACCCTAGAAATTAATATCTAAACTATTATATATATAGAGGAGAGAGAGAGTGCAGCCGCGGCTCACAGCGCGCCACGTGGCAGCAATCTAGGGCTGCCCGCTCAGATCGGACGGTCAGGCACTGACGCGGCTCGGCTCAGCTGAGTCCGAGTCGAACTCTGACTCGGCTCGGCTCGAGGTCGGCTCGGCTCGGCTCGCACCCACTTAGCGGTCACTGACAGGCGGGCCCGGCACTGTTCACTGCTGGAGGCTGACAGGTGGGCCCCCTGTTTGCTGACTGGGCAGAATTAATTACTTTTTGGATTTTCTTTTTCAGAAATTAGTTTTTAATTCAGTTTTTCATAATTAACTCAAAATAAATGCTAAAAATAATCAGAAAATTCCCAAAAAATTCTTGAAAATATATTTTATTATTTAGAACCTAAAATAAAAGTTTGGGATATTTTTAATTAAGTTTGAACATAAAATAAATTCTTCAAAGTCCTAAAAAATTAGTGTTACTAGTTTTAATAAACTAAAAATTTATGGAAAAATCCCAATAATCTAAAATAGCCTAAAAATAATTCTAAATAAATATTTATATAAGTAAATATACTAAAAAAAATTATTTTCTAATTAACTAAGAGAATGCTCTAAATAACTTCAACATCTATAATAAATATATGTATATAAAATATACATAAAATACCTATTTTGGGTGAGGGAGTTTACAATCTACCCAACTTAAAACAATTTCGTCCTCGAAATTAAAATAAGGCATAATTTGTTAAATCCTTCACATTCGTACATAAGGTACGTCAATCGCAATCTCTTCCAAAAATTTAAATAACAAAATCTATTCAAATCTATCGCGATCACTTCAAAATTAAGATAACCACTGTTTAAATCAAAATTCAACCTGTCGTAATCTCTTCTCGATTTTTAAATAATCAACATCCAAATCTAACTCAAGTCTATATGACATCCCACATCAAAATTTATATCATAATTTCTAACTATCATAATCTCCTCTAGACTTTGAACAATAAACAATTCTAATCAAATCTTATTCCTATTCTCAACTTAAGATTTTTGTACTCTTCAAATATTTAAACTCAATTTACATCCTCAATATTTCAAATAGGTGACCCAACAATCAAAATTGAACTTTTAATTCAAATCATCAAATTGTAAAATTTAAATCTAATTCACCAATTGTTCAAGTCTAAAATTCTATATTTATCCTCAAAATTTAAATCGATGATTCATCCTTCAATATTCAAAATTTAAATCATGTGCTCAAAGTATAAATATTTGATCCGCAATATCAAGATTTTAAAATTCGTTAAATCCTCATTACCTTAATCCTTCTTTTAAAATTTCTCAAAATTAAAATGACTTGAATCTCCCAATCTAATCTTACTTGATCACAATCTAAAAGAAATTCCTCTCAAGTTGACAATGCACTGCTACCCAACTTAGAATTTACCCATCTATCACAGAAGGCTATATACTTTAAGAAAAATATTCCTTAATTTATTTACTCATGTCATTCAATCCTCAAAACTTCAACGCCAATTATATCATATATGATATATCCTTAATTACGAAAGAATAATCCTTAAGTATGTGATCGGCCTATGGGGTATATCTAGTACTCTCTGTGTATCAAACTTATACCAAGCACGAGGTTTCGTCTTTCCGAAATAAGGGAAGACGGAGACCAATAATAAAGAGTTCAAGGGTGAGGTAATTGAATAGAAGTATCGGGATCAAGGAGTTTAAGAAATTCAAATGGGAATTGTCAAAGCAGTTGTGGATTAAAATCCTATTTTGGTAATTCTTATTCACATGCTCGTATTAGTACAGTTAAGTAGCTGATACGATACGCTCAGACATGTCTAGAGGGCAAGTACATTCGTCTACTAATCACTATATATCTCAATCCACGTAAAGTAGTTATGCGAAGGGCGAACCAAGTGCACTAAGGTTGATCAGACCGTAATACACCGATTCTGATTAGACAATGTATTAGTAGGCGTCCCCAACAATACATATCTCATGATCAAGCTCGATAAAAGAGTAAGCTTGCAAAACTAGGCTATAATAGCAGCATAAGTCAAGGTAGTGCAGAAAATATAAGTACGCTAGATGATGATGAAAGGAGGTACAAATTAATTCAAGTTCATAAAACAAAAACAACTAAGCAACAATAATAAAAGACTCTACAATCCCTACAGTTATCTTATAACCTCCTTGTCTAAGTCGCTAGTCGACCAAATAGGGGCAAGGACCTCTAAATTCTATCGTCTGAATAAACACTATCGTCTTTTGCTAGCATGTCATTCAGTTACACTACCTTGATGGGTCAAGTGGACTATGTGATACTAGGTTGTGAGACATACTACCCAACTTAAAAGAATTAAACTAATACTGTGATTGTCTTAAGGATACCGTAGAAACTCATGTTAAGGTCTACGAGAAGGGGTCTTAGTACTTATTAGGGTATCCTCTTATATTACATAGGTCATGGTTGTCTTTGTCTTAGTCATAGTGCTTATAGAACAAGTGTCAATAGTAAGGATAGAGGAGTTACTAGCCTCAAGGGAAAAGGGAATATAACTTATATCGAGGTGGGGTACAAGTTACGCAACTTAAAACTAAGGGGTAATCATTAGGTCATAATCTACAATAATAACTTAAACTGTCAAGTTCTAATTACCAATCACATAATTCAAAATTTTAAGAGTAACAACCAAAATCCTAGCAAGCTATATATATCCTGAAATAGAATAAAATCACTTGGTCTATAATCAGAAGTGTCAGATGGCACGAGTTGAAAGAGGAAAAAAAGAAGAACGTAATTTTTAGTCGTCGCACAATTAGCGAACGTTAAGGCCGCAGAGGAACAACATATAAAATTAAAATACAGGGCTCTAGATAGCATCATGGTTTTCTAAGGGGGAGTGGTATGCTAGTTGTTATGTTCGAGGTATGATCAAGAAAAAAGTGTTAATTATATTCCTCTAGGCTTCCTGGGGTGTTGTCCACTAAAATCAAGATAATGATATAAGTTTGTAGTTTCTCCAATACTATCTAACTATGAAGGTTAGGTTCAATCCTAATTTTAAGTTTTGGTTTTCTATTGGTTCCTCAATACTAGGGTCAACCATTATGGTAAACTTCTAACTATCTCTAGTAGTGTCTATACTACTCAAGTCTTCTTAATACATCAGGGGGAAATGGTAAACCAACTCTAGAGATAAGGAATTCTAGGGTTCACTAGATATTCTAAACTTAGTGGTGTATCTATATTCTCGTTGTATTCTTAATAGGTGTGCTACTCTAATTATCATCCTAATAACAGGGGTTCCTATATTCTAGCAGAAGACTATACTCAAGGAACTATTAGGGAAGCACATGAATCAAGCAGGATACAATTGTTCAAAATAGAATAGATAGGAGGAGATGAATCACAGTCAATTGTGGATGAGATCCTATACTCTAGTCCTAGGTGCAGGCTTGATCGGTACAGTAACGTAACCGAGACAATATGCTCTCGACCTGCATGGGCCACCACAAAATAGAACAATCCAAATACAATATAATGCTAGCCTCTAAGTCACTACTAATGGATCCTCTACTGGAATGGGATCCTCCTAAATCTCCTAGATGTAACCCCCATCTACTCTCGGTCTATAGTATATGGGACAAAAGTCCTCGAGATCCTCTAAAAAATATTATCCGGTCAGGATTGGAGCGAAGCATATAAACTAACAGTAGTTCCAATTATAATGACAAAGACTATAAAATTATAAGTAATGAAAATACAGATGGAAATAATGCTGGACAATAAGAAAACTGGTACAAAGATAATCATATCACAGACAATAATGAGCTGTAAGTAAACAAGGGAATGACTATATCAACAAGTATAAACTGGAATAGAGGAATGTACAACTCCTAAGTGCTTTAAAATATTAGTTATTATGTGATCGACTTGGGACAAGATCAGGCTCTACCATATATGATTAGCTATGCACAGGTATAGGTAAGGAATCAGGTCAATCAAGTATAATTGACTATGCATAAGTACGGGTAAGGCAATCAGGCCAATCATATATGCAGAGCTATGCACAAGTAATAAGATCAGGCTACACCCTCGTGTGGTGAGGGTGAGCTATGCACAATTAAGTGGGGTATGATCACATAATCGACTAATAATTTTTTGTTCCAGGCTAGTACGATGGATCCAATCATGACTCCTCATGACAGGTATCTATGATACAAGCCCGTGAACCCACTGTGTCAGGAATCAAGTATAACACTACAAAATAGAGTCATAGCAATCATCAAAATAATGAAAAATGTCAGAGAATGTACTCACATGTGGTCCTGAGCAATAAACAGTGAATAGAGCTCAAACTGGAGTCCAAGGATCCTAAAATATGGAATATAAGTGTTAAAAAGTGATTTGGAAAGATAAACATGATTATCTAGCTATGGGTTATGTTTCTAAGTCACTTCTAAGTCCAAACTAGGTTAACTAGGTCAATACCTTGTTATACTAGATTTTTTAGGTCATACTAAGGTATACTAGCCAATATTAGTTAATATTAGGCTTAGACTAGTTATTACTACTAATACTTAGCTAATATTAGTTATACTAGATACTACTAGTATATATATATATATATATATATATATATATATATATATATATATATATATATATATATATATATATATATATATATATCAAGTTAATACATTTACTTAACTCTAAGTTAATCCCTGAGTTATCTAATATACTAACATTACCTTAGCTATACCTTAGTATAATATACCAACCTTGGTATCATATATACTAGGATAATCATTAGATATACATGTACCTATAATATATACTAGGTATCACATACTAATAGAGATACAATATAATAATATCTACATATATAATTTAATACCTCAGCTATATCTTAGTATCTAGTACCCTAGCAATATCTTAAACTTACCCATACCTCGTATCTTGATACACTCCAAATATTAACTCCCACATTGGTGATTGATACATCCATAATACCTTAGTCTATAGATAACTATATCTCTGCTACCCTTACTAGTGCTAGTACTATATCACCTATTACCTTACCTATGAACTTAATACTTAGTTAATACAAATATCCCAACCCACCTTGATGTGATCGACTGCTACTAATGCTTCCCTAATACTTAATGTATCAGTCCCAAGTGTCCCCCTTACACTCCTCTCCATATGACCCAATGAACCTCACAAACCTGCCTCGACTAACCAACACCATAAACAATATTAATAACACCAACAGTCAACACAACAACAACACCATCTGACAACACAATACCAACATCAACAACAGACACCAACACCAACACCTACCGTTGCTATGAATCCCTAACACCCACATACATCCTTAGACAACACATATGTGCACACATGTGCACAGATTTGCTAACCACATCACTTATACTGCTGTTGTGCTCTGATGTCCTTACCTGGTACACACATAGGCAATGTGCAGGGGTCGAGCACAGGCACCCCCTCACTAGTTGCAATTGATACTATTGTGGCAACCACACAGACTCGATACCCCTTCATAGTTCACTGATCTCTAAACCTACCCGACCACCCTCCCTATCTCGCTGTCAACCATACTTCACTGATACAAGATATAAGTGTCAACTTCCCTTCACTCATGACTGAAATACTCTAACACCCCTCTCACAATACTTAATTCTTATCACCACACACCACGCACCACACGAGTGCACACACATACATTCCATGTGTACA
Source organism: Iris macrosiphon (assembly GCA_036927795.1). Classification (NCBI taxonomy): domain Eukaryota; kingdom Viridiplantae; phylum Streptophyta; class Magnoliopsida; order Asparagales; family Iridaceae; genus Iris; species Iris macrosiphon. Next base: position 131,272,943 of record JAYESA010000002.1, read on the forward strand.
CATATATGCCTATACCCGAACCCTCACACTGTAACATAGGTTCACAAATACCTATATACTCATCCATATATATATATATATATATATATATATATATATATATATATATATATATAGTAATGATTATAACATCTATTAGACATATCTCTAATCATGGTCAATTCATCAAATACTATATGAGCACAAGGCAAGATACATGCTATAGTGTTATGATACACTATCATCGGCTTGTCATTCTCCCTAATACTCAACCAATAAGACATATACATATCAAGTATGACTATATACAACTAATATAATTAGTTACAATGAATATTAGAGAGAAAATACATCAACGAGCACAAAATTCTCAATTTACCAACCCGTATCATGATGTATCACAACGTATTATGATACGCCCTACTCGTATCTAATTATGGATACGTATCTATCCCCATAATATCAAATTAGGTCTAATTTAACCTATTTTACTCAATAGCACACACTTGGTACACCAATCTCGGATTTTTCCTAATTTGAGCACAAAACTCAATATAGAAGTCACAATAGGGGTCATATCAACATCGTTCTTCTTCCTATAGGTAGCCCTAATACATAGGTAGGTTCCTAATGATCAATTGCAATAATTAGAACCTAATTAAAGAGGAATTTTATATTTTTTCTATTGGGAGATAAATTTTCAATAAAAACTCAATATGACTTATTTGGACACAAGTTCCAAGCCAAACTCCTTCTCCATCATGCTTCTAGCAATCCAAGCTCCTAGTTCTTCTTAAATGATAAGGGAAGGGATTGAGAGTTGTTTGGTGGAATTTGGTGAAGGAATGAGATAATTTGGGGAAGAACACCAATTAGAAAATATTTTGGATGAGAAATAAGAGGAGAGAGAGAATCTCCCTCCCTAAAACTAGGGTCGGCCCCCTTACATCCCTTTACTAAACTCAAAAGACAAAATACCTTCCAGGTGACTCTTTGCCTTACCGCAGAGCTGCATGAGATATGTGCACTGTAATACCCCGCTCCTCATGGTACATTACGGTGAGTCAGATTGGGAAGATGCATTGAGTTTGTTATATTACTTTGAATCAAAATTGGGAACAAGTATTGGTTCAGATTTTGGTTTCATATGCAGGCTTTACGTGGAACTTTCTGAGGTCGATATCTCGCCTTGATGCAGGCAAAAGCATGAAGTCAAGTATCATGCAACAAAATTAGTGGGTTATTATAGAGCAGTGCAGAGATAGTAGGACTTAAGCGATGGTACAATCTTCCTTAATCCTCTCGGGTCAGATGATTGAGAATCGTGGTCTGCTCGGATGGTTATACCAGTTAAGTAAATCGTGCTTCGCATCAGACCATAAAATTTGGGGATATGCTGTATCAACTCAGGAGAAATGATAGGCTATATTGACTCGGCAGAACAGCAAGGCAGATGAGTATAAGGTGGACGGGCTCGGACCCTTCTCCTCTAATCCTTCATGCTTAACAAAATATATCATTGCGTGGCTCTGATAACACAAGATAGATATATATATATATATATATATAAAGGGATATGAGCCATAGGCACATGAGCCAATGCACATGTGGACCAATAGAAATGGAGTATACTAGTGCACATGGGTGCACATGGGATGTAGGAATCCATTCATATTGGTCCATATGTGTATGGCTCATATAAGAATATGAGCCTTTGGCTCATATCCCGTTTACTATATATATATATATATATATATATATATATATATATATATATATATATATATATATATATTGAATACTAAGAATAGAATATTAAAATAAAGTATATCGAGGGGTGCATCAAGTACACGAGTATCAAATGGGAACGCTTTGTGATGCGAGGCGAGCAATTATGGCACAACGCCATAGAACTGCAGGTATACCAGAGATGGAGACGTGCATCCATGTACGAGAATCATATAAACCCTTTGTCAAGCGAAGCATGCAGTTGCAGTTCGAAACTATGCAACTGTGAAAGAAGAGGATGGAAAAACATAACTCTGTGTCGAGAAGTGGCATAGTGACTCGTTACCTCGGGGCCTGTGGGTCGTCAAGCAAAATACTATATTAGAAGGAATATATATCTCAACCATAGGTTGTGGCATGGTGCCTGGGAGAAATTAGGACCTACGGGTCGGTTAACCAAAATATCGATCGAAAATGTGACAGTGCCACGAGTATGGTTTAGTGGGGCGAGTCGATATGTACCCCGCCATACTTATATTTTAATAGTAGGGCGAGTAGACACGTACCTCATCGTACTTACAAAGTGAAGCGATACTAGTTTTGACTGGGGCAAGAAGACTCGTACCTCATCGTACTTACATATCGAAATGTGTAAACACCCTGATTTTTAGAATTTAATTTAAAATTTTCATTAATTGTAGAAAATTTCATTATTTTATTTAATTATAATAAATGTTCTTTCATGGATTTATATTTTTTGTATTAAATTAATTGTTAAAATAGTACAAAAATTATATTTTTGGGTGTATAATTAATAATAAAATATCATATAAATTTTTTAGAATTTATTGGAGTTCAAAACTATATTTAATGGCCATATATGCTTTATTTTAATAGACCAAACCGAACCAAACCAAACCAAACCAAACCAATCCAATCCAACCCAAACCAAATTGAACCAACCCAAATCGAAACCGGATCCTAACCCGTATCCACCAACCTGCAACCCACCAACCCCCATCTACTATAACAGAAGTGAACCCCCTTCGTTTCCTCTCCCAAAACCTTCTCGACCCCCTCCCTTCGTCTCCCCGTAACTCCCTTCCTGCCACCCTATATAATCCCTAGCCTATACCACCCTCACCACCATCATCTTCTCTTCAAATCCTGATGATCCTCCACCGACGACAACGTCGACGTAGGACCGCCGTCGCACGTCACCGCAAAGAAGCTGCCGCACAGCCCGCCAGAATTCTCGAGCAAACAACACAGCGAGGTACCCATATTCTAGCCCCTGTAACTCTCTACACAGTTAACCAAATATTGACCTATCGAATCCTATGAAAAGACCACATGAACCTCTTGAACCCTATATAATTAGTACCCCAAGGACGACCCCAAGGCCAATCCTTCACCCGAACACCCCTATATTAGGTCGGTTGCTACTGCTACTTATTGCTGCTGTAAAAAATGACTAAAATCCTATTTTTCATTTATTTGAAGTCCTCTAGCACCACGTCAAGTGGCGTAAAGTTTGGAGTCCGTTTGGTACTCCGTTTGGCCGTAGTGGCGAAGAAGGTCCCCGTCGTCATCGCATACGCATAAGTTTTCCAACTTCAAATCTCCTTCATATTTTTTGTGAAATAAAAATTATGTAGAACCATGTTAATGTTAGGTAGTGATTAGAAATATTTTAATGCATGTGAAACCATATTTTTATGTACAAAACTACCTCTACTTGTTGAACAATCTAGACAAGGACACAGTGCATCAAAACTAGTTTTAGTTCTTTGAAGGTTACCATATTTTGACTATGTAAATAAATTCTAAAGTTTAATATATTATAATATAGAATATTTAATGTATTATTTTTTTTGATGTAAATTGGGTAGTTGCATGCATAAACTACATAGCGTAGTTGCTAGGAATCACTAGTTGTTGCATGTAGAGACTTTTTGCATGTAATGATATTGGGTTAGTTATTTTCATATAATAATAAATAATTTTAGAATTAATAGTTTTTAATAATTAATGATTTAAAAATGGTTTTGAAAATGTTTAATGACTGGTAATATTTTGGTGGTAGCTATTTGCATGTGCAACCAATGTAGAATTAATAACTAGATAATAATCCAATATAACTAGAAAATTAGAGTATAATTAGTGTAATAATTAATTAGTAGGTGTTCGAGACATTTCTGTGGAGAGCTCCGGACCGAACTTGTTGTGCTCGCGGTTTGGCTCGGAAGGCAAGTACACCTTGCTTAATTATATTGTTCAGTTACATTATGCTTAGTTGTTATTTGTTGGTTGTGTGCACGCGTCTTAGAGTAGTAGAGTTACCTGGTATATTATGAAGGTACATATGATATCTTCTGACCTGACACTTGTTCAACACATTCACTGAGTGAGAGAGAGTGCATGGACTAGCGTGTTGACTGGCCATTGATACATGAGTTCGCATCTTGTGTTAGTAGTTGATGTTAGTTTAGTTTATAGATTTTATTGACATCACTGTTGTAGAAGCATAAAAAATACGCTAGATAGCTCTACGCAACATGGTGATGCAGGGCAGCGTAAGCAGGGGACCTCAGGGCCATCAAGAGTACAACGGAGCTTTTTTGCTGAGCACAGCGTAAAATATGAAGGGACCATCCGCGTAAATGCAGTATATCCAGGCTGCTTCAGCGTAGACAGAAGCTCCATCGCCTCCATGGCGTAAAACTCATCCGCTTTCAAAGCAGCATTTAAGCGTACGAGGAACGCTTCGTCTTCCCCTAAATGAACCTGTCAAATCACGCAGTGAACCTGACATCTGACTCCTGACAAAAGGTACTGCACGGCTACCCAGATGACGGCTGGAACGATGGCAGACCACTCGGGACGTGCCCCACAGTATGATGGCGGATCTCTGCATTTAATGCAGAGGATTTGATTAAATATCACCGAACCGTCATTTACTGACATCCCCTCAGCATAAACTGCTTTTACACATACAAGGGGATACGCTGCCTTGTTTTACACAGGCAGACGTGAACTGTTTACGCTCCACGGAAGACAAACAGACTGCCACGTCAAAAGCTGCTCTTCGTACAGGGCTCGAGGCATGTCTCTGCACCTAATGCTCAGAACGGTGGCAGGCCTTCAGAACACGCCTCTGCAATTAATACACAAGATGATGGCGGATCTCTGCATTTAATGCGAGCGATTTGATTATATCTCCAAGAGCCGTAATTCCGGCTAAGACGTCCACAGCATCACTCTGGCACGTTACGTAGCGGCTTCTACGTCCATTCAGCTTCTGTGCCCGCTCGACTTCTACGCCTCCTCAGCTTCCATGCTCGCTCGACTTCTATGCTCATTCGGCCTTCTGTGCTTATTCGGCTTCTATGCCATCAGACTTCTACGCCTACTCGGCTTCTATGCCTACTTGGTTTCTACGCCATGGTGACAGACATTGGCTTCTACGCCAACCTCTTCTACACGAGGGATACCTACCTACGTGGCTTCTACGACGTGATCTTCGCAGCGATTATACGTGTTTTGTTCCTTAGTTGGACCCGCGTCACATGCTCATTCAAAAGATCATCTATACGCAGGCATTGGTTATTTTAACCGTTATGTAAAAGGGTACTGTACTTTCCATTACTCGGTTTCTATACCGACTGAGTGGTCACTGTCACTAAAACTCTATAAATAGAGACCTCTATCAACAGAGGACAAGGTCGAAGAAATTGGTCAAAAAATCTCCACAGAGATCGAACCACGGGTCGAAATATTAGAGATTAAAGAGAGGTCGGAGAGTCTTTGGGAGAGAGAAGCATCCAGAGCTCATGCAAAGAGTAGCGATCGACGACATTGGCATCGTGCATCCATCCTCTTTCGCAACCTTCGAAGCTGCTTTCCGTCTCCCACGGCACTTCTTCACCATCGTGTAGTCCAAGGGCTAAAGTGATCGACTGCAGATCAGACACCTATAGCAATTATTTACCCAGATTAAATAAATTATACTCCCACATCCTCGTATAGGATCAAATTGTACAAGTTTGTTTGTAAACGAAAGAAAGCGGGTTTCGTGTAAACCTCGTCTTATATACATTTCGTTCTTTCGTTTATTACCACAAACAAGATGGCAACAAAGTATGGCGAAATGATCATATACAAGGAAGAAAGGCAATTTTATTAAAAGTAAATTCATGATTACATATGAGGGAAATCCGATCTACAGGGGTTTTTCTTCCTTTTTCATGATTGTATATGAGGGAAATCCCGTCCACAAAGGATTCTCTCGTCATCGTCGGAAGGCCACCCCCCCGGAATCTGTTCTGACAGATTCTCGCATTGGTGGAGATCTTCCTCTTCTTCGAAGATAGTTCATCGACTTCCACAGTCATGAACAAAAAGATGATCAGTGGCAGGAGGATACAAAAATGGGCATAGACCCATCCTCCAATAGAAGAAAAGCAGAGTAAATCTGCTTTCCTACAGACCAACGCCACTCGAACCGGGTCAGAGCTAGTTGCTGATCTCATCCCCGGAGGTAACGGGAGAAGACGCCACTTGCAAGCGCCATCGTGGAAAATGATTCTTCCTCTCTCCCGAAGAACCACCATATAAAGTTGCTGATTATCCTGAGCAAAGGAGGCTATGATATCCTTCCATGATCCATCATTGCAGATGATATTTGCTCGAAGACACCGTCTTTTTTGGCCCCTTACATGTTGGAAGAACATAGTCTTCTTCTTCCTCAGATCGACCCGACGGACTCCGGCGATCATCCTTGTGTGGCAAAAGGAATGCGGAAAGAACATGCTAAACTCCTCAGCCTTTTATAGGCGAGAGAGGTCACGTCGGTCCCCAATAAATCCGCCATAAAGTCAGCATCGACCGTTTCAACGCTCCATTCAGAAACATTTTGAGTTACGAGGAGCGTTTTATGCTTCATTCAAAGCGTTCCAAATTTCAAAGAATTTGAAAGCTTTGAAGGGGGTCTTGTAGAAGCATGAAAAATATGCTGGATAGCTCTACGCAACATGGTGATGCAGGGCAGCGTAAGCAGGGGACCCCAGGGCCATCAAGAGTACAACGAAGCTTTTTCGCTGAGCACAGCGTAAAATATGAAGGGACCATCCCCATAAATGCAGTATGTCCAGGCTGCTTCAGCGTAGACAGCGTGCTTCATCGCCTCCATGGCGTAAAACTTATCCGCTTTCAAAGCAGCATTTAAGCGTACGAGGAACGCTTCATCTTCCCCGAAATGAACCTGTCAAATCACGCAGTGAACCTGACATCTGACTCCTGACAAAAGGTGCTGCACGGCTACCCAGACGACGGCTGGAACGATGGCAGACCACTCGGGACGCGCCCCACAGTATGATGGCGGATCTCTGCATTTAATATAGAGGATTTGATTAAATATCACCGAACCGCCGTTTACTGACATCCCCTCAGCATAAACTGCTTTTACGCATACAAGGGGATACGCTGCCTTGTTTTACACAGGCAGACGTGAACTGTTTACGCTCCGCGGAAGACAAACAGACTGCCACGTCAAAAGCTGCTCTTCGTACAGGGCTCGAGGCACGTCTCTGCACCTAATGCTCAGAACGGTGGCAGGCCTTCAGAACACGCCTCTACAATTAATGCACAAGATGATGGCGGATCTCTGCATTTAATGCGAGAGATTTGATTATATCTCCAGAGCTGTAATTCCGGCTAAGACATCCACATCATCACTCTGGCATGTTACGCAGCGGCTTCTACGCCCATTCAGCTTCTGTACCCGCTCGGCTTCTACGCCTTCTCAGCTTCTATGCTCGCTCGGCTTCTATGCTCATTCGGCCTTATGTGCTTATTCGGCTTCTATGCCATCAGGCTTCTATGCCTACTCGACTTCTATGCCTACTTGGCTTCTACGCCATGGTGACAGACATTGGCTTCTACGCCAACCTCTTCTACACAAGGGATACCTACCTACGTGGTGTCACACCCCGGCCCCGCCCGGGCCGCCGCTCCGCCCTGCCCCGCCCCGTGCGGCCAGGATTTTAACGAACCGGGCACGAATTGCCGTGCCTCGGCGCGCCGGACACGAATCACCGCGCCCGTCCCACGGGCGCGAGGGAGGAAGGGGAGCCAATCGAATGGCCCGTTCGAGCTTTCGGGGGACGTGATGCCGCACGGGCCTGGGGTTGCGCCCGTACAAGGCCAATCGTTTAAGTTGATAGTTGGCTATCATCGCATCAATCGAGTAAGCAGCGAAAAGGGACTTGTTTCAATGCAATGCATTAGCCAACTGAGTGTTCGGGACAATCGAGGCAACTTGGGTTTCCTTTAGCAAAGGCACACGTTCGTTCCATACATTATGCCCCCTTATACGATAGCATTCTCGGGGCAACAATCGAAACCAGGATTCCGGGTCTTCGGGACTGTGGCACGCCTATCGCTCCCTCGGACGATCCAGTACCTGCGAACAAGTAAACTGTTGGTGGGTCAGCACTTTATACAAGTACTGGTGAGATAAAATAACTGAACAGAAACAAGCATTCACTCAAACAGGCACTAAGTAATCATGTTATAAAATATTGCATTACTAGTGATCTTTCTAGTTTTACCTAGGTTCGTTTCATGCAGTTCTAGCAGAGTCGATTTACTTGTTTAGAAATATGTTTGGAAACAGAGTTTCATATTGAATATGCAAGCAAGCAAGCCGTTCATGTTTCAGGGTGTGCGCAGTGTGTCTCGTGCGACTCGAGGGTCTGATGCAAAGCTAGACACATGATGCACATTCTTAGGGGCAGTCACTATCCAAGCCAACACAATGACTTAGCTATATGCAGGGTGGTCCCCGAGTAACTCAGGATCGGCAGCTAGTGGAACAGCATACCAATGACTCTTTATCTGATGCTAGAGGCAGCTATGACTCATGGTTGCTTTGCACTATCATGGTAGCAGCCGGGACACATGCAGTTCAGCTCTCCACCAATAGCCATTGTCCGACCGCGTGCGAATGCATGGAACACTATCAAATAAACTCTAGTATGCAGACGAGACGAACCATCAGAATACACTCATTGTTACGGGGCAATCCGACTTATCACTTGAACACGTTCAGGCACAGTATGGTTCTCTCGAAGCATAGACGATAGTGAACATATTCATGCACTCTAAGCAGGCGATTCAGGATTCTCGTTAAGCAGGCATTGTTTCAAAGATAAGCTAGGTGAGTTCGTTCATTAACATGCAAAGCAGGTTCTATCATTCTCTTAAGAAAACATTGCAAGCAAAAACTCAGGTTATTATTAAGGCGTGCAAGAATCAGAGAACGAAGTTCTGTCCACTCACCTTGATATATAACGCCGGCGCGGAGTGGGGCGTTACATACTTACCAACCAACAAAAAGTTTTGTCCTCGAAACTTCAAGGATAAACTTCTCGATATCCCGAGTAGCGATAGTGCCGTCCCTCGCCGTACTCAATCGAAACAATCAAGCAATTCAAGTTCAGGAAACATTTTGCACTTTGAGAATATCTATGGACTTATTGTATGGAACGCTCTTTGCAAAACCATATCGATAATATCTCAGAGTCATAGCAACGGTTTGGGCCAGAGAATCGATTCCGCTCTGATACCATTCTGTCACGCCCCGGCCCCGCCCGGGCCGCCGCTCCGCCCTGCCCCGCCCCGTGCGGCCGGGATTTTAACGAACCGGGCACGAATCGCCGTGCCTCGGCGCGCCGGACGCGAATCACCGCGCCCGTCCCGCGGGCGCGAGGGAGGAAGAGGAGCCAATCGAATGGCCCGTTCGAGTTTTCGGGGGACGTGATGCCGCACGGGCCTGGGGTTGCGCCCGTGCAAGGCCAATCGTTTAAGTTGATAGTTGGCTGTCATCGTATCAATCGAGTAAGCAGCGGAAAGGGACTTGTTGCAATGCAATGCATTAGCCAACTGAGTGCTCGGGACAATCGAGGCAACTTGGGTTTCCTTTAGCAAAGGCACACGTTCGTTCCATACATTATGCCCCCTTATACGATAGCATTCTCGGGGCAACAATCGAAACCAGGATTCCGGGTCTTCGGGACTGTGGCACGCCTATCGCTCCCTCGGACGATCCAGTACCTGCGAACAAGTAAACTGTTGGTGGGTCAGCACTTTATACAAGTACTGGTGAGATAAAATAACTGAACAGAAACAAGCATTCACTCAAACAGGCACTAAGTAATCATGTTATAAAATATTGCATTACTAGTGATCTTTCTAGTTTTACCTAGGTTCGTTTCATGCAGTTCTAGCAGAGTCGATTTACTTGTTTAGAAACATGTTTGGAAACAGAGTTTCATATTGAATATGCAAGCAAGCAAGCCGTTCATGTTTCAGGGTGTGCGCAGTGTGTCTCGTACGACTCGAGGGTCTGATGCAAAGCTAGACACATGATGCACATTCTTAGGGGCAGTCACTATCCAAGCCAACACAATGACTTAGCTATATACAGGGCGGTCCCCGAGTAACTCAGGATCGGCAGCTGGTGGAACAGCATACCAATGACTCTTTATCTGATGCTAGAGGCAGCTGTGACTCATGGTTGCTTTGCACTATCATGGTAGCAGCCGGGACACATGCAGTTCAGCTCTCCACCAATAGCCATTGTCCGACCGTGTGTGAATGCATGGAACACTATCAAATAAACTCTAGTATGCAGACGAGACGAACCATCAGAATACACTCATTATTGTGGGGCAATCCGACTTATCACTTGAACACGTTCAGGCACAGTATGGTTCTCTCGAAGCATAGACGATAGTGAACATATTCATGCACTCTAAGCAGGCAATTCAGGATTCTCGTTAAGCAGGCATTGTTTTAAAGACAAGCTAGGTGAGTTCGTTCATTAACATGCAAGGCAGGTTCTATCATTCTCTTAAGAAAACATTGCAAGCAAAAACTCAGGTTATTATTAAGGCGTGCAAGAATCAAAGAACGAAGTTCTGCCCACTCACCTTGATATATAACGCCGGCACGGAGCGGGGCGTTACACGTGGCTTCTACGTCGTGATCTTCACAGCGATTATACGCGTTTTGTCCCTTAGTTGGACCCACGTCACACGCTCATTCAAAAGATCATCTATACGCAGGCATTGGTTATTTTAATCGTTGTGTAAAAGGGTGTTGTACTTTCTACTACTCGGTTTTTACACCGACTGAGTGGTCATTGTTACTAAAACTCTATAAATAGAGACCTCTATCAACAAAGGACAAGGTGGAAGAAATTGGTCAAAAAACCTCCATAGAGATCGAACCACGGGTTGAAATATTGGAGATTGAAGAGAGGTCGGAGAGTCTTTGAGAGAGAGAAGCATCCAGAGCTCAGGCAAAGAGTAGCGATCAACGACATTGGCATCGTGCATCCATCCTCTTTCGCAACCTTCGAAGCTGCTTTCCGTCTTCCACGGCACTTCTTCACCATCGTGTAGTCCAAGGGCTAAAGTGATTGACTGCAGATCAGACACCTATAGCAATCATTTATCCAGATTAAATAAATTGTACTCCCACATCCTCGTATATGATCAAATTGTACAAGTTTGTTTGTAAACCAAAGAAAGCGGGTTTCGTGTAAACCTCGTCTTATATACATTTTGTTCTTTCGTTTAATACCACAAACAAGATGCCGACTCTGCTGGGGACATCTTTCTCTTCTGATGAGGAAGCGATTGCTCAACACGATACGGTATTCATGGGATTCGTGAAGAAGATACTGGTCGTCCAGTTTGACCAGTCTGCCTACGAAGACATGCTTCGGACGGGGGGTAGCTCTCACTCTCTCTCTCTCTCTGTACAAAACAACAGGAAGCTGCGCAAGGTCTGGATGCCTAAGACATCCTCTACCATTCCTGTGGACTCTCCGATCTCTCCGACCAACGAGGTTATAGCATTGCTCCCTCCGTGACCTGCACGTAAAATTTAGTCTCCCGTCATGCGCGGTACAGACAAAACTTCGGACAAAGCCTCAGCGCTAACCCAGAACTATCCTCCGTGCTCTGCGCGAGAAATTCAGTCTCCCGCCATGCGCGGTACAGACAAAACTTTGGGCAAAGCCTCAGCGCTAACCCAGAAGTATCCTCTACGCTCTGCGCGAGAAATTCAGTCTCCCGCCATGCGCGGTACAGACAAAACTTCGGTCAAAGCCTCAGCACTAACCCAGAAGTATCCACTGTGCTCTACGCGTAGAAACCAGTCTTCCGCCACGCACGGTATAGACAAAACTTCTGGCAAAGCCTCAGCGCTAACCCAGAAGTATCCTCCGCGCTCTGCGCGAGAAATTCAGTCTCCCGTCCTTGGCGGAATAGACAAAACTTCTGATGATGCCTCAGCGCCAAATCGGAAGTACAAAGCACGCTCCGCGTGTAAGATAACATCTGACCTCTACGGGGAACCAGATGATCCCTGTGATCTCCGCAAGGGAAAGCAAGCGGCGAGCTACTTAACTTCTCGGCATTTACGCCAGCAAGGAAACAATCTACCCGCCCTCCAAATTATGCGAGAAGCTGATGGCCGTCTGTCACGCCCCAGTCCCAAAATACCGTAGGACCAGATACGTGGCAATGGCCAGCAGTACGCACCAATGGACAACCCAATTTAATGGATCCATCAGGGCATACTTAAGTTGTAAAATCAAGTCTACGACAATCATGGCACAACTAATCTCATCCACACAAGATATAAAATATGATCCACAAAATCGCCCGTCAAGTGGAGCCTGTGGGGCCCACAATACGCGATTTTGTCAACGTTCTCAGAATCGGACCAAACTTGGGTCACAGGACCAGCGTATTGCTACGAGTCCGATGGCACAAGTTTTGTCTCTATCCGACGTGTGTACACAAAGTTACAGCATGTTCCAGAAAAGACGGATACGGGGTGTTGTCGGCGGATACGCGTTGATTCCGGTGTGCACGCACATCCGAATCAACTTCTGCAAAATTCCACATGACCGTATCAACGACGCACACATTTTGGTAAAGATCGCGTGCGACCAAGTTGTCCTGTTTGGCGGGACGCACTCAGTTCCGGGGTGAAACAGGGCGTTGTTTTTCCTGTTTTTGGATCGCGGTGTGCGATCACCACAGGACGCGATGCATCGAGCGGGTTGCACGGGCACCGAGAGGGTTATACAGTCTACGCGTAGCAACTGACGGAAACTAAAACGGAGTTACGAGGTGAGAGAAATCGGTACCTGAACAGGGCTCCGTGAATCTGAATTCCACGTGTCCGAGAGTCAACTTCGACCCAGGATTCGTATCCTGGACGTGTCCGGGTTCTGCGGGGACGCTGCTGTGAATCACCAAGGCTGCGAGAAGTCGGGGAACTCGATGCCGCGATATGGCCGGTCGGGGACACAGCGTGGCGGGCTTCGTTCGGTCGGGGAATTCGCACAGCGTGGCGGGCTCAGTCCGCCGGCGGGTGGAGCTGCTCCGTTCGGTCGGGGAATTCGCACAGCGGGGCAGGCTGGACCGGAGCCTGCTGCTGGAGCGACGTGCACTGCGGCCGGTCGGGGGCTGCGCTACGGCAGACCGGAGTTGGTCGGCGCGGGGGTTCTCAGGCGGAGCGGGGTGCAGAGTCAGCTGCAGGGGAGAGCAGCCGGTCGGGGTTGGGGTCGCTGGATTCGGGTGATGGTAAGGTCGGCTGAGTCGAGGGTGTGGGAAGGAGAAAGGCTGGGCACGCATGCCAAGGGGGTTTTTATACAGGCGGCTATAGTAAATCCGGCGGGGGCTAGGGTTTCCTTCTGGGTTTCGGGTCGGGTTTGCTTGGTTCGGTTCGGTTTAGCAAACCAATAGCTTTTAGAGCTTAAAACGTTACTCCGGAGTCCAATAAATTCACCGAAAAATGCCCTGCGTCCGATTTTCCATGTTGCACCATAAAATCTTATTTCCATAATATTTTAACACCAATAAACTGCATAAAAAAATCCTTAACTCCCAATTATCTTGATTCATCCTCCAGAAAATTCCAAAAATATATAAAAATTCATTCTAAAAACAGGGTATTTACAATCTTCTCTCCTTAAAAGGATTGCGTCCTCGCAATCAAAAAATAATCTACTAAAGAAAGAATTATGGAAATACAAGGTTGTTTAGTTTATAATTGTCTCCTCAAACAAGTGGGGGTAACGCTGGCGCATACTATCTTCTCGTTCCCAAGTCAATTCTCCAGGGGAATGATATTTCCATGCTACACGAACCAGTCTGATTGTCTGTCCCCGTAATATCTTTTTACTGACGTCGAGGATGCCAACTGGTTGTTCTTCATATCTCAAGCTCGGGCCTACTGCGATCTCTGAATGATCGACTACGTGACTTGGGTCGGTCACGTACCTACGCAGCTGCGAGACGTGGAATACGTCATGCACTCCCTCTAAGGATGGAGGTAATGCAAGACGATAGGCCACCTCACCAACGTGCTCTAGGATGTCAAATGGCCCAATATACCTTGGGCTCAACTTGCCTCTGCTTCCGAATCTGATAGTACCACGAGTGGGCGAAATCCTCAAGAACACATGCTCTCCTTCTTTAAACTCCAGGGGACGTCTGTGCGTATCTGCCCAATGCTTTTGTCTGTCTTGGGCTGCTCGTAGATGATTCTGAATCTGTTTCACCTTTTCTACTGTCTGTGTTACCAATTCTGGACCCAGTATTTGACGTTCACCAACGTCACTCCAACGTATAGGCGATCTGCACTTCCTTCCGTATAAAGCTTCAAATGGTGCCATATGGATGCTGGCCTGATAACTGTTGTTGTAGGAGAACTCTACTAAGTGCAAATAATCTTCCCAAGATCCTCCAAAGTCTAGCATACATGATCGCAACATGTCCTCCAATATCTGAATGGTGCGCTCCGATTGGCCATATGTCTGTGGGTGGTATGCCGTGCTGAATTTGAGTCTGGTGCCCAGACTCTCTTGCATGCTTTTCCAGAAATGAGAGGTAAATCTCGAATCTCGATCCGATACAATACTGACAGGCACTCCATGTAATTTGACGATTTGTCACATATACATGTCGGCTAGTACCTCTGTGGACTGTCCAACTCTAAATGGCAAGAAGTGTGCCGATTTAGTGAGTTGATCCACTATAACCCATACTGCGTCTTTTCCGTTGGGACTCCTCGGAAATCCTGTGATAAAATCCATCGTGATATGCTCCCACTTCCATTCTGGTATAGGAAGCGGCTGTAACATACCTGCAGTCCTCTGGTGCTCGGCCTTTACTTGCTGGCAGACTAAGCATTTGGCCACAAATCTTACAATCTCCCTTTTCATTCCGTGCCACCAGTAATACTGTCTCAAGTCTCGGTACATCTTAGTTCCTCCTGGGTGAACAGAGTACATAGAGCTATGTGCTTTCGTCATTAACTCCTGTCTCAATTCTCCATTTGGAACATACAGGCGATTTCCAAACCTCAATGTCCCGTCTTCGTGGATGCGAAGTCATGTCTGCATGCCCGCTTCTGTCCTCTCTTTGAGTCTTCGGAATCTAGCATCGGTGGGCAATGCCTCTTTAATCTTCTCCACGAGTGATGACTGAATCTCAAGATTAGCCATCAAGCCATTCTGTCCTGGTAAGACAACCTCTATCTGAAGCTTCTGTAGATCCTTCAATAACTCGGGCTGTATCGTCAAGAAATAAGCCGTAGGCTTCCTGCTGAGCGCATCTGCAACGACATTCGCCTTTCCCGGATGATACTGCAGATCGATGCCAAAATCTACCATCAACTCAAGCCAGCGTCTCTGCCTCATGTTAAGCTCCTTCTGAGTATATACATACTTCAGACTTTTGTGATCTGTAAAGATGTCTACTTTCTCCCCGTAAAGGTAGTGCCTCCAAATCTTTAATGCAAATATAACTGCTGCTAACTCCAGATCATGTGTTGGGTAGTTCTTCTCGTGAACCTTCAATTGTCTCGATGCATAAGCAATGACTTTACCATGTTGCATCAAAACACATCCCAGTCCACTACCCGATGTGTCACTGTAAACAACAAAACCTCCTGACCTTGAAGGAAGAGTCAGGACAGGTGCTGTTGTTAACCTTCTCTTCAGTTCTTCGAAGGCCTTCTGGCAGTCTTCTGTCCATATAAACTCCTGATCTTTACGTGTCAGCTTTTTTATCGGTTCTGCAATCCTTGAGAAATTTTCTATAAACCTTCGACAATATCTCGCGAGTCCGAGAAAACTTCTCACCTCCGCAACTGATGTGGGTGTAGGCCAAGTCTCTATAGCCGCAACTTTCTCTGGATCCACTAAAAGTCCTTCTCCTGAGATGATATGTCCCAAGAAAGGTACTTTGTCCATACAGAACTCACACTTACTAAGTTTGGCGTATAACTTCTCCTACCTCAAGGTCTCCAGCACGATTCTGAGATGCTCCTCGTGCTCTTCAGGGCTCTTAAAATATATGAGAATGTCATCAATGAACACCACCACGAATTTATCCAAGAACTGATGAAAGACTCTGTTCATTAAACTCATAAACACTGCTGGCGCATTGGTTAAACCAAACGGCATCACCAAGAACTCATAATGTCCATACTTGGTCCTAAAAGCTGTCTTCGGGATGTCTTTCTTTCTTACTTTGATCTGATGATAGCCGAATCTTAGGTCAATCTTCGAAAATACCCTTGCACCACTCAACTGATCGAATAGATCATCAATGCGTGGTAAGGAATACCTGTTCTTGATGGTCACAGCATTCAGTGTCCTGTAGTCAATACATAACCGTACTGTTCCATCCTTCTTCGGCACAAATAATATGGGTGCCCCCCAAGGTGAAACATTGGGCCGAATGAAACCCTTCTCCAGAAGGTCGTCAACCTGTTCTTTCAACTCCACTAACTCCTTAGGTGCCAGCCAATATACTGATGAAGTGATAGGCTCTGCTCCTGGAGTTAAGTCTATTATGAACTCTATTTCCCGATCAGGTGGTAAACCTGGAAGATCATCAGGAAATACATCCACAAATTCTGATATGACTCTTGGGTAACCTGTCTCTACTTCTACAGATAGTACCCTAAGAGTAGGCTAAACTTCTTGCTCTACTGCTCCTCGGAGAAATTCGAATTATGGGTGTCCAGGCGGTCTAAATATAATCCGCCCAAGTCGGCAATCAAGAGTCGCATGGTACTGACTTAACCAGTCCATACCGAGTACGATATCATAATCCGGCATAGAAAAGATTAGAAATTGAGCCCGCATTTCTCTTCCACAAACTACTACAGAACATGATCTACAGACGTCACTAACTGGAATAATTCTACCTCCCGTAAGAATTCTCTTCATCTTCGGAAGGGGTGCGGTAGCTACCCTATGGGTGGCTACAAAGCTAGCTGCTATAAATGAATGCGATGCTCCAGAATCAAATAATGCTACAGCTGGTAATGAAGCTACTAAAATAGTACCTGCGATGACCTCGCCTGCTGTAGCCTCCTCCTCAACAGCTAATGTGAATGCCTGGCCTCGCCCCTGAGCTTGTCCTCGCTGTTGCTGAGCCTGCTGAAATAGAGCTGCCTGTGGTGCCAGGGGTGGTCTCTGCTGATTCCCTCCTGGGGCTGGTGGCCTGACGCCTCCAACTCCTATCTGCTGTGCTCCTACGGCTGGATAAGCTGGTCGTGGTGCAGGCAAAGCTAATCTTGGTGCTCCCTCTCTGCGCTCGGTGTAATCTCTGGTCTGATGCTGGTTGGAACCGCAAGCTAGGCAGAGTCCCAACTTGCATCTGTATTCTCTCTCAATGTGACCTATCTTGCCGCAGTGGTGACAAGTAGGGAGTGATATGGCCCTGTGTGCTGTCCTCTCGGGCATACTCCTCTGGGTCCGTTTTGCTAAATCCCCATGTGCTATCCTGGATGGTGCTGAGTTGATAGGCCTCTTCAGGTTCGACTCTCTTCTAGTGACGCGCTCCATGCGTCATGCTGCTGCGAGAACGTCAGTATAAGATGTAGGTGCGACCGACCCAATCAATCTCTGGAGCTCGAACTTCAGCCCGTCAAAGAACTTCTCAGCTTTCTCTTCCTCGGTCGCAATCAAGGTTGGGGCAAAGCGACTGAGGCGAATGAATTCCGCGTTGTATTCTTCCACTGTCATGCTGCCTTGGATAAGGCGGTGGAACTTGTCTCTGAGCACTGACCGTGCTACTGCGGGAATATACATCTCTTTGAAGAGTCTGGAGAACTCTTCCCAGGTGACTCGGTCCTGCCCGAGCCTCATCTCCTCTGCTAACCACCAATGATGTACGTTCTCAGTTAACTGCATTCTGACTGCAGTCATCCACTTCTCTCTAGGAAGTTCAGCGGCTTCCAACTGATGCTGAATGTTTGTGAGCCATTCATAAACTTCTGTTGGTCCCTCTTTACCAGAAAATGTACGAGGCTTGAGCTGACGGAAGTCGGTGATAGATCCCGTCGTTGATCGCCTTGCTGGTGGATTTACCTGTTCCAATACGGATACCAGGCTGGTTCTCAGATTCTCGGCCTCCTGACGATGTGCCTCTTGCTGAATCTGCTGCTGGGATTGCATCATAGCATACATCATCTGGAACATCTGTTGCCCGTCCATAGCTTGTCCTGGCGGGAAAACTGGCATCTAAGGAGTGAACTGTGGTGGAGGTGGGATATTATCTCTCCGGAACCTTGGATTAGGCTGACCGGTTTGATCGCTCTGCGATGCTTGTCCTCCACTCCCTGGGGTCACTCCGTCTATATAAGTAACCACAGCGTCGTATGGCGTATCTAATGGAATCTCGTCTCCGTTCCTAGGATCCATTTCTCTGCAACCAAAAGATAAACTGTAAGAACGCACAGAGGAATCAATACAGGATGCAAATCAAGTAACAATTTCAAGTCGATATAGAGTTCAACGATGGGTTAAATGATGGATGAGAACCTAGAACTTATCCTATCCTTTAGGGCAGGCTAGTTCGGTCCCTAAGTTGAAACCGAACAATTTAGTCGTAGACCTGCATGGGCCACCACAAAAACCATGTCACGCCCCAGTCCCAAAATACCGTGGGACCAGATACGTGGCAATGGCCAGCAGTACGCACCAATGGACAACCCAATTTAATGGATCCATCAGGGCATACTTAAGCTGTAAAATCAAGTCTACGACAATCATGGCACAACTAATCTCATCCACACAAGATATAAAATATGATCCACAGAAAAAATAAGGAATGTAAATCACCAGCTAGTCTCAACAAAGTACTTCGGGGAATAACCCGATAAATATCTAGTACAATGGTTCAACAGACCAGAATATAAATGACTGAAATAAATAAATAAATACTGAGCATGAAACATGGATGCTCAGGAGAAGTCTTCGACTAACATCTCATCCTTGGATGGCGGTACAGCTCCTGGATCAGCTCCTGCTGCGGTCCCGTATACCTCGGGATAGATCTCGTCTGCAAATCCTGGGGACATAATCCATATCCAGGTCCTCAGGGGGACATAGCAAGGTACAGAAAATATACAAGCCAGAATATAAACAGTGCAGCAAATAATGAGATAAATAGGGTAAGTAAGTAAACATCTGTGTGAAATGCAAGAGAGAATATCCATAGTACTCAGGTTGAAACAACTACAAGCTCTGTGTAGGGGAGCCGGTAGCAGTGATATCATGAGGTGGTCTAGCTCAGCGGAAGACTGAGTAGCCGGCATAACATAATCAACCTGTAGCCTGTGGGTCTATCCAGCAATAGATGGAATAATAAGGGTATACTAAATAACCAGCTAAGTGATATGCAAGATGAGAGCAGCACTAGATCTCAGGCTGAAGCCACTACAAGCTCTGTGTCGGGGAGCCGGTAGCAGCGGTAATAATGAGTAATGGGCCAAGCTCGGGCTTCAGAGTCTTGTGCCTCACAATAGTAGGGGTGTATATATATATGATTAGCCTGTAGTCTGTGTGTCTCTCCCCACCCAATGTAACCACGCATATCATGACCATAACGTCTCATATCCATGTCAGCGGGATCATAACTAATGCACAAGTCATAATGTATCTAAGAATATAGCATCTCGGTCAAGTCCTGTATCCTATACAGAATCACCACGAATATCTCGGGAGGATCCTGTTTTATGAACAGTGTCCAGTGTCCTGGGTCATAGTGTACTTGGTAAGACAAGTACGAGAAGATAAAGTGTCACGAATATCCATCTCTAGATGACAATACACAATACCGCGTACGATGTTGGCACCCGACTGATAATCGGACGCTAAGTATGTCACACGGTCCTAGGTTAAACATGCATAGCAGTATAATGAAGCAAGAAAAATATGTAACAATACTGCAGTGTTGGCAAGGTACACTTGCCTGATGTTTTGATACCAACAACTGTCCCTGTATCAGTGGATCCGGTAGGTGCTACTCCAAAAGTTGTAATAAACATCACCAACAGTCTTAAAAGACGTCAAATAGCTAGAAACGCCTGTCCTTATGTCCAATTTGGACACAAGGACAAAAAGGTCATTTTCGGGCCAAAGCGGGGTCCACATGTGGGCCACTTTGCACCGAAAAGTATGTCAGAGTCAAAGGTCTCAAAATTCCTCAAACTCAGTGTCTACAAGTCAGGAATGATAATACGAACCCAACGGAACTTCCAGAGTTGGATTCCGATGAGCCGATCACAAAATCGCCCGTCAAGTGGAGCCTGTGGGGCCCACGATACGCGATTTTGTCAACGTTCTCAGAATCGGACCAAACTTGGGTCACAAGACCAGCGTATTGCTACGAGTCCGATGGCATAAGTTTCGTCTCGATCCGACGTGTGTACACAAAGTTACAGCATGTTCCAGAAAGGACGGATACGGGGTGTCGTCGGCGGATACGCGTTGATTCCGGTGTGCACGCACATCCGAATCAACTTCTGTGAAATTCCACATGACTGTATCAACGATGCGCACGTTTCGGTAAAGACCGCATGCGACCAAGTCGTCCCGTTTGGCGTGGCGCACTCAGTTCCGGGGTGAAATAGGGCATTATTTTTCCTGTTTTTGGATCGCGGTGTGCGATCACCACAGGACGCGATGCACCGAGCGGGTTGTACGGGCACCGAGAGGGTTATACAGTCTACGCATAGCAACTGACGGAAACTAAAACGGAGTTACGAGGTGAGAGAAATCGGTACTTGAACAGGGCTCCGTGAATCTGAATTCCACGTGTCCGAGAGTCAACTTCGACCCAGGATTCGTATCCTGGACGTGTCCGGGTTCTGCGGGGACGCTGCTGTGAATCACCAAGGCTGCGAGAAGTCGGGGAACTCGATGCCGCGACACGGCCGGTCGGGGACACAGCGTGGCAGGCTCCGTTCGGTCGGGGAATTCGCACAGCGGGGCGGGCTCAGTCCGCCAGCGGGTGGAGCTGCTCCGTTCGGTCGAGGAATTCGCACAGCGGGGTGGGCTGGACCGGAGGCTGCTGCTGGAGCGGCGTGCACTGCGGCCGGTTGGGGGCTGCGCTACGGCAGACCGGAGTTGGTCGACGTGGGGGTTCTCAGGCGGAGCGGGGTGCAGAGTCAGCTGCAGGGGAGAGCAGCCGGTCGGGGTTGGGGTCGCTGGATTCGGGTGATGGTAAGGTCGGCTGAGTCGAGGGTGTGGAAAGGAGAAAGGCTGGGCACGCATGCCAAGGGGGTTTTTATACAGGCGGCTATAGTAAATCCGGCGGGGGCTAGGGTTTCCTTCTGGGTTTCGGGTCGGGTTTGCTTGGTTCGGTTCGGTTTAGCAAACCAATAGCTTTTAGAGCTTAAAACGTTACTCCGGAGTCCAATAAATTCACCGAAAAATACCATGCGTCATGTTTTCCATGTTGCACCATAAAATCTTATTTCCATAATATTTTAACACCAATAAACTGCATAAAAAAATCCTTAACTCCCAATTATCTTGATTCGTCCTCCAGAAAATTCTAAAAAATATATAAAAATTTATTCTGAAAACAGGGTGTTTACACCGCCTGAGGACATCCTCAGCCTTACGCCAACCAGAGCGAAGCTCCAAATTACGCCAGCGAAGTCCCTAAGCGTACAGAAGGCTCGATTTGCGGAAAGACCCCCTCCTCGGGGATTATCCGCCACCCAGATGGCCAATCTGTTGTATACGGGTGGCACAAGGAAGACTATGGTCCCCATCGTCCGCATGCCTACCAATGGGAACAGAAGGAACAAGCCATCATCTTCTTCTTCTGCAACTTCTCCTGACCTGCGCAAGTATCTAATCCAGAGACGCAAGGAGAGGGGATCTTCCAGCATGGCTATCACGCCTCCTAGTGAGCACTATTGTGATAGTCACAGGATTGTAATTAATTGCTGCTGTTCTAAAGTAAAATGACCACTTTTTGACCGGCTGAGCTACTCTCCATCTTTCCTAGAAGAAGAGCCCACACATGCATCTGTGAATATGGCTTCACATATACCTGGAGGAAGCTCAGGCTCAAGACGTCCGTCCTCTAGAACTCCGAGCCGAAGGAGATTCAACATGCTCCTCAGGAACACTGAAGCTAGGGTATTCCAGAATACTCGTTCGAGGTCACAAAAACTGACTTCGTACTCCTCTGATTCTGATGCTGGGGGTCGCCAGTCTCCCGAATCAAATACTGAGAGTATAGAGTCAACTTCTGCAGCGACCTATACGCATCCTTCAACGACGCCCAGGGAGATGGGAGTGTATGCCATTGGAGATGAACATGAGGAAGCTATGCCGTCAGGGAACGCTGAGCAACGCATTACCACCCTAGAGACATCTCTGAAACAAATACAATCCATGATGGGGGACATGCACCAAATGATGCTAACTCAATAGGCGGCTGCTATGGCTCAAACATCGATCCCGCCAGCACAGATACGTGTGGGGGTGGACTTGCCACCATCCAACACGGTCCAAGAACCTGCTCTAGATTAAGAGTCAGCTGGTCCTCTGCTTCCTCACTCGGAGAATATATTACCTCCTGCGGGAGTCACGATATAACCAACTCCGCACCATTCTGTGGTCTCGCTACCGGCTGAAAATCCGATGCAAGCAGTACGGGAGTTGAAAGCCCAATTCGACGCCTTGAAGCACAAAGATCAGCTCAAGAAATTGGGAATCAACCAGCCTTACCCAGCTATCTGGGAAGAGGTCCCTTTCCCTCCGAGATACAAACCTCAGACTATGGCTTTGTTCGAGGAAAAAATATCGCCAAGTCAGTACATGAACTATTTCAGTATGATGACGGTGTTGCTACAAGGGAATGACGCCCTCCTCACTCGGGTGTTCAAGGGCTGTCTCTCAGGAGTGGCTTACCAGTGGTACCGCAGCCTGGCGGACAACTGCATTACTTCCTTCGAAGACTTCAAGGCTTTATTCTTCACACGATTCTATGAGAGAGGAATGGACATGTCTATGTCCTCTCTCTTCGAAGTCAAGCAGAGGGAAAAAGAGGACGTTCGTACCTTCATCGAACGTTTTCGTCAAGCCACGCTACAAATACCTCCAGGAGTTCCAGACTCTGCATTGGTGGACATTTCCAGGAAGAACCTCCTGCCCGTGGTCTCGGTGTTCACAGGACCATATCAGTTCCATGATTGGCCCTCGTTCATCATCTCAGCAGTGGCCGCCGATGACAACAGTTGCAAGGCGCGCGACAATGGCATTATGATCTCTACCTCTGACAGAGGTAAAAAGTCATCCCCCAACGGCGACCATCCTCGTAGTTCCAAACGAAAAAAAGCTCTGGCAATCAATACGTCCAGACAAAAGACTGCGGCAACCACGCAGACGAAACCTGGGACTTCCAAGCCCGTCGAAGTGTACTCTTTCGACGACGATGATATTCCGAGTATATTCGAGTGTCTCGTCAAGAGTGGCAAGATCACCCTTCCGGAGGAGAGGCGGCCCAGTGAAGTCGGCAGTGCCAACAACCCCAAGTACTGCATCTTCTACAGATACGTACACCACCCGACCAAGGCGTGTTATATACTGAAGAGGAAGATCCAGGGGCTGATCGATGCTAAGGCCATCACTCTGCACAACACCGAGAAGACGGTCACGGCCAACATGATCTCCCTGCAATTTGGCAATCTGCCTCCCCAAGAAGTCCCGGACGGTGTGACACCTATTTCTCGGACAACGATGAACATCGTCAATCTCCCTCCAACTAGGTATCAAAATCATGACCTGGTACCCTTAACCACCCGGCGGGGCGAGATCATGTGGGTTCATCCGGATTTGGTATCGGAGCTCGAGAAAGAGACTAACACCGCTAAAGCTAAGTCTAGGAAGAACTCCAAATACAAACAATGCCATATGGTTGCAACTTCTTCGCTATCAGATAAAGATGAGGTTTTGGCCGCAACCCGTTCAGGGAAAGCTTACCTCAAAGACTACGAAGCAAGTCCGGAAGATGCACCGGCAGACGCTTCAGCTACAGAGCCCGCCATACCACAGGCCGGTCCTGCAAGACCAACTTCGGCGGACAAGGGGAAGCAAAAAGAAGTACGCTTCGATAAACCTGTGAAAAACATTCAAAACAAAGGTTTAGAGAAGCCATACAACTTTGACATCCTGGCCCAACTGGCCAATACACCAGCCAGGTTGTCCATCTTCGAGCTACTCAGGCTCTCCCAAGACACTCGTCTAGCCCTGAGTGAAGCACTGATACAGGCGAAAGCATACTTGACCCAGCTCAAGTCCCCTGACGAGGAACCAGTGGCGTGCCCTCGATGCCACAGTGTGATGGAGGTAGTCCCGAACATCACTTTCACTCAAGACGACATGCTGTTAAAACATAACAGGCATGGCAGACCCCTCTATTACACCGGATATGTCGGTTCCATGGAGGTCGACCGGATTCACATAGATCCGGGATCATCGATCAGCATCATTCCTCATAGTCTGCTCAGACCGCTGAGAATTCCTACCAGCGAATTGGCTTACACCACCACTACAATCGTGGGTTTCAATGCCGGAAGAAGTAAGCCGTTGGGGAAAATTCGCCTGAGGATCTAGATTGGCAACCTCAGATCGGTGGCTACATGCTATGTCATCGATTCAGAGGTATCCTACAACATTCTGCTGGGTAGACCGTGGATCCACGACCACAACATCGTTCCTTCGACTCTACATCAATGCCTTAAATATGTAGACGCCCAAGGAAAAGTACAAACGGAGGTTGCTGACCTAAATCCATTCAAAGGAATAGAATCCTACTATTCCGATGCTGTGTTGTACTCTCAAGACTACGCGAAGGAAGTGTCAGCCCAAGCAGAGAAGGAATCCCACCGGGAGCCTGAAGGACCCTCTACCGAACAACCACTGTCAATCAGAGTGAAAGGGCGAACTACTCGTCCAAAAGCCATGGAGCCTATGGCTATCTGTTGATATGGTATGTTGGGTGTCATATTTAAGTATAGTATAAGCACATGGGAATATCCTGAGGACATATTTGGGATGCCAGAATATGTCACAGGATATTCCATTATGAGATTATTGTCATAATGATTGAAATCATTGTATTAATGACTGTAAGGCTATATAATGCCAATGAGACAATGAATAAAATTATCAACTAATTTCAACATGGTATCAGAGCCAAGTTTCCACAAACCCTAGCCGTCACCAAGCTTCCACAAACCCACAGGAGGATTTCCTAGATCTCCTCCACCGAACTCTTCCACGCCCCCCCCTTTTTTTCCCTCCTCTCCTCTTCTCCGCCCTTCGCAGGCCGCCTTTCGCTGTTGCTGTCCCGTCCCGCTACTGCTGCGGCTACTACTACTGCTGCAGCTGCTGCGACTGCTGCTGCTGCGACGGCGGTTGTGACATGCGTGCTGCCGTCTCCGCCGCACCAGCACGAGGCAGCGCCTAATAGGGATGCCTAGATCTGAAAAAAGGGGGGACATGTTCGGATCTAGGAGCGGACGACGAGGACAAGCGTGAGTCGTGGAGCAAACGTGACGTGACTGGATAGACGACGCATCGATGGAGGAGATCATCAAGAAGCTAGATTCTGCAGAGGTGGCGACGTTGATAAAGTTGTTGACGATGTCGGCTGGTGAGAACACGACACGAACGTCGCCGGAGTTGAAGCTTCCCTCCATCGATCTGAAATTAGATGGACCAGCCACCTATCTGAGTTGGTCACGACGGGTGAGAAGAACCCTCGGAGGAAAAAACATGGAAGGGTTCCTGACGGGCGAGACGACAGAGCCGGACGAGGGCTCGACAGGACACGATGAGTGGAAGTCCACTCATATGGTGATCTACATCTGGCTTCTCAACTCCTTAGTCCAGTCTATTGTCGCCACAGTAGACGGTATTGAGATGGTGAAAGATGTGTGGGAGAAGTTGAGAAGGACCTATGATGGTGTGGGGAACAACTTACGGGTCTTCCAGATAAGGGAGAGATTGATGACACCGTACAGGGAGAGAAGACGGTGCAGGAGTATGCCACGGAGTTAGAGCGTCTGTGGTTGGATTATGATCACTCCTCAGATCGGGCGAGCTGCGGGGACCCTAAGTGTAAGGAGAGACAGGTGTGTCTGCAGGAGAGGATGATGAAGTTCCTCAAAGGGCTGACTGCAGCTTTCGCACAGAGGACGGCCCTACTTCTAGCCCAACCAAAGATCCCTAGCCTTGAGGAGGCTATCTCAGCCATGATCCAGGAGGAGACACGCATCAGGCTGCAAGCCGGGACAGGTGGTCCCCCCGAAGCAAAGTCAGCACTAGCGATCACCAGCTCAGGTAACACAGGATCTAAGGGAGAGCCCTTGCAGCATAACCGGCAGTGCTACAACTGTGGGAAGATGGGTTATCATCGGTATGCTTGTACCAAACCACCTAGGAAGGGAGATTCAGGTGGTGGACAAGGACCGTTCGGCGGACGAGGATATAATGGAGGACGTAGTCGTGGTCGAGGGGATAGACGAGGCGGCCGAGGAGGTTATCGGGCAAACCTCCTGATATCAGAAGGGAATGGAGAAGCTGATGACACCTTTACTGTGGAGGACCAGGCACTGGGAGACATGAGGAGTAGAACAGAGGAGGCGTCCACCTCATTCTTTGTTAGGGGCAACGCAGCTATGTATGTCCATCCATCAGAAGGTACTGACGAATCACTTGCCCTTGCGTCTATCTCTTCCCTTAAATCATCAGACTGGATTATCGACTCGGGAGCATCTCGGCATGTGACGGGGAATGCTAGTGAGTTTTCTGCCTACACTCACCTAGCATCAGCAGACAGCATTCAGACAGCTGATGGCACTTTCCAGCCAGTGGTCGGTAAGGGTACTGTTAATTGTACAGGTTCAGTAAGATTATCCAATGTTTTACATGCTCCATCATTTCCAGTCAGTCTCTTGTCCATTAGTTCTATAATCCTCCAACTTAAATGCATTGTTTCTTTTGATATTCCTAAGGTGACCTTCCAGGAGAAAGGGACAGGACGAAGACTTGGGACTGGCACTTGGCATGAGGGACTGTGGTACCTAGATCGAGAAGGACTGGACTCAGCATTAGTATCTATGGCAGAAAAGGCTGGCATGGAAGGACTGCAGCAGAGGACTGAGGATACCTTGATACTCCATCATCGGAGGATGGGACATTCTTCCTTTGATACTCTAAGTAAGTTGTATCCAGAGATTTATGCAAAAACAAATAAAGAGAAATTAGTATGTGATGCGTGCGAGTTAGGAAAACTTACTAGGAGCTCATATGTTGGCACGGGTCATAGGAGCACTTTTGCTTTTGAGGTAGTACATTCTGATGTCTGGGGTCCATGTGCTACTAACACTATGAATGGTTATAAGTACTTTGTTTCTTTCATTGAGTGTGCCTCTCGTGTTACCTGGTTATATTTGATGAAAAATAAGAGTGATGTACCTGCTTGTTTTCGGGATTTCCATAAGCATGTCCAGACTCAGTACAAAGCAGTTGTGAAGGTACTGAGGTCTGACAATGGAACAGAGTATACCAACAGGACGCTTGCAGAATACTTGTCAGCACACGAAATACAGCATCAGACCACCTGTGCATACACACCAGCACAAAATGGAGTTGCAGAAAGGAAAAACAGACACCTTCTGGAGGTCGCAAGAAGTATGATGATCGACATGAATGTCCCACAGAGTCTGTGGGGGCATGCAGTGTTGACAGCAGCTCAACTCATCAACAGGATGCCCTCGAAGGTCCTCGGATGGAAGTCCCCATGTGAGGTATTGCAAGGCAATAATAGTGGGATACTCCCACTGAAGGTGTTTGGGTGTGTGTGTTTTGTGAAGGACAACAGGCCATCAGTTAGGAAACTTGACCCTAGAGCGGTCAAATGCATCTTCGTAGGCTACTCGGCGACCCAAAAGGGGTATGTGTGCTGGAGTCCAGTAGAAAAGAAGAAGTTTGTCAGTATGGATGTCCACTTTCGGGAGCATGAGCCCTACTACCGCCAGGACAGAACTTCACACAACACGCCTAATACTGCCAGTATTAGGCGAGAGGGAGAGATGGAGAACTTTGTGATAACCGATTTAGAAGTTTGGCATGGAGGCACGGAGAAGGGACAAGAAGGTGAAGGTGTTAGGCCTACGGCTCAGGGAGAGTTACTTACCTACAGCAGGAGAGAGAAGCAAACTGCAGGACCAGTACTGACAGTGCCAATGCCAAGTCCCTTGCCTGCGTTCGTCCCAACTCCTGAGGCACCGACACCAACCCCCCTTCAGGTGATACCCCCTCCTTCACAAGATATCATTCCTCCTACTACTACTCCTCCCACACCACTATCTGTACGGAGGACCACTCGCAGCAATGCAAAAAATCCTCCAAACAGATATGGTTGGGATATTGCTCAGTTTATTTCTTATGACCATATCTCTTCTTCTTATGGAGCATTTATAGCATCTTTGGATAGTATTACTGTACCTAACAATTGGCAGGTTGCCAAGAACGATCCAAAGTGGAAAGCGGCAATGCACGAGGAGTTGGGAGCTTTGGAGAAGAACCACACTTGGGAGCTTGTGAGACTGCCAGAGGGAAAGAGAGCAGTTGGATGCAAGTGGGTCTTTACCGTGAAGCAGAACCCAGAAGGACAGATTGATCGCTACAAAGCTCGACTAGTAGCCAAAGGATACAGTCAGACGTACGGCATCGACTATGACGAGACCTTTGCACCAGTTGCAAAGATGAGCACTGTCAGGACTCTGATTTCTCTGGCAGCGAATGGTGGATGGAAGCTACACCAACTGGATATGAAGAATGCATTTCTTCACGGAGATCTAGTAGAGGAGGTGTACATGGAGATACCACCAGGATTTGGCACCAATCAGACAGTAGGCAAGGTCTGCAGGTTGAAGAAGTCCCTCTATGGACTGAAGCAGTCTCCTCGAGCGTGGTTTGACAGATTCAGAAGGGCGATGATAGGGATGGGATATCAGCAGATCAATGCTGATCATACTGTGTTCTTCCGTCGGAGTGGAGGCCACATCACCATGCTTGTGGTGTATGTGGACGATATGATTATCACAGGAGATGATGAGCAGGAGATCGCCCAACTCAAAGGAAAGCTTGGCAAGGAATTCGAGGTAAAGGATCTCGGGCTTCTTCGGTACTTCCTTGGGATTGAGATTGCTCGAGAAGCAGAGGGGATTGTTCTCTCTCAAAGGAAGTATGCACTGGACCTTCTCACAGAAACTGGGATGTTGGGGTGCAAACCTGCAGCGACACCAATAGATCAGAGGTTCAAGATTGATGCTGAGGCTGGAGAACCAGTTGATCGGGACAGATACCAGAGACTGGTTGGCAAGTTGATCTATTTGAGCCACACACGTCCTGATATCTGCTTTGCAGTAAGTGTGGTGAGCCGCTACATGCATGACCCACGGAAGGGTCATATGGATGCAGTGTACCAGATTCTGAGGTACTTGAAAGGTGCTCCCGGGAAGGGACTAATATTCAGGAAGAACAATCACGTGAGCATAGAGGGCTACTGTGATTCTGACTGGGCTAGTTGTGCTGATGACAGGAGGTCTACCTCGGGATATTGCATATTTGTAGGAGGTAACTTGGTCTCCTGGAGGAGTAAGAAGCAGTCTGTGGTGGCCAGATCGATAGCTGAAGCAGAGTACAGAGCTATGGCCTTGGGAGTTGCAGAGCTGCTATGGTTGAAGAATATGCTGGTGGAGCTGAAGCTGGATCAAGGAGCCAAGATGAAGCTGTGGTGTGACAATCAGTCAGCTATTAGTATCGCCAACAATCCAGTACAGCATGACAGGACCAAACACATCGAGATTGATAGATTCTTCATCAAAGAGAAGTTGGATAGAGGATTACTGGAGCTTGGCCATGTTCCAACCAGGGATCAAGTAGCAGATGGACTAACCAAGGGACTCGCCTCAGTGAGCATGATTAGAGGATGTGACAAGATGGGCTTAGTGAATATCTTTCACCCATCTTGAGGGAGAGTGTTGATATGGTATATTGGGTGTCATATTTAAGTATAGTATAAGCACATGGGAATATCCTGAGGACATATTTGGGATGCCAGAATATGTCACAGGATATTCCATTATGAGATTATTGTCATAATGATTGAAATCATTGTATTAATGACTGTAAGGCTATATAATGCCAATGAGACAATGAATAAAATTATCAACTAATTTCAACACTATCCACCTGAACAAAACCAGGTCAGGAAAAGGGGGTGGTCCTCTAGTGATCACTTTGAACCAGAAGCCTCCACCCTTGGTCATCAACCTTCAGCGCAACAAGCAGCCGACTAATATAAATGCAACCAGGAACGGAGTTCCAGATGATAATAAATATCCTTTTTTCCAGTATATCGATGCTCAGATTCCAAATCAGGAATCCCCTCCCCATGACGATATAGAACCTATAGCGCAAAAATTCTTGGAAGTTATAGATTCCTATCATCCGTACATATGGGAAGTAGCATCATCGTCCAATATCGTCATGATATATGGACCACATGAGGATTCTATCTTCATTGTTCCTCCTGCCCGCAGCAGTCAGCATTCAATAGTCTTCGGCCGTATGTACAACGAATCGACTATACGAGAAGATTCCTTCGACGACGATGCTGGTGAAATACAAGTTCACAGATACAGCCCGCAAGCCTTGAAAATCATGCAAAATATGGGTTACAACTTGAAGCTGAAGCCAGGTCTCAACTATGGGAAAGGCAGACGAATACCGCCGCACGGGATCCCCACTATCAACAAACTTGTTTCGGGTTAGGGTATGCCGCCTCCCTTGCAACTTCCAAGTCGGACGAGGATATCCTTTCCTCTCCTCAAGATGGCTCGTCGCCCTCCAACTCATCTCATGCTCTCGAGCAAACATTACCAGTAAATATGGTAGTGACGGATCCCTTCGAATCAGACGAACAAGAATCCGAACTATTTGAGAATGACGCTTGGGCTCAGCAAATGGATACACAATGGGAATTCCGCTTTGAGCAGAGAGAACCTCCCACCAAAGATGAAGTTATCCAGATTGATGTTGGGGATAAACTTTCACCAAAGCCGATATTTATCAGTAACAATCTTTCCCCAGCTGAAAGGGAAGAAGTCATTCAACTGATAAAAGAATACATCGACGTCTTTGCGTAGAATTATGAGGATATGCCAGGACTTGATCCAAAGGTGGTTACTCATAAACTCAACATATTGCCCGATTCGAAGCCTGTAAAGCAGCACCAACGCCGGTTTCGCCCGGATATGATGGACGCCATTGAAGCTGAAGTCAAGAAGTTGATAGCCTGCAATTTCATTCGGGAGGAACAACATCCCGACTGGGTCGCCAATGTTGTCCCGGTCATGAAGAAGAATAGGAAAGTACGAGTCTGTATCGATTATCGAGATCTGAACGCAGCCTGCCCCAAGGATGAGTTTTATCTTTCCATCACAAATGTCATGATTGACAATACCTGCGATTTCGAACATATGTCTTTCATGGACGGATTCTCAGGATACAATCAAATCAAGATGCATCCTGAAGACGAGAAGCATACTGCCTTCCGGACACCACTGGGGGTATATTGCTATACGGTCATGTCTTTTGGGATGAAGAACGCAGGGGCTACTTACCAACGGGCTATGAGTAACATATTCCACAAGCATTTATGTAAGACAGTGGAATGTTACGTAGACGATATAGCTGTCAAAAGCCGCCTCAGGGTCAATCACATCCAAGACTTGAAGACGGTATTCGAGATGATGCGCCAACATCAACTCAAAATGAATCCTACAAAGTCCTTTCTGGGTATATCTAGTGGCAAATTCCTGGGATTTGTCATTACCGCCAAAGGCATTCAAGTGGACCCTGATAAAGTCAAGGCCATCTTGGAAATGTGACCACCCCGTAATCTGAGGGAACTCAGGGGATTTCAAGGTCGTCTGGCCTATATCCGGAGATTCATATCCAACCTCTCTGGAAGATGTCAGCCTTTTTCTCGTCTCATGAAGAAAGGTGTATCCTTCGTATGGGACGAAGCCTGTCAGCAAGCGTTCGGGGATATCAAGCGCTACCTCACTAGTCTGCCAGTTCTGGTACCTCCCGTCATAGGAAGACCATTCTTCCTGTACGTTCGAGCGATGGACCATTCTATGGGAGCTCTTCTCGTGCAGAAGAACGATGTGGGACATGAACAGGCTATCTACTATCTAATTAGAATGATGATCGGAGCTGAGCACCGGTACAATCCAGGGGAAAAAGAATATTTGGCTCTGATGTTCGCTATCCAAAAGACGCGGCACTATGTCACCGGCCAGACTATTCACATCATCTCCAAGATCAATCCTCTTTGGGTACTGATGAACAAGCCAAGTGTTCTTAACTCCCGACTCGCAACTTGGGCGATGTTATTGACACCATATGACATGGTGTACGTCCCTCAGAAGTCCATCAAAGGCCAAGCATTGGCTGACTTCCTAGCTGCTCATCCGATCCTGGAGGCCTCCAAATTATACTAGGACATTCCCGACAAAGTTGCAGAATATAATTCCGTAATAGAAAGTGACGCATGGCAACTGTTCTTCGACGGCGCCTCCAGGACTGGTCCTAAGGAAAACGTGGTTTCAGGGGTAGGAATTATCCTGGTTACTCCCGATAAACTCATCATCTATCGAGCATACTCTCTTAACGAGCCATGTTCCAATAATGTGGCGGAGTACAACGCTCTACTAATCGGGCTCCAAGTCTCTAAAGAGTTGGGGGTCGAATCTCTGGAAGCTTTTGGTGATTCTCTGCTTATCGTCAATCAAGTTAGAGGAATATATGAAGTCCAAAATCCAGACCTCATCCCCTATCACCAAGCAATGGTCGAGATAGCCATGACATTCAAAGGGTTCTTCCTAGAGCATGCACCTCGATCTCAGAATCTGGAAGCTGATGCCCTAGCCAGTCTAGCTGCAGATTTAGCTACTCCTATAAGAAGGCAGAATTCGGTAATCCTTCTTAACAGAGATCTATTTTGTGTGAAGAATAACTCTCACATCGAACGCAGCTACGCTGTGAACACCGATCCTCCTACGAGAGATTGGAAAAGTCCCTTTATAGATTTCGTGGCATACAGAATCTTGCCGGAGGACCCTAAAGAAGCAGCATCCGTCAAAAGACGATCATTACGCTTCTACTTCGATGCATCTTCACAATTGCTATATCGCCGGACCTACGATGAACTGCTATTGAGATGTCTCTCTAATGACGAAGCACAGCAAATTATCCGCGAAGCTCACGACGGCGTATATGGGGCGCATCAACCCGGTCCTAAGCTACAGGATCGTATCAGGAGAATGGGCTATTACTGGCCCACTATGATCACAGACGCAATCAAGTATGCCAAACAATGCAGGGCCTGTCAGGTTCATGCAGACTTCATACATCAGCCGTCTGAACATCTGCATCCTACGGTTGCATCCTGGCCTTTTGAAGCATGGGGTATGGATATCATTGGTCATATTCACCCGTCTTCTTCCAGAGGTCACCGGTTCATACTGGCCATCACGGATTACTTCTCCAAATGGGCAGAGGCGATCCCTCTCGCTGAGGTAAAAACATCTAATGTGATCAACTTCATCAAGCATCACGTCATTTATCGCTTTGGGATTCCCCGAAGGATAATCCATGATAATGGGCCTCAGTTCATCAGCCAAGCTTTAATCGATTTTGCGATAAAAATTGGATACAAAATGTTGCCTCTACGGCATATTATCCAGCTACTAATGGTTTGGCGGAAGCCTTCAACAAAACCATCATTAAACTCTTGAAGAAGTTCGTCTCCTCGAACAAGAGAGATTGGAACGAGAAGCTGGGAGAATGTCTCTGGGCATACCGTACAACGGTCCGGGCACCAACAGGTTGCACCCCATTCTCATTGGTCTACGGGAGTGAGGCAGTTCTTCCCATCGAAATTCAAATCCCGTCACTCAGGATAGCAGTTGCTAATGAGTTAACTCAGAAAAAGAATGACCTTTTAAGGCTTCAGGAGCTAGAAGGATTAGACGAGAAACGCATTCAAGCTCAACAGAGCATCACGTTCTATCAAGCGCGCATTTCTAGGGCTTTTAATCAAAAAGTAAAGGAAAGAGTATTCAAAGTTGGCGAGCTAGTCTTAGCTGTAAGAAGGCCAATGATTCTTACTCACAGGAGCAAGGGAAAATTTTAGCCCAAATGGGAAGGCCCTTACGTGATCGAGACAACGTTCTCAAACGGTGCTTATAGGTTAGCCCAGTCTAATGGAGACCTACTAATGGCTCCTATCAATGGCAAATTCCTGAAAAGGTACTATGCTTAACCTCCTCTGCTCAAGTGGAATAAGGCAAAAATCTCATTCTGACAAAACTACTTCCAAAACAAAACTAGTTGGGTCGTATTCTATCATGTCCATATAACCTCTGAACAGATATGTCCTACTAAAGCATACTCTATCACGTCCGTATTACCTCTGAATAGATACGCCCTGCTAAAGTTTACCAAGAGTCTATCACGTCCATACTACCTCTGATATCACTCTCACCCAAACTCGTCATTTATATTCCGAAATGATGGGCCCACAAAGTCAGATGAAAAGCCTCTTTATTATTCCCAAAAAAAGAGCGGAAGTACATGGAAAAGCAAAAGCAAAAGTACATCATGAAGGGGGAGCGGTCAAATCACGAATCTGCTGCACCAGTCTGGCCATCCTCGCATTCCTGGAGTCCAAAATGGTAGCTCGAGCTTGCTCCCACCTCGTCTCCTCATCATTCAAGCCTGATAAATCAGACAGAGAATATGTAAGAGCGGCGTGCATGGCACTCGCATATGCCAAGTTTTGTTGAGCCTCTTCCATCTGGCTCTGTAATACATGCACACCTGCGGTTGAAGCACGAGACCACTCCTTCGCTAAAGCAAGCTCAACCTCCAACTTACGGACCCTCGCTTCATTTTTCTCATGTTCAGCTTTACTCTTGGCCAACTGGGGAACAACACACTCTAAGAGGGTATGCTCGTCACTCATCTCCTTTTGTCGCATCTCGAGGGACCTGCTCAGAGCTTCCAACTCTCCCAGCCTTGCAGTCAGCGAGTCGTATTCATCCTGGACCATATCGTCAACACTGTCCTGGGATAGCTGTGAGTATTCGTTAATGGGTTGCTCCAAACCATTAACTACCTCCTCCAGGGCGTCAGCTAACCCAGTATCGCCAAGGTCCCTGATCGCCTCTATCAAAAATCGAGAGGACTTCTTCAGACGCTCAAAGTTCATATTCTTCTCCAACACCATTGATATCAGCATTTTCAAAGTGTTATAGAAGATACTGGTATATTGCTCGGTCAGCGCAGCTAGACCCGAATACACGCTGGGAGTGGCTGCAATGTTATCGAATCTCGCTCCAGAGGCGACCACAATCGACGTGGCTACAGTCCTCATCTCAATAGGTGGTGCGACAAAAGAGAAAGCGCCAACACCAGATGAAGTAACCAGCATACTCGAAGGAGGCATTATCGTAACGACAGGGTCGTCCTCTTGAGGTATCGAAACCTTGTCGACAGGCGAGCCGGCACCCGAAGATGCTTCCTCTTCAAAATCAGACACCTCCGTATCAACGCCAGGACCTGACACGGAGCCGAAGGGCGCATATACATTGCCCTCCCCGAAGAGGTCGTCCCCTGAGAAGAAGACAAGAGGAAGTTAATGTCAACATGATGTTAATTTTCCTAAAGAAGAGGCACAAAAAGACGACAGTGATGCTAGCCAAGCTGTCATACCTGGAGAAGGGGGCCTGCTAACTGACACTGGCAAATACTCTTTTGGGTCTTCGTCGAGATCCACTTGAGGCTCATCAACTGAAATCTCGCTAGAAGCGCTAACGGGCACGGTAGGGGTCTCTTCCAATGCTGATCCGGATAAAGCTATATGGAATCTTATAACCAGCCTCGAAGGCGACTTCGTTCCACTACCTGAAGCCGTAGCAGCCTCCAGCTGAGATTCTCCAGTGCCACCAGCCGAAACTGTAGAAGGTCCCTCTCTAAAAGGCGAGGAACCCCCAATCAAAGAATCATCCCCGACATAGGGAGAAGCAGGCTCACTTCCAGGAGCCTCAATGCCAGGAATCCGGAGAGGACGAGTAACCATCTTCTTCGTTCTCTTACGAGGGGAAGCCTCCTTCGGAGCGGGAGCCCTTCGTTTCCCGGATATTACCAAAGCCCCTGCAGGCGGAGGTATTTTACCCCTCGGTACCGATACGAGAGGCTCATCCGGAGTAGCGGACTCGTCACCCTCGTCAGAAGAAATCGAGGGGACTTTGACCCTTCCTCCAGGCTTGGAAGAGGGCACCCTAAAGCTTCCACCCATATCGAAATCACGATGGAAGGTGTTCGTTGCCACATAGAACTGGGCATACGAATGCAGGATGCGCAGCTCCGTGGAGGGTGTGACGACCGACACAATAAAAATTGCCCCAGTACAGCCCATGATAAAATATCGCCATCCCCTTGCCCCATCAATGAGTCCACCTCTGGACCTGAAGCTGGTGACGGCGTTGCCCATATGCAACTGATCATACCCAAACTGCCTGGCAAACCAACTAGGCAGGTAGGGTTCGAAGAAGCAGTGGTCTTCACTTCTATACAGCAGATGGGAAGGTCTAATGCAGACCAACCAATTGAAGGCTTCAGGAGAAAGAGTGGTCTTAACTCTACCTGAGTCCTCAAGCCTAATCCCCGATTGGTTGCGATGAACAGAGGGGACAGTACAAAGGAGCTTCCAGCTATGACCGCAATGCAGCACCCGCCGACAGTCTAAAACTGTGAGCACATTCCAGGAGGATTTCTTGTAATTCAGCAAGAAACTCCCCCCCCAAGCTACTACCGGAACCGGGAGACATCACCCGGGGGTTATGGAGAATTAACCATCCCATCAAATACAGGTATGGTAATTCCACCCGGGGAAAGCTTTCACACCGAGCTTCGTCAGCGAGCAGCGCCTCAGTCATCGCCCTCAGGCCAGCTTATATGCGGCACACCATGGCAGGGAGCAAGCCCAGTCTCGCCCCAAACACCAGACGCACTATAGGCCACAAGGTGTTACGGTGAATACGATCCGCAGATGCGATGTCGGATACCACCAGTCGGCGTAGCCATATAGAGAGAAAGCCAGCCAGTTGAGCTTCCTTGGATAGAGCCCTGCGACAATGCCTCAGATAGCTGTAGGCCTTAGTACCTGCAGGATATCTTCCTATCCCTTCGACGAGGATCTGATCCGGAGCCCTGGCATCCTCCATGAGATCGTCGACTTCCTAAGCAGTAAGCACGTTCAGAGGATTCACAGGCTCATCCTTGCCTTCCAAGACTTTCTCCGGCTGAGCAGCTCTAGTCCGGTGAAAAAAAGAGGTAGGACGTCCATTTACTGGTGTGAGCCAAATCTGAAGGCTCAGCATAGAAGGTGGTACAAGCAAGGTAGTGGTACATCAGCTCCTGGTACACTTCCACTACCCGAGGGTCTGAATCTCCCAACTCCCGGGTCGTGGGAACATACTCTTCGTACGGAGTATCCCCCATCGGCAGTCTCGAGATCTTCGCCATCTCATGGAGGGCCAATCCCAACTCCCCCAGCGGAGTGGCGAAAGTCCCGGTGAGCGGAATGTATCGCTCCATCAGTGCCAGAAACAGGTTAGGGTTAGGAGGTAACCCAACACTGGTGGCACTCACAGCTGCCAACAGGCCGATGTTCTCCAACTTGATCCGAAAATGCTCCAGGGCCCAATCAACTAAGCGAGCCCATCGAAGATTTGTTGGGGTCATCCACCCATTGCATCGAGGATTCACCTTGGGGTATACTCCTCCGTGCCCTATGAAATTATTGCAAAAGGTCGGCAATTGCACCGGCTGGAGCACCAAGCTGTCTTCACTCGGGACACTGCCCGGGTACAATCCCCTGAACGACGTTACAGGACTGGAAGGGCGGCTGACAAATAGGCCAGATCCTTTCTGGTAAAAGATCTTTCCCGGCCTACCATGAAGATCGGGAGTCAGCGTCCACGACATCCTCCTGGGATGTGTAGCATGGAAGAATGCCGAGATGGGATAATCTCTCGGCATCTTGGGCAGACTCAAGACCAACTTTCCGGCAGGAAAAACTCAGAGTTCTTTCTTTGGCTTCGTCTAGGACTGCTTATCAATCATGTCCCCGAAGAGAAAGGCCGACTTTATATACTGGTCCCCGCCTACATACATCAAGGGCTCTCCATTAATCATATTCAGCAGCGTTCACTCGCCCTGAGCCGATATCAAGATTTCCCTTCCTTTGGGATATTGGGGCCCGAAGATAGGAAATATCACATGGGACAGATCCTCCAGATAGTTGGAGTGCAGCATCCCGGCGGCAGAACCCATCACCTCGGCTAGCGGAGACTCACCCAAGTTAACTGCAAGGGTGCAAGAAAAATACGTCAGTTTTATACTAGGCGTTACAATATCGCAGCACATGCCAAGAGGCAACGGTCTGAGCTCTACGCCAAGACTGTACAAACTTGATCGTTTACGCCAAAATTTTCCTCCAGAAGCGTAAAATTCAAGTCGGCAGTATACTGTCTGTGCTTTACGCCAGACTGCCAAGGTTCGAGCTATTATGCCAGAATTTTCATCCACAAGCGTAAAAGTTAAAATTTTTACAGTATACACAGTCAAAGTTTTTAGGCTCAACTACGAAAATCTGGAGTTTTTACGCTGACACATTAGAAATGTTGGCATAAAAGATAAAACGTCTCCGTGCATCATCTTCCTCGAAGAGGCTATCAGCACAGAAGACGACCTAGCGCGGTCGTGTTCAACGTGTGCGAAAGATTTTTCAGTCGTTCTCATTCGTCCCAAAAAACTCTACCTTTCAAGCCGGGTGCACTACCCGTCGGTGGGACACTTCGCTCAGAATGAGGTTCGCCTTGCCCAACCAGAGGCACTCCTGCTTGGGCAGAAGAACGAGAAGAAGAATCAACCTTCTTTCCCTTAGAGGAGGAGGATTATTTCGAGGCCATTACTGGATGCTTTGAAGACTCAGAGAAGACTCGGAGAAGAACTCGAACAGTTGAAGGCTCTCTTTCGCAGAAGACGGATGGAAAGCTTTCCCTCAGAAAACTTGGGATATATATATAGAGTTCGGATGGACTCCTCAGACCCCGAACCAAATCTCCTAATTAATATTCGGTTATGATTGGGTCCTACGTCAGCCTATTATTCAGAAAAGGCGGACAGTCAGCGAATTCAAAAAGTTTTTCGCGCAAAGCAGGTCAGCGGTTCCTACGCTAAGGAGCTTTCTACGCTCGACAGCAACAGATATACGATTTTACGCTCGTAAGCTATAAATCTATAGTTTTACGCCCGGATGCCTTTGTGATCAGTAGCTTTTATGCTCGAGAGGCTACAAACCTACGACTTCACGCTCAGCAGATACCAAATCGATGATCTCACGCTCGGTGGCGCTTAGTTTACGCTCGAAAGCAACAGATCCACGACTTCACGCTCGAAAAAATTTTCTTTTCAGAAGCTACAAATCTACAGTTCTACGCTAAGGAGCATTCTACGCTCGACAGCTACGAATCTACGGCTTTACGTTCGACGGCTACAAGTCGGGTTTTATGCCCAGATGCCTTTGTGCTCAGTAACTTTTATGCTCGAGAGGCTACAAACCTACGACTTCACACTCAGGAACTACAAGTCTATGATTTCACGCTCGGTGGTATTTAGTTTATGCTCAGAGGCTACAGACTAATGATTTCATGCTCCACGACTTCCCGTACATCTGAAAGATATGCCGGCCAGATTATGCGTACATCTGAACGGTCCTCAAAGTGGTCAATTGCGAGAGTTCACACAGAAGATACTCCTTCTTGACCAGAAGATACCCCAAGTACCCGAAGCATACAGAGTTCTACATTAAAAAACTACTCTTCTCTATGGGTCGATTCGAAGTTCATCCAGACTCCAGTCTGAATATTTCATCTACAGTTCAAGATGGCAACTCAGTTTGACAGCCATTTCTCGACCCTGTTCCAAGGGATTTTCGAGAAATTATTCTTGAAGATTATGTCTGAACAAGAATTCTGTTTATCAGAAGCAGCAGTTCAGAATTCTACGCGGTTCCTCACTCCTAAAATAGCAGGACAATTCGAACACTCGAATGCTAAAGCGACTTTTTACGCGTCTCTAGTTATGCGTAAAAGATAGGACAGGACCTAGCACTCTTACTATCAGAGTCGACGTAAAGAATCAGATGTGTCGAAGCTACACATATTAAGATTTCACAGCAACATATGGCAAGACAATCATATGCACAGAAGAAGACGACTTTATAGAAAATCACGATTACATATGAGGGAAATCCAGTCTACAAGGGTTTTCTTCATTTTCGTGAATACATATGAGGGAAATCCCGTCTACAAAGGATTTCCTCGTCATCATCGGAAGGCCACCCTCAGGATCTGTTCTGACAGGTTCTCGCATCGGTGAAGGTCTTCCTCTTCTTCCATGGCAGTTCATCGACTTCCACAGTCATGAACAAGAAGATGATTGCTGGCGGGAGGATACAGTACTGGGCCTACCTGAACTTCTTCAGAGCCCATCCTCCACACACCATGTCAGATCCAGTTGAGGCTTCTTTAACCCAACTCGATCGAGGACGACAGTTATGGTTTGTCTTCTCTCGTCCGCGGAAGTCTCAGGAGAAAATATACAGCTTGCAAGCTGTGTGGTCTAATACGACCCTTCCTCTCTCCGAAAGAACTGCCATACAAAGTTGCTGATTATCTCGAGCAAGGGAGGCTATAATATCCTTCCATGATCCATCGTTGCAGATGAGACTTGCTCGAAGATGCCGTCTTTTTTGGCCCCTTATATGCTGGAAGAACATGGTCTTCTTCTTCCTCATATCGACCCGACGAACTCCGGTGATCATCCTTGTG
Organism: Iris macrosiphon; assembly: GCA_036927795.1. Classification (NCBI taxonomy): domain Eukaryota; kingdom Viridiplantae; phylum Streptophyta; class Magnoliopsida; order Asparagales; family Iridaceae; genus Iris; species Iris macrosiphon. Next base: position 131,314,100 of record JAYESA010000002.1, read on the forward strand.
TGGCAAAAGGAATGCGGGAAGAACAGGCTAAACTCCTCAGCCTTTTATAGGCGAGAGAGGTCACGCCGGTCCCCAATAAATCTGCCATAAAGTCAGCATCGACCATTTCAACGCTCCATTCAGAAACGTTTCGAGTTACGAGAAGCGGTTCATGCTTCATTCAAAGCGTTCCAAATTCCAAAGAATTTGAAAGCTTTAAAGGGGGTCTTGTAGAAGCATAAAAAATACGCTGGATAGCTCTACGCAACATGGTGATATAGGGCAGCGTAAGCAGGGGACCTCAGGGCCATCAAGAGTGCAACAGAGCTTTTCTGCTGAGCACAGCGTAAAATATGAAGGGACCATCCGTGTAAATGCAGTATATCCAGGCTGCTTCAGCGTAGACAGAGTGCTTCATCGCCTCCATGGCATAAAACTCATCCACTTTTAAAGCAGCATTTAAGCGTACGAGGAACGCTTCGTCTTCCCCGAAATGAACCTGTCAAATCACACAGTGAACCTGACATCTGACTCCTGACAAAAGGTGCTGCACGGCTACCCAGACGACGGCTGGAACGATGGCAGACCACTCGGGACGTGCCCCACAGTATGATGGCGGATCTCTGCATTCAATGCAGAGGATTTGATTAAATATCACTGAACCATCGTTTACTGACATCCCCTCAGCATAAACTGCTTTTACGCATATAAGGGGATACGCTGTCTTATTTTACACAGGCAGACATGAACTGTTTACGCTCCGCGGAAGACAAACAGACTGCCACGTCAAAAGCTGCTCTTTGTATAGGGCTCGAGGCACGTCTCTGCACCTAATGCTCAGAACGGTGGCAGGCCTTCAGAACACGCCTCTGCAATTAATGCACAAGATGATGGCGGATCTCTGTATTTAATGCGAGAGATTTGATTATATCTCCAAGAGCCGTAATTTCGGCTAAGACGTCCACATCATCACTCTGGCACGTTACGCAGCGGCTTCTACGCCCATTCAGCTTCTGTGCCTGCTCGGCTTCTACGCCTCCTCAGCTTCTATGCTCGCTCGGCTTCTATGCTCATTCGGCCTTCTGTGCTTATTCAGCTTCTATGCCATCAGGCTTCTATGCCTACTCGGCTTCTATGCCTACTTGGCTTCTACGCCATGGTGACAGACATTGGCTTCTACGCCAACCTCTTCTACACAAGGAATACCTACCTACGTGGCTTCTACGTCGTGATCTTCGCAGCAATTATACGGGTTTTGTTCCTTAGTTGGACCCGCGTCACACGCTCATTCAAAAGATCATCTATACGCAGGCATTAATTATTTTAACCGTTGTGTAAAAGGGTACTGTACTTTCCACTACTCGGTTTTTACACCTACTGAGTGGTCACTGTCACTAAAACTCTATAAATAGAGACCTCTATCAACAGAGAAAAAGGTGGAAGAAATTGGTCAAAAAACCTCCACAGAGATCGAACCACGGGTCGAAACATTGGAGATTGAAGAGAAGTCGGAGAGTCTTTGAGAGAGAGAGAAGCATCCAGAGCTCAGGCAAAGAGTAGCGATCGACGACATTGACATCGTGCATCCATCCTCTTTCGCAACCTTTGAAGCTGCTTTCCGTCTTCCACGGCACTTCTTCACCATCGTGTAGTCCAAGGGCTAAAGTGATCGACTGCAGATTAGACACCTGTAACACCCCGTTCCGTTCTAACGGACTGCCGACTCAATCGGCAAAAGTGCAACTGTCCCGACCTGCTTTGCCTCAATCAAGAAGCAAAGGATATCCAGACTTGTCCCTACAGGAATTCGGCTTGGACTTTCATAGGCTCGCTCAGACGTATCGCTTTACCGAGGCGAATCATCGCTAAGGTGGGTGGCTACGGTAAACTTGTCTTTGCTTAGCCAGTGCACATAAAATCTGGAATATTCATGCTAGTCGCTAGGTGATTCACCCCCTACATGCTAATAAGTCTAACGTACCTAGCTAAGGGAATAATCCCAACTGTATTGCTTGCTAGAACATGGAAATGAAATACTGCTTATATTCAGACCCTTGTATGCTAAGTCCATTAACGGTTTTATCCCTCGGCTTACCTTCGGGTCCGAGCAACGTGCCTGCTTATGTTCCTAGAAACGCATGCTTGTCTGCTTGAATGTTACCGTGTTTTCATCCAAACCCCGGGAGACTACTACGTAGTCGTTCCGTGCCTGAATGAACCCGCAAGTATTCGGGACCGTTAGGTCACCAAGGCAGTTCCCGATCCAGGGGACTGTATCATACCAAGTAAAAGAATCATGCTCCTACGACAAGACTCATTCATGTATTCGGATCTCCCTGCAAGTCTCCCTCGTGTGCGGGCTTACAGCAGCCCAGGAGACTGTGCATATCCAATAGCTAAATGAATCTCGTGTGCTCATGTGTAAATTAATAATCGTGTTCGATCATGGACAACTTGTGCACAAGGGTATAAGTTCTGCGGACGGTGCTGGGGCACTGGCACCGATCCGATCCGGGCAGACTTCGTGTGTAGTCATCGTGTACGGACTGGATAGCTTGTAACGCATCGTGTGTTATCGTGTATTCAATATGAGCTCCCGTTGCTTGCTATCCATGTCCATAACTAGTCCATTATGGCATCAAGCCAGTGATCATCGTGTGTATATGCTTGCAATACCTCGTGTGATTATCGTGTGAATATGGCTTGCAATGCATCGTGTGTTTATCGTGTGTATTTAACCTGTCGCGTGCTTACCTGTGAAATGAAAGATAACAAGTCATCCTCGCTTAGCGGCTATCCGCGTGCGAGTCATTGCATAGCATCAATGAATAACTTAATACCTGAACGATCATGTTATAAGAACCCTCCTGTTTGCATATGCTATGCCTCCTTAATGTTTATGCTTGCCCGTGCTTAAATTAATCATGTTTACCTTGGACAGGGAAGGAGAAATGGTAAGTTGGTAAGTCTCGTCGTGTTTCCTCTAACATCGCACGGCTTACTGCCCGACACGATAAGCTATTCAATGTTTGCATGAAACTGATCCTAAGGCAACTAGAAAGACAACTAAATAGTTGTGCACGGAACCTGTATTACGTGTTTTGATTTGTCGAGCGGGCGAGTAGCTTTCCCACCAGTGCATTCAATGTACTGATAATCCACCAGTTTGATATGCAGGGTGCGGGAGAACCTCGTGCGGTACGGACGCCTCCAACGTGCGTGCTAAGGCGTGGACAACACTCCGAAGCAACGGTGCGTCCGGAACTGAAGCACATATACAAGACATAAGTTGTGAACATCGTCTGACCATCGCCTGTACAAATCATTCCACAGTTGTAGCCGCTTGGCACGCTTTTACTGTTTCAGAGAGAGAGGCTTGAGCGACTTGTAATCTCGGCTATATGCCGCCTGTAATACATGTTTCATATCAATAAAGAGATTACTTTACTTGTTTCGATGCTTTCGCTAAATTGTCGACTCAGTGAACCTGTTACCGATCGCCTATGCGTTCATGACTCCGCTGCACTCGGACAATCTGTGCGACTCTGTGGCTTAGAACTCTTGCCGCCAGCCAATAAACCATAGCCTTGCACGGGCGTAGATCACGCTCGTGCGGCATCACGCCGGGATGGGTTAAGCGATCGTTCCGCGGGAGCGCTGGCGAGGGTGATTCCTGCCTAGCGGGAACGGCCGATTGCCTGCGGGAGATCGGGGCATGACAGGTTGGTATCAGAGCCTGGCTTCTACGCCTTTGGAATTCAATTCAATATCTCTGTTTTGAAAGCTCGTTCATGGGTTATGTGCACGCTCTCTCTCAATGCCTCGATGGGATGTTCCAACAATAAGTCTAAATACTTTCAAAATGCGTTTTGAATGATATGATTGCTTGTCTGGTTGTATGCTGCGAGTGGCCTTTGTGCCAACCTGTGCGAACCCTTGAGAGTATCGCTAGTAGCTTGTCCGATTTTCACTAACCCTAAGTTTGGTTGAATGCATCTATTCGAGGGACGCCTTGAACTAGTGCACCATCCAAGACTTAAGAAAAAGGTGAAACTCGAGTGCTAAGACTTCGCTATCACTGAGCTGGTTGACGTGTTCACGCTAGAGGGTACCTTCGAAAGTGCGCACGATCCAGTCTAAGCGGTATGCTGATTTCGAAGCTTGTGCAAGTGAATATCCAAATGAACAAGTACAAACGACTTGTCTAGGATTGCCTCAACCCTAGATTACTGCTTGTCCTTAGTAAGTCTCGAGGACGAGACTTTTTCTAAGTTGGGTAGGATGTAACACCCCGTTCCGTTCTAACGGACTGCCGACTCAATCGGCAAAAGTGCAACTGTCCCGACCTGCTTTGCCTCAATCAAGAATTAAAGGATATCCAAACTTGTCCCTATAGGAATCCGGCTTGGACTTTCATAGGCTCGCTCAAACATATCGCTTTACCGAGGCGAATCATCGCTAAGGTGGGTAGCTACGGTGAACTTGTCTTTGCTTAGCCAGCGCACATAAAATCTGGAATATTCATGCTAGTCGCTAGGTGATTCACCCCCTGCATGCTAATAAGTCTAACGCACCTAGCTAAGGGAATAATCCTAACTGTATTGCTTGCTAGAACATGAAAATGAAATACTGCTTATATTCAGACCCTTGCATGCTAAGTCCATTAACGATTTTATCCCTCGGCTTACCTTCGGGTCCGAGCAACATGCCTGCTTATGTTCCTAGAAACGCATGCTTATCTGCTTGAATGTTACCGTGTTTTCATCCAAACCCCGGGAGACTACTACGTAGTCGTTCCGTGCCTGAATGAACCCGCAAGTATTCGGGACCGTTAGGTCACCAAGGCAGTTCCCGATCCAGGGGACTGTATCATGCCAAGTAAAAGAATCATGCTCCTGCGACAAGACTCATTCATGTATTCGAATCTTCCTGCAAGTCTCCCTCGTGTGCGGGCTTACAGCAGCCCCAGAGACTGTGCATATCCAATAGCTAAATGAATCTCGTGTGCTCGTGTATAAATTAATAATCGTGTTCGATCATGGACAACTTGTGCACAAGGGTATAAGTTCTGCGGACGATGCTGGGGCACTGGCACCGATCCGATCCGGGCAGACTTCGTGTGTAGTCATCGTGTGCGGACTGGATAGCTTACAACGCATCGTGTGTTATCGTGTATTCAATATGAGCTCCCGTTGCTTGCTATCCATGTCCATGACTAGTCTATTATGGCATCAAGCCAGTGATCATCGTGTGTATATGCTTGCAATGCCTCGTGTGATTATCGTGTGAATATGGCTTGCAATGCATCGTGTGTTTATCGTGTGTATTTAACCTGTCGCGTGCTTGCCTGTGAAATAAAAGATAACAAGTCATCCTGGCTTAGCGGCTATCCGCGTGCGAGTCATTGCATAGCATCAATGAATAACTTAACACCTGAACGATCATGTTATAAGAACCCTCCTGTTTGCATATGCTATGCCTCCTGAATGTTTATGCTTGCCCGTGCTTAAATTAATCATGTTTGCCTTGGACAGGGAAGGAGAAATGGTAAGTTGGTAAGTCTCGCCGTGTTTCCTCTAACATCGCACGGCGCACTGCCCGACACGATAAGCTATTCAATGTTTGCATGAAACTGATCCTAAGGCAACTAGAAAGACAACTAAATAGTTGTGCACGGAACCTGTATTACGTGTTTTGATTTGTCGAGCGGGCGAGTATCTTCCCCACCAGTGCATTCAATGTACTGATAATCCACCAGTTTGATATGCAGGGTGCGGGAGAACCTTGTGCGGTGCGGACGCCTCCAACGTGCGTGCTAAGGCGTGGACAACACTCTGAAGCAATGGTGCGTCCGGAACTGAAGCACATATACAAGACATAAGTTGTGAACATCGCCTGACCATCGCCTGTATAAATCATTCCACAGTTGTAGCCGCTTGGCACGCTTTTACTATTTCAGAGAGAGAGGCTTGAGCGACTTGTAATCTCGGCTATACGCCGCCTGTAATACATGTTTTATATCAATAAAGAGATTACTTTACTTGTTTCGATGCTTTCGCTATATTGTCGACTCAGTGAACCTGTTACCGATCGCCTATGCGTTCATGACTCCGCTGCACTCGGACAATCTGTGCGACTCTGTGGCTTAGAACTCTTGTCGCCAGCCAATGAACCATGGCCTTGCACGGGCGTGGATCACGCTCGTGCGGCATCACGCCCGGATGGGTTAAGCGATCATTCCGCTGGAGCACTGGCGAGGGTGATTCCCGCCTAGCGGGAACGGTCGATTGCCTGCGGGAGATCGGGGCGTGACAACACCTATAACAATTATTTACCCAGATTAAATAAATTGTACTCCCACATCCTCGTATAGGATCAAATTGTACAAGTTTGTTTGTAAACCAAAGAAAGCGGGTTTCGTGTAAACCTCGTCTTATATATATTTCGTTCTTTCGTTTAATACCACAAACAACTGCATTATGTCTGCACCGCGTATATGATTCGGATAGTACATTGGGAGGGGAGAATCTACTAGTGAGCGTATAGGATTTATATTTCTTCCTGTGCAAATAGAGTAAATGGTCTACCCCCGAGTTATGTTGAACGCCGGGTGGGATGACTGGTTCTTTTATTTCTCTCCCTCATGTGCCACTAGAGATGTCTCGAGTGTATATCACATAGATGGTTTAGTTACCTTATTTATTGTTTATTACTTTACTTTTATGCATATCGATTTCTTGTGTACTTGTTATGTCCCTCTGAGAACCTAGCACCTTTTTCAGATTCAGTCAAGCACTTGTACCCTACAGACTATGGAGTTGGAGATTTTGCTGACAAGGACCTTGAGGTGGAGCCACAGGAGTTTTCTTAAGCGTTATGGATGATAGTTGCTTAGTGTCTTGGGTGTCCTTATCTAGTTAGCTGACACCCAAACTATTTCATTATTGTCTAGTTGTACTTCTTTCAGTATTCTTTTATACTTTATTATCGTGGATTATTCTCCACTAGACTTTATTTGTAATGGGTTCTGAGACTTTATCTATTCATTCAGTTTTCTATTCTGTGATATTTATGGATGAGACTGGATTATTACCAGCCTGAGATGTTGTGTCTTAGTTATATTCTATAGCATACTACGACTGGTTAGGTCCATTAAATTGGGTTTCAATACTTGTCCGCACAGCTGACATGAGTACGTATACCTGGTATAACATATTTTGGGACTGGGGCGTGACATAGACAATGCAGTATGATATACGTGTTATAATGTGTCATGATTTAGATCCGTGTACTAGTCGGAGGTTGAGAAAGTATTAGTGGATATGTGATCATACCTTATAGCCTGTGATTTAGTGTGGCCCATGATAGCTAGCAGATCATACAAATAATGTGTGATCACGCTAGCTCACATTTTATATATAGCCCGTGATAGGCCTAAGCCGATCACATTATCTTACTAATATTTTAAGACGCATCTATTATATTATTTTTTATTCTAGTTTATTACATTGATGTTCCTCATCATATTGTTCTCAGTTTATTGTCATTATTTACCATGATGCTCTTTCTCGTAATATCTGCTAGTTCAATTACTTCTATCATTTATTTTTATTGCTATTGTTGTTTCATAGTTTTCGTCAATTATTGGAACTGCTATTGGGTTATACTTCGCTCCAATCCTGACTAAATATAATTTTCAGATGATTTATTAGAGGACTGGTATTCTATGCACTACGAGCCACAGGATGGTGAGCCAGTTGAGTTATCACCCATAGAGCCTGCTGAGTTAGCATCAGCAGTCGATGAGGCATAGTTAGTTATTCTTGATATTGTATATATTAGTTAGACTTTGGCATTGTATTATTATTTGAGATCTTGTGTTGAGATTAGACTTGGACTTGTGATATATTTATGACTTTTTTCTTTCCTTCTATTATATATCGTGCCTTATCATCCTCTAGTTTGTTATTATGATTGAGTATTGGTTATCATTACCATATTTTTCTCTATTTGGAGTTGAGATAGCATGACAGGTACTATATATATTGTGTGAGATATTTAGATATATTGTTTACCTGGACAATATTCTACCGCTGATACTGCGGCATAGGTTGGACGTACCCACGCACTTGTGCCCTTATACCGGGTGCGGGTCATGAAAATTATTGCTGTTATAAAAACGGTTTCTCTATCATCGATGACGAGGATCTATATTCCTAAGAGCCGGACGTCCTTTATCTTCTTCTCAGCGTCGACAACGTTTATGATGAACGTCGTCCAGTCTTTGAATTAACTGTCACCCATCCAGAGGCTGACTGCTGAAAATAGATTTCTACGACACATATCCATCAGTGTTGACTCGGGAATTCCAGGAGGCAACTTCAGGGCTACTTGCATGTATCGTTCGATGTAGGCACGTACAGGCTTCTTCTTTTTCTGCATAATATTCATTAGGGAGGACATTGTCATGTCACTTCCTCCGTCATAGAATCGGGCGAGAAAAAGACCCTTTAGGTCATCGAACAATGGAATACAGTTTTCTTGTAGACTGCAGAACCAGTCAAAGGCTACTCCGAATAATGCCCCCACAAAGAGCTTAGTGAGGAGGGCATCACTGTGAGGTAGGATCCCCATTACAGTTTTAAAGTAACTCATGTATTGACGGGAATATGGCTTTCTATCAAATGGGTTCAGATTAAAAGGCTTGTACTTTGGCGGATACGACACATCTCTCCACTCAGGGGGGATATGGTTGTCGTATCCCTATCTCGCGGAGTGTGTTCTGATTTCCTAGTGAGTCCAGACGAGCTCTCAGTTCTTGCACCTCCCGAATTACTTCTCGGGCTTTATGTGATACAGAAGGAGCAGACGACCCTGGTAGAGCATGACGGCCGCCAGCGGAAGGCGCGATTGTATTTGAATCTCCATTGGTCCCAGGGTTCTGGTTTTCTTGTCCTGAGGCCCTTGGTGGTTGAGAGGATACACTTGCCTTGATGTCTAGAACTGCTTGGGTCAAGGCTTGTATTGACTCGCTCATTATTTGCATCATAGCCTCGAGGGTTTTGAGGCATTTTTTATCACTGGAGCCTTCGTGCTCGTCCCCTGCCATGGATATTCTTAAATGAGGTGAGATGGATAGGATGATAGATATATCACTTTCTTCCTCAGACTCTTGTAGTGAATAGTCGTCAGGAAAAATTGGCAATATTATGTCCCGCTCGGACTTTGATGGAACACTACCCCAAGTATAATAAGTTGTGTCTTATTTATGAGGGTGGCTACCCCCAGGGATCTCAGCACTTGTTCCTTGGGAATCGTCGTTGTCTCGGAATATGGGATTGTCGTAGAATTCTATGGGATTACAACCCCCAGCTTCTACAAACATCTAGGGTTCCGAGAAAGAGCTACCCCTAGTGGTTGGAAGCTTCTTCTTTGAGCGAGTGCCCTGGAAAATACCATTTGCTTGTCCTCCTTAGACACGCCTTCTTGACACGCTAGTTGAGAGTGACGGACTGGAGATGCTAGACTTCCTACCTTCCTTCGTGAAGGGGGACTTTAAAGCCGAATAGCATGAGGTGAAGGTTGGCTGCTCCTCCTTTGGTGCTTGCACCTGCTCTCTAGGTTGCTGCCAGTTGGGTGCCCTTGGTTGTAGTCGCTGGAATACCGACTGTCTGTTTAAAGGTACCACCGCCTGATTATTGTAACACCCCGTTCCGTTCTAGCGGACTGCCGTTTCTAACGGCAATAGTGCAACTGTCCCGACCCGCTTTGCCTCAAAGAGAATGCAAAGGATATCCAGACTTGTCCCTACAGGAATCTAACTTAGGCTTTCAGAGGCTCGCTCAGACGTATCGCTCTACCGAGGCGAATCATCGCTAAGGTGGGTGGCTACGGTGAACTTGTCTTTGCTTAGCCAGCACACATAAAATCTGGAATATTCATGCTAGTCGCTAGGTGATTCACCCCCTGTATGCTAATAAATCCAACACACCTAGCTAAGGGAATAATCCCAACTTGTATTGCTTGCTAGAACATGGAAAATGAAATACTGCTTATATTCAGACCCTCGCATGCTAAGTCCCTTAACGGTTTTACCTCTCGGCTTACCTTCGGGTCCGAGCAACGTGCCTGCTTATGTTCCTTAGAAACGCATGCTTGTCTGCTTGAATGTTACCTTGTTTTTATCCAAATCCTCGGAAGACTACCAAGTAGTCATTCCGTGCCTGAATAAACCTGCAAGTATTCGGGACCGTTAGGTCACCAAGGCAGTTCCCATTCTAGGGGACTGCAACATGTCAAGTAAAAGAATCATACTCCTGTGGCAAGACTCATTTAGGTATTTGGATCTCCGTGCAAGTCTCCCTCGTGTGCGGGCTTACATCAGCCCAGGAGACTGTGCATATCCAATGGCTAAATGAATCATGCAACACTGTTTGTCGTGTGCTCGTGTTGCCTTAACTGCATAAAGTGTGAATTAATAATCGTGTTCGATCATGGATAACTTGTGCACAAGGATATGAGTTCTGCGAAAGGTGCTGGGGCACTAGCACCGATCCGATCCGGGCAGACTCCGTGTTTATAGTCATTCGTGTGCGGACTGGGTAACTTGCAACGCATCGTGTTTTATGAGCTCCTCGTGTTTTCTCATTGCATGCTATCCATGTCCTTGACTAGTCCATTATGGCATCAGCCAGTGATCCTCGTGTGTATATGCTTGCAATGCCTCGTGTGTTTATCGTGTGAATATCGCTTGCAATGCATCGTGTGTATTTAACCTGTTGCATGCTTGCCTGTAAAACAAAAGATAATAAGTCATCTTCGCTTAGCGGCTATCCGCGTGCGAGTTATTGCATAGCATCAATGAATAACTTAACACCTGAACGATCATGTTATAAGAACCCTCGTGTTTGCATATGCTATGCCTCCTGAATGTTTATACTTGCCGTGCTCAAATTTATAATGTTTGCCTTGGACAGGGAAGGCCAAATGGTAAGTTGGTAAGTCTCGCCGTGTTTCCTCTATCATCGTACGGCGCACTGCCCGACACGATAGGCTATTCGAATCTTGCATGGAACTGATCCTAAGGCAACTAGAAAGACAACTTAATAGTTGTGCACGGAACCTGTATTACGTATTTGGATTTGTCGAGCGGGCGAGTAGCTTCCCCACCAGTGCATTCAATGTACTGATAATCCACCAGTTTGTGTGCAGGGTGCGAGAGAACCTCGTTCGGTACGGATGCCTCCAACGTGCGTGCTAAGGCCAGGAGTTCCCTCTGAAGCCTTGCAACGGTGCGTCCGGAACAGAAGCACATATATAAGACATAATGTTGGAACATAGCCCGAACTCGCCTGAACATTGACTCTACAATCATTCCACAATTTTAGCCACTTGGCACGCTTTTACTGTTTCAGAGAGAGAGGCTTGAGCGACTTATAATCTTGGCTATACGCCGCCTGTAACACATGTTATATCAATAAAAGAGCTTGCTTTACTCCAACTTGTGTTTCAATGCTTCCACTATATTGTCGACTCAGTGAACCTGTTACCGATCGCCTATGCGTTCATGACTCCGCTGCACTCGAATAATCTGTGCGACTCTGTGGCTTAGAACTCTTACCGCCAGCCAATGAATCACGGCCTTGCACGGGCGCGGTTCATGCTCGTGCGGCATCACGCCCGGATGGGTCAAAGCGATCGTTCTGCGGGAGCGCTGGCGAGGGTGATTCCCGCCTAGCGGGAATGGTCGAAATAGCCTGCGGGAGATCGGGGCGTGACATAGTGGTATCAGAGCCTGGCTTCTACGTCTTTGGACTTCGATTCGATATCTCTGTTTCGAAAGCTCGTTCGTGGGTTATGTGCATGCTCTCTCTCAATGCCTCGATGGGATGTTCCAACAATAAGTCTAAATACTTTCAAAATACATTTTGAATGATATGCTTGCTTGTCTGCTGTTGTGCTGCGAGTGGCCTTTGTGCCAACCTGTGCGAACCTTTTGAGAGTATCGCTAAGTAGCTTGTCCGATTTTCACTAACCCTAAGTTTGGTTGAATGCATCTATTCGAGGGACGCCTTGAACTAGTGCACCATCCAAGACTTAAGAAATGGTGAAACTCGAGTGCTAAGACTTCGCTATCACTGAGCTGGTTGACGTGTTCACGCTAGAAGTACACTTCGAAAGTGCGCACGATCCAGTCTAAGCGATATGCTGATTTTGACGCTTGTGCAAGTGAAGATCCAAATGAAACAAGTACAATGACTTGTCTAGGATTGCCTCAACCCTAGATCACTGCTTGTCCTTAGTAAGTCTCGAGGACGAGACTTTTGCTAAGTTGGGTAGGATGTAACACCCCGTTCCGTTCTAGCGGACTGCCGTTTCTAACGGTAATAGTGCAACTGTCCCGACCCGCTTTGCCTCAAAGAGAATGCAAAGGATATCCAGACTTGTCCCTACAGGAATCTGGCTTAGGCTTTCAGAGGCTCGCTCAGACGTATCGCTCTACCGAGGCGAATCATCGCTAAGGTGGGTGGCTACGGTGAACTTGTCTTTGCTTAGCCAGCACACATAAAATCTGGAATATTCATGCTAGTCGCTAGGTGATTCATTCCCTGTATGCTAATAAATCCAACGCACCTAGCTAAGGGAATAATCCCAACTTGTATTTCTTGCTAGAACATGGAAAATGAAATACTGCTTATATTCAGACCCTCGCATGCTAAGTCCCTTAACGGTTTCACCTCTCGGCTTACCTTCGGGTCCGAGCAACGTGCCTGCTTATGTTCCTTAGAAACGTATGCTTGTCTGCTTGAATGTTACCTTGTTTTTATCCAAATTCTCGGAAGACTACCAAGTAGTCATTCCGTGCCTGAATAAACCTGCAAGTATTCGGGACCGTTAGGTCACCAAGGCAGTTCCCGTTCTAGGGGACTGCAACATGTCAAGTAAAAGAATCATACTCCTGTGGCAAGACTCATTTAGGTATTTGGATCTCCTTACAAGTCTTCCTCGTGTGCGGGCTTACATCAGCCCAGGAGACTGTGCATATCCAATGGCTAAATGAATCATGCAACACTGCTTGTCGTGTGCTTGTGTTGCCTTAACTGCATGAAGTATGAATTAATAATCGTGTTCGATCATGGACAACTTGTGCACAAGGATATGAGTTCTGCGGACGGTGCTGGGGCACTGGCACCGATCTGATCCGGGCAGACTCCGTGTTTATAGTCATTCGTGTGCGGACTGGGTAACTTGCAACGCATCATGTTTTATGAGCTCCTCGTGTTTTCTCGTTGCATGCTATCCATGTCCTTGACTAGTCCATTATGGCATCAGCCAGTGATCCTCGTGTGTATATGCTTGCAATGCCTTGTGTGTTTATCGTGTGAATATCGCTTGCAATGCATCGTGTGTATTTAACCTGTTGCATGCTTGTCTGTAAAACAAAAGATAACAAGTCATCTTCGCTTAGCGGCTATCCGCGTGCGAGTCATTGCATAGCATCAATGAATAACTTAACACCTGAACGATCATGTTATAAGAACCCTCGTGTTTGCATATGCTATGCCTCCTGAATGTTTATACTTGCCGTGCTCAAATTTATAATGTTTGCCTTGGACAGGAAAGGCCAAATGGTAAGTTGGTAAGTCTCGCCGTGTTTCCTCTAACATCGTACGGCGCACTGCCCGACACGATAGGCTATTCGAATCTTGCATGGAACTGATCCTAAGGCAACTAGAAAGACAACTTAATAGTTGTGCACGAAACATGTATTACGTGTTTGGATTTGTCGAGCGGGCGAGTAGCTTCCCCACCAGTGCATTCAATGTACTGATAATCCACCAGTTTGTGTGCAGGGTGCGGGAGAACCTCGTTCGGTACGGATGCCTCCAACGTGCGTGCTAAGGCCAGGAGTTCCCTCTGAAGCCTTGCAACGGTGCGTCCGGAACAGAAGCACATATACAAGACATAATGTTGGAACATAGCCCGAACTCGCCTGAACATCGACTCTACAATCATTCCACAATTGTAGCCACTTGGCACGCTTTTACTGTTTCAGAGAGAGAGGCTTGAGCGACTTATAATCTCGGCTATACGCCGCCTGTAACACATGTTATATCAATAAAAGAGCTTGCTTTACTCCAACTTGTGTTTCAATGCTTCCGCTATATTGTCGACTCAGTGAACCTGTTACCGATCGCCTATGCGTTCATGACTCCGCTGCACTCGGACAATCTGTGCGACTCTGTGGCTTAGAACTCTTACCGCCAGCCAATGAATCACGGCCTTACACGGGCGCGGTTCACGCTTGTGCGGTATCACGCCCGGATGGGTCAAAGCGATCGTTCCGCGGGAGCGCTGGCGAGGGTGATTCCCGCCTAGCAGGAACGGCCGAAATAGCCTACGGGAGATTGGGGCATGACAATTATAGCAGCAATTGATGATAATGCTGGTGCAGTGATGCCCCGAAGGGGCTATTTCATATGTCGTGGTAGCTTCCCTCGCTTTGCGCTTGTGATTGATTACGTTGCACAAGTCATGCGGGGTTGATTTACCTTTACACCCTTGTTATGAGTACATGGGTGTGTAGGTGTTGTTTTTGCTTTATGACTTGGGTTTCGTGGAAGAACTTTTCCCAAGTCGTCAGCAGAAGACTTTTGAGGTCGACCTAGTCCACTTGCCACTGTGGGCTGGATACATGGGTCGGTCTTGTATAGCTTTTTGTCTGAGGCACGCATAAGAATCTGCGATGCCTGTTGACGGTCAGCCGGATGAGTAGTTACTTGAACTTGGCGTGCTTGCACTGCCCTAGACTTCTTCGCCCTTGCACGCACTGGTGCATAATACGAAGAGTCCAAGTTTGGGTTTTCAACATTCTCAGCATGGCACATAGGATCAGCGTTGCGTGAGATTCAGTTAAAAATAAAGGTTCTGCTATTGTGCTTATCGCATGTGAACTTTTGTCTGCGACCAACGTTCGGTGTCGTATGTAGACTTTTGTCTGCGACTGTAGACTTATGCGGCTTCTGTTGTTGTCGCATGGAAAATGTCTCAGCACTCAAATTTTTGGCATCGTAGTATTTTTCTTTGCCAGAGTTTGGGCGCTGAGCGCCTTTCCCGACTGCTGCATGAACAGGGTCAGCCTGGGTGGATGCATGATGTGCGTCTATGGCTATAAGGAGAGAAGCGAGAGCACATGCTCCACAGTTGGGTGAGGCACAGCGGCCTTCGCTACCCATGTCTTACGGGTCTTCTTAGGCTTTGCTTGCCTTGGAGAAGGACTCGCGCTATCCCCGAAGAGCATGTTCTCGAAGGCTTGTTGGTCAAAGCGTACCACCAATATCCTTTCGGTTGAACCCAGCTTGGCCACATCAGACTGCGTTACCACCTTCTCATTAGAGAAAAAGGATGTCCCCAGCAGAGTTGCCACCTTGTTAGCCATTAAAATTGGTATTTTTTTATAAAAAACTAAAGAAAGTATAAAGTGGTCATAGATAGACAGTCTAAGTACAATTTTTGATTCTAGGGGTCACGATGGAGATTGAGTGCTGTAGTGACTCTTTTACTCTATTTATAGTTCGATGCGGGAGCGAGGAAGCTCTTCTCTGTTCTTTCTCTTGTGTATGTTGCTCGTCTGGGGGTGGTCTGGTCTCTCTGAAAAAGAAAAAAGATAGCCTTTAGAATGTTCAAGTTGCTCCTATTTATAGTCATCGTGCTGATGGGCCATGGGTGCCACATATGCCTCTGTTTGGTGGCTGTATAAGGCTCCTTCAACATAATACGATTGCAACTGTAGCCTCATGCTAGGGACATATTGTCACGTGGTCTTGGTTAAGATATGCTATTGAAGAGATCTCAGGGTTATTTTTAACCTGTTGTGTTCGTGACTTGGTCAGCTGGACAAGTAGTCAGCACTAATCGTACGAGAAATCTTCTTCAGTTGTAACAGAAAATATCCTGTGAACAGAGAGCCGCATAACGTCATGGCCGTATAGCATTGTGGCCGTATTAGCTGGAGCTGAAGAAAGCAAGTCAGCTGGTAATATGGGCTCTTAGTTTGGCCTTGGTCGGATGGACACTCTGGTCGCACGATATTGTAGCCGCATACGTGCTCTCGTCTGGCCTTGGTCGAATGGACGCTCTGCCTGCATGATGGCGAGGACGCATGGGTCTTATAGCTGCATATGTGCTCTCGTTTGGCCTTGGTCGAATGGACACTCTGGTCACATGATGGCAAGGCTGCATGGGTCTTGAAGCCGCATACGTGCTCTAGTTTGGCCTTGGTCGAATGGATACTCTAGTCGTATGTTAATGAGGCTGCATGGGTCTTGTAGCCGCATGCGTGCTCTCTTTTGGCCTTATTCGGATGGACACTCTGGCCGCATGTTGACGAGGCTGCATGGGCCTTGTAGAATTATATGTGCTCTCATTTAGCCTTAGTCATATTGACACTCTGGCCGCATGTTGACGCGGCCACATTGGTCTTGTAGCCCCATACGTTCTCTCTTTTGGCCTTGGTCGGATGGACACTATGGCCATGTTAACGAGGTCACATGGGTAAGGACACGTGGCCTGGCGCGTCCGTCGAGGCTATTAATGCATGATGTGACTTTCTGTCTTTTTTTATGCTGTCCCTTTTACGAATCTCGAGGCGCTCAGAACTTTATGTCAGTCATAGGAGACTGTGTCGAGGGCCTTGTATGCGACCTCTTACTCTGAGGCTGTCGAGGCCGTATAAAGGTTGTTTATGCTCTTATGCTGCTCCAAGGGGCATATTCTTTATGCAACTCCAAGGGACATGAGCTCTATGCGGCTCTAAGATGCATGAGCTCTATGCGGCCTACAAAATTATTATGCTTCTACAGTATTGTACTGAATTTGGCGGCTCGGGGAGTTGATATGTTTGTGAACAATCTTGAACTTGAACCTGAATCTGACCTGAATATGTACCTCACAAGAGACCTAAGAATAGAGACTTGCATGGTCATGGATAACTCGTGCACGAGGTATAAGCTTGGATTTCTCGAACGATCACCAGGGCACCGGGATAGTACTGGCCTAGGAGAAATTATTGGTGTATTGTGTGTGCCAACTACGGGTCCAGTGTGCTACCCTATTTTTGGAGCAGGGCAATACACGGTATTCGGGCCTTGGTAGAGCATACTACCTTAGACTAGCCGTCTACCCTTCTGATAGTCGTTTGTGACTGGGCGGGATAGGGTGGAATGCCTTATGTTCCTTGTTCCTTGCTTTGCACCCTATTTTCGTCCCGGGCGGGAGTTGGTGTGTAGAGATTCTTGTACCTCACGCATCTAACCGCCCAGAGACTATAACCATGTGTCCTTTATGGCTATGCCAGTGACCCATGTTCATATAGATTAAGTCATCTTGCTTAGCGGCTATCCACGTACGAGTTATTGCATCGATCAGTAATTTGAACACCTGAGCAATCTATTGTATCATATTTGAGTATAACACGTCTGAGTAATCCGTGTAACTCGTGCACCCGAATCAGAAATCCGCTCGTGACACTTGAGTTTGCTTATGCGAGCCCTTGGATTTCATTATATATATTCGTGCTTGGTTTTATCTTTAGGCAGGGAAAGATGAAGGATAAGGTGGTAAGTATCACCGTGTTTCTCTTATATCGCACGACGTACTGCCACACGAGTTAGGCCTTGTACATTATGACATGCAATCCGTGTAACTCTTGGCATTATATGGCATAATGTACAAGGCCTAACTCGTGTGGCAGTTCTCTTAAACCTCATCATCAATCCCATGTATGAACTAATAGATTTCTCAGAAGAATTTCGGAAGAATGAGATATTTGAAAATTGTGAATCGTTAGTGAGTTGGGCATATATGGTAGAAAACCGGCATAATATGGTCGTTTTGGTTAGACGATTGGATATCGGGGATAGTGGAAGGTGAGCTCGAATATTTTTGGGTTGTGAGCATGTTGGTAAATATTGACCGCCTAAGTCTAAAGTTGCTCAAGAAAATTTGGCGAACATTGAAAGAAGCCAAGAGAAAAAAGACTTACTGGCACAAAAAATATAAATGTCTGTTTCTTTTGAAGGGAGTACAATTCAATGACATAGGACAATGGTCATTAACGGTTATATGCGGCTCACATAATCACCCAATGGGACGGTATTTGGTAGGACACTCATTTGCTGATCGACTAACACCCGCTGAAGATCAACTTGTTAAAGACTTGTCAAAGAACAATACGAAACCGAAAGATATATTGAGCATGTTGAAGGAAGCTTTTACTAAGAATGAGTCGACGTTGAAGACAATTTACAATGCTTGGCAAAAGCATAGAGTTGTCGAGCATGGAAGCCGATCTCAAATGCAATACTTGTTGGAAAAGTTGGAGTTAAAAAGTACCAATACCTAGATAGAAGATGTGAGCAAGCGGATAGGATGAAGGATCTTTTTTATGCTCACCCGACTAGTGTGGACTTATTGGGTGCCTTTTTCGATATTTTATTGATGGATTCTACCTACAAAACTAACAGGTATAGGATGTCACTTTTGGAAGTGGTTGGGGTCACATCCAAAAATATCATATTTTTTATGACATGTGTTTATTTGGAGGCTGGGCGCGAGGATAATTATAGATAGACGCTTACTACGCTTAAAGAATTAATGGACCAATCATGCTTACCAAAGGTGATTGTGACTATCGTGAGATCACACTGATGAATCCTATAAGCGTTACGTTCCCCATCTCCACACACTTGCTATGTTGGTGGCATATTAACAAGAATATTTTGGCCAATTGCAAGAAATTATTTCGTACGAAGGAGAAGCGGGATTGTTATCTATTATTGTTGACTCATACTATGTTGCATGGTTCAGGGTGAGTCATAGACTCACTGAGAGATATCATTGAGTGGGGGTGGACAGTTACTAGACTTGTGGGCTACTATGCACTTTCCATATAAATCGTAGACTGCAGAGGATCTACCAAAATGATGACTCATTTATGTAGATGTCCTATAACATTCGGTAAACGCTTTGCACATTTATATATGATTGGGTTTAGTATATGTACATATGTCTTCTAGCTGAGTACTATATCGTTTACTTATTTGGCCTACAGTTCATACGTACGAACGTTGTCCTCATATTGCATTCACTTAGTCATTAACATAGATTTGTATTTACTTCTTGTTGTTTACTAGTATTCAATTTATCTTATAACATTTTTTTTATGTATCCTTCTACGTCACTACGATGACATAGTCTCCTTCAAGGTTAGGTGAGTATGATCATGTAGAGCTTACCCTTAGTTATATTCATTAAGTTGTTGCTATAGCCTAGTATTTGCAAGTCTTGTTGTACTTGTCGGGCTTGTTCGAGTAGATGTATTATTGGGTAACAAACCTTACTATATTATGTTTAATCTTGATATTTGTATTTCTGTGGATTGAGATTAGTGTTGCTAGTTTAGTCATAGTTTTTGATAACTAGATTGTTCAATCTTGGACAAAAATCATAGTTTCCTTCCGAGATTGTCCTGCTTTCAACTGATGGAGCTGGATCGTACTCTCGATCGCTCACTTGCTTAAACAAACATTAGCACAACGATCAACTCGTTCGTGCTCCAAGAAGACCTATTCCGAACATTAGCACCCTCATATACGTATTTAGTTTTACTATAATTCGTTTGATACGTAGGTGGCCATTTTTACGCGTCATGGTCTTGTATATTTTGGGACCGAGACGTGACAATACAAGGCCATTAGATTGAATTCCTAACTATTGGATACAATTTAGACCGAACAATTTGATAAAATAAACCAACATGCTAGATCTCGACCAATGTTGTACCTAAATTAAGCATTTAATTATACACTTTCATATCTAAAATTAAACATACGATTATTTACCTAACAAGATCTCTTGTCCAATCGTACCGAACTAGTGATATAAGAAAGAAATGAGATTATGGAAACTTACACAACAAAAAATTGAGTAATGTTATTGGCACCTCCAAATTGTCTCTCCAATCTATCCCTTATTACGGGACAGCCGACGTGGCATATTAAATAATATTATGTGACATCTAACATGGCAGCTGACATGGCAAATTTTAAACCCAAAAATTAATTAACCAAATTTTTTTAATGTTAATATTAATGTCAACATTAATATTAATATTAATATTAATATTAATATTAATTTTAATTTTAATTTTAAAATTTGTCATCGCAACTGTCACATTAACAGTCGCGTAAGGAGAAATAGATTGGAGGGTCAATTTGAAGGTGCAAATAGTATTATTTTAAAAGTATTTCAAGACAATAATAATCAGATAAATTAATTTGATGATTTTTTTTTTTTTACCACTTAGTGTAGAACCACCGAAAAGAAGAACTAATCCGCCTAAATAAAGTAATACATTTGGATCCACCACCAAAACTAAACAAAATCTCTACATCCAGCACACAAAATTACCAAAACCAACATTAAAATTCCCAAGTTCCTTTCAAATTGAGAAATTATTCACACCCAAATGAAACCCAGTACTCAGCTAACAAATCATCACATCCAAACCTAATTAATTAGATCAAGACCTCATTATGGTGCAAAAATTGGGGCAAAATCACAGCCAAATATTTGTTGTTAATGTTACATATAGTACATGACTCTTAAGGCCGAAACTTGGGGATGATTAAGCTTTGCTGCTGACAACTTAAATTCATGTGACAAAAATCAGTAATGACCTTCTTCACAGGAGTCGGTCACATATTATGCTCGTCACACACGTTAGTAAGTTTTTGGCTTAGGCTCATGGGCTTGGGCTGGTGAGCTGGCTGAGATGAGGTTGAGCTGTTAGTCCCATATCGTCTGTGAGAGAAAGCTTGTGAAAGTTAAGTAGAGGCATGCTACATCCTACATCGTCCCTTCGGGGACATCCGATAAAATTGGAACGATACAGAGAAGATTAGCATGGCCCCTGCGCAAGGATGACACGCACAAATCGAGAAATGGTCCAAATTTTTTTTTTTTCCTTCTCTCTCTTTCCTTGGAGCCGGCGTTCAGGTACGTTCTTCTTCCTGCTCCACCTTGATCCTTTCTTTTTTGTTGCTGCTGCTGTTGTTAGATAGTCTTTGCTTAAAACCCTAGAAAAATTCCCAACAACTGTAGTAGATCCTGTGTTGTTGAACAAAATATTTGATTCTATATTCATTGTGCCTATTTTTTTCATTATTCACCCCGTCCGTACGTCCATCCGTGGCTGGCTGGTTACTAAGTAATAATAGGTAGGATTAAGCGTCGAATACTCACTCCATTTCGGTTTAACAAGAAGCAGTCGGTCTCGATGGATGTTTCATCTTCAGTTTTAGATTTTTATTCACCAACCCAAACTCTTGATACCAGCTTAATTTTGAGATTCGACATTATAATATGTTCTTCTGTGGAAAAATGTTTCTTCAATTTTGGGCAGGCACAAATAAGTTAATGTTGTTAACACAAGGGAATTAATTGAACAAACCAACCAAGTTTTTTCAGCTTTATCAATTTTAGAGAGGGAGGGAAGGTATTCCGGTCTTTTTGTTTGGGCTTTGTCTGGAACTTTGGGTGAAGTGCATCCGAGAAGCCATACAACGAAGAATGACTTGAGATGATCCATAGGGTTCCAGAGTGATTTTAAGAGTGTCCGTGTCCGTGTCCATGTCCATGTCCATGTCCATGTCCATGCATTTCTAGTCTTCCAACAATTTCTACTGCAAAGAGCATCAAGCTCATTGGTAGAATCAGAGCAGTATAATTGCCTTCGTCATAATAAGACCGATTAGCTTGATGTTTATCGATCGACATCTGAATAGGTATTTTATCTAATTGCAATTCTTGGCAGAACTAAACGTCTACCTTTGTTGTCGTATAATACCCACCCAAGGATTTTGCAAGTAATTTGGCACCAGAGACAGATTATTTTAGCACAGACTCTTGAACACTTGTTATCACCACCAAGTAATTCGGCATCATTGATGCATTAAAAACATCCAGTTAGGCTAAGTTACTCAGAATTCCACCTCTCAGGTTCATAATATGTTCCGTATTTTTCAGTATGGGTGTCATCGACAAAAATGGCTCCTTTTGTGCAAGGTTAGCAGTATTGGAATCGGCATCGGACCCTTCCTTTGAGTATCGGGACCGACAATATCGACGCTTTCGGATCGGAGTATCGGATTTTTTGGTATCGGAGGACAAATAATTATTAAAATTTTAGAATGTTTTTTTTTTATGCATTTTGCCATATTTTTAAGTATTTTCTGGGTTGTTTCTTAGTAGTTTTGAAATTAAATGAAATAGTAGTAACCATTACCAATTGGTTTATCTGCCATTGATAAGTTTTCTTTTTTACATGCTTTTACAACCTTACTATGCTTTTACACCATTGCTGATTGGTCTTTTTTTCGTTCAATTTTCTTTATTGAATTGACTGAAAATAGACCCTCACGTGTTAGTATATGTCAGTATCGGTATCGGTCGGGTTCGGATCGGGACATGTCAAACCGTATCGGTATCGGCCGTATCGGATCGGTATCGACCGATATTGCAAACTATGCTTTTGTGCTCGCAGATTAGTAAAACGAAGTTATTGAATATTTCTAACCTTTGTAAAATTTGATGACCTTGCTCAAGTGCTGTAGGAGAGTGACTCTTTAATAGTTGTTACCATCCATCATTATATGTTCATTGATGCATTTAAGATATTCTACATTCTGTCACATTAAGTTACTCAGAACTTCACCTCTCAGCGTTGTAATATATTTTTGTTTCTTCACATCATATGATTAGATGTTGGCTCACTCCCATTCTATGACTTCAAACTATTCCCAATTGCTTTCCTCTAGATATTTCAAGTCCTGTAAAAACGAACAGTTTATTCAATTTTGGCTCTATGGAATCTGCTTAACATGGACAGATTGAACAAGTCCAAATCTGTCAGACAAGTGAACACACTATCAGTTGCACCTTCCTTCTCCTCTGATATGATTATTTCTTACATTCTACAAACTATATTTTAAAAATTGGATCGGATCCTAAAATCTTAAAGGGGTACGGATCGAGATCCAGATTGTGTCGTAACATTCTTTTTGACTAAATCTATTAAAAAATCAAATAAATATGAAAAAATATGGACAATCAAATATACGATATATCATGCATAATTGATAAATAGATCCACAAAATAAGTAGGTTTTAGTATATATAATGCATAAAACAAGTCAACCGACTCAAAAAGTACAGATAGTAGGATCTCAAAATATTAAAAAGCGAAAATATCGCTCTCATTGGACATCTTGATCAGTAAAACTTGAGGGAGGATCATCGTTGACGTCATCCATGTATTGAATGTTCACGTTCACTTCATCCTCTTCCTCATAGAAAGGCAACACCTTTTCCTCTCATCCTCTTCTAAGTATTTTCTGGGTTGTTTCTTAGTAGTTTTGAGATTAAATGGAATAGTAGTAACCATTACCAATTGGTTTATCTTCCATAGATAAGTTTTCTTTTTTACATGCTTTACAACTTTACTATGCTTTTACATCATTGCCGATTGGTCTTTGTTTCGTTCAATTTTTTTTGCCGAATTGACTGAAAATAGACCCTCCCATGTTAGTATATGTCAGTATCTAGAGCCATAATATTTGCATTGTAGATGTTTTCGATCCTTGTCCAGAACCGTGTCCATGTTACATCCTTTCTTTTTCTATCTTCCAAAACCAAAGAGAAAAATATTAGGAAAGATGGCACAAATTTAAAATAATCTCAAACGTAATTATGTAAATCATAACAACCACGTGCTTCTATCTTTCCGAAGTCGTAGAAGTCCGCTGCAACAACATAAAACAGATTTAGCTGAGAAACAATAAGGAAGAATTTGATTTTTCTCAACCCTATTTCTGGGAGAAGAGACGGATACAGGCAAACGAGGAGGAAGAATTGATTCTTTTTTCTCAAATTCCTAGTTTTGGGAGAAGTGAAAGAGTACAATAGAAAGATTTGACATAATATAACATAAAAAGTAGCACAATAAAGTACATACAACTTAAAATTGCTAAAATATGGCTAAATTTCAAAAACTTAAACGTTAAACTATGATCCAAAGTTGGGTTTGGGACCTCCGGTCAGGATTGTGCGATCCGGGATGGAGCTCGATTCCACGACTCGATCGTATAATCTTATGATCCGGGTGCATTCCTTGCTGAGCCCGATCCGTGCATGGGATCCACCGAGTCTCATCCGTGCATGGGATCCGCACCACGAAGACTCCATATCGGGTCGAATCGTATGATTCAGGATCCTAATCATACAATCTTGACAACAAGGCACAACAAGATGAACCCAACAAGTAAGATATTCAATTTCTCATATATTAAGCTGTAAAGTTCAGACAAATGTGACACAATAAGACACACAAACACAGTAATTCATATATACCTATTGAGATGACACAAAGTACACCATTAGAAAAAGTTAGTCTTTTCTTTGGCTTACAAATGTTACTGACAGCAAGAATATTTTTATCTAGACCGGAATGCTTACTTGTGATAGTCTGTAATTTTTTCTATATTATGGTGGTTGTTAAATTGTAGTTAGTTATTTTATTTTTATGCATTTTCTTTTATGTATCTTCTTTTCCTAACTAGAGTGAGTGATGTCATTATCACATACTTTATAGTTCTATAAATATTTTGCCAAGAGCAGTAATAAAATTTTATTCCATTGAGTAACAATATAGCCCTTCACTTTTAAGTTTTAACATGGTAGCAAAGTAGGGGAATCCTAACCCTTGATCTTCCCAAAATAAAATAATAGTCCTCTATCCACAAGAGAAAACAAATCCTTCAATCTACTCCTTAAACCTTAGTTGTCATCGAAGCCACCGTGCCACACCGGGGCTGTCGTTCACCATCATCGCCGTCCACCCTTGTCATCACCAAAAGTCGTGGTCGTCGCGACGAGTCCACTGCACCTCCAATAACTCCCGAAACAACCCTACATCTACGTCTTCGTTAATACTAGCTCCCTTCGCTACTGACTCCACACATTAGAGTTCCTTCCAAATCGCAGTCAAACAACTGTTTATGCTCCATAGCTCATAATCCCTACGCCCCTCGAACTCGTCCATGCTATTGTGTCATGCACTTACATGAGTAAGATTGCATCTTTTCTACCATCCGGAACTCCACAACTCTCACTCTACCGTGGGTGGTCGAGCAGTCCATCCTCGCTGCTATCCTCGAGTCCCACCTCGTGGGTCGACCCCACTCCCATGACGACCTACGAGACTTCCTCGCCACCATCCTGCATCCTTGCGTCTAATTCTTCTGCCATGCACTTACATGAGTAAGATTGACGACTAACCCGTACTAACGACTCAGACCATGCTCCGACCTCGTCGCCACTGACCCAAGTTGTTGTGCATGCTGGCTCAGATCACACCCATCTTAATCAACTCAATCAAATTACACTTCCCATCTTGTTCTTGACCTATTTTCCTAAACTCCATACCCACTAGTTCATTTTATGGTACCCGTTTGACCCCATTTACCTTTTGTTTCAATTTTGTTTCTTATTAGCTTATTTGTGATTAATATGAGGGCTATGCTGTAAAAACAAATCAGGGGCTCTCGGACGACCCAAGGGACTCCCTTGTGGACCTCTTCGGGCCACTTAACTACCCACGTTTCTTTTTTCGATTTTTTTTGGGATACCTCATTTTCTGATCTCGACCGACCTACTTTAGATAGTCTTCTAATATTTTTCGCTTTATCGAGTCCTGACTTTAGATATTTTCTTCCAAATTTGTTTGCTTTTTCGAGCCCCAGTCCACTTCAAATATTTTTCCTTCGGGATTTCTCGAACTTTTGAGCCCTGACTACTTCAAATATTTTCTTTCGGGATTTCTCAATTTTCTATACCCCGACCCACTTTACATAATTTCTTCTAGGATTTCTCATAAATATATACCGTAATTATTATCATTAACCTATATTTATTTGAATTATTAGTTATGATTATATATATAAGAAAGCTTACGACATGGTGAATCTGGACTTCATGTGTCACATCATCCTCTGTATGGAATTTGACAAGTGGTGGGTGGATAGGGTGAGGGAGTGCATATGTTCGCCTTCTTTCTCCATTATAGTTAGGGGTAAGTCGGAGGGGTTCTTTGGCAGTAGCAGAGGCCTGAGACAAGGAGATTCCCTATCTCCGAACCTTTTTGCGATTGTGATGGAGTTTCTCACATGTCTGCTGGATGATGTGATAATGGAGGGCTTGATTACTCCCATGTTTCGTAAGACGGAACCTACGGTCTCCCACCTTATTTATGTTGATGACTTGCTGGTTTCCGTGAAGCCTTCAAATAGATCTCTTGACACTTTAAAGGACATCCTCGATTCTTTTGAGACTTGGTGGGACTGCAACTTAACAGAAACAAGAGCCAGATGTTTATGAATCGCATATGTGGGAACAAGAAAGCTTGGCTGGACAAGATGGACATATCAGAAGTGATGCTTCCTGTCAAATATTTGAGAGTTCCTCTATCCATTAACTATGCATCAGACGCGGATTGCGAGGGTCTCCTCAACTACGGGCAATCTAGACTGTAGGACTGGCAGACGCAAATCTTGTCCTTTGAGGGTAGGATTAAACTCACCAGAGCCGTCATCTTGGCAGTAGCTATCTTGGCAGTAGCTATGTACTATCAAGAAGATTGAATGAATGTGTACGGACTTCCTGTGGGGGGGTATGCATGCTATAAGCCGGAGAGGAATTGTGCCCGCTAAAAAGGGTGGAGGAGCTGGTCTGAGATCTTTTTTCCTCCTTAGGGAAACGGCATACCTCGAATTTTTTTGGATATTTATTAACGGGAAGAGCCTTTGGGCGGGCTGGGTTAGGGGAAGATATTTTTCGAAAGGAGACTTTTGGTCGGCTAGTACCAACAATAACTACTCGGTCACAGTTAAATCATTGTTGGCTACTAGACATAGAGCCAAGGACAAGTTCACTAGGGTTATCTCTTCAGGGGCACAAACCAGCATTTGGCATGACCGTGGCTCAATCATTCCAACTTGATTGAGAGGGAGGGCTGACATGTTTATGAGTTGATTGGAATTACTGACACGGTGAATAACCTTATTCAAAATGGGGAATGGAAGCTGCATGGACTCATTGAGGATGCACATGCGGGAGATATTCGGGCGGTGGTGATTGATAGGCAGAGGACGGAGGACTACTGGCCATATAAGAGGATATGGAGAGGTACTTTCAAGTTTCGGACGGCTGTAAACTAGACCAGGACCCACCATGAGGAGGTTGACTGGACGGAAGTGGTGTGGACATAAAGGGGCGGCGGTAAAAATGTCCGTGTCTCTAAAAATGGTCAGGAACAGGCTCCTTACGAGAGATAGGCTTGCTATGTTCGGGCCCCCTGCGAGGTCACCAAGTGCAACTTATGCGAAAAGGAAGATGAGTCTTGGGACCATCTGTTTTTCGCTTATGACTTTGTTTGGGATATATGGAACGCACAGAGAACTAGGTTTGGGCATAGTACCGCACAAAGCAGAGCCATTTCTTCTGTCATGGATGAAGTTAAAGCTAAGAAAGTCAATGGAGCGTGTGGATACTGCAGTATATGTCTTAGCTTTGGGGCGGTGGTATGATATGTATAAAGGGAACGTAACAGCATCTTTGAGAATTTTTCTCTTAGTAATTTACTGTACAGAGAAATATACAAGCTGACATAGATATTCTAGATCCTAGATGACCTATTTTGTAATCGGGGCTACATCATAGTTGTAATCTTTCGAGTTTATCTATAAAAATTTACCTTCTTCGAAATATATATATATATATATATATAATTGTTTATATTAATTTTAAATTGATATGTTATTAGTTATAGGATGTTAGTGTTGGTTTAGGAATTCCATAGGCTATAGTCATGTTTTCATCAATGCTTCTCTTATTAGGATTATACTAGGTAAATTTAAATCTATTACAAACTTATTAGGACTAGAATTAGTGTTAGGGACCTATATGGATTATGATTATATTAAATATAGATACATGCATGTACTAAGAAGCCTACCAGAATTAGGATTAGGATTCGTATTGATGTGTTTATCCATATTAGAATTAGATTTCTATCGAGATTTTTAAGGGAATTGTGGTTAGGAGATACTCTTTGACAGATATTTTATTTCTATGAAGAATTATGTGCACATAAAAGGGCGCAATATTTGATTTAAATTATTGGAGTCATATTTATTCAGGTTCAGATCATAATTATACAATTGTAGTAAAATGATCATTTCTCATAGGATACAACTCTGCCTACGAACCAAATTTGGAAAGCTAAACAACTAGTACTACAACTTCTATATAGAGACAATTTTGAAATTCTATCATTATGACCTCCTAAATGTAACTAAAGAGAAAAATCATGATTATTTCAGATTTAGTCAAATATTCTAGAATCATGATTGGCTTAATAGGAGACCATAAATATGTGATCCTTCAACCTTTCAACCTTTGTCCATTAGTTCTTTTCAAAATTTAGCAAACCACTACCTCATCCACCATGGTCAACACCACCCTCATCTTCCCCTCTTTTTCTTCTACCATCTTCATTTACTTTATTTTCGTGTCAACGGATTTTTGACTATGAAATTTTGCGGCAATGACTATAAAATTCTCCTAATTGATGTTTAACAATAATAAACTAGATTAATCTAAATTTGAATAACTAAATTAGCATGTATAAAACATTGTTGATTGTACTAGTTTCATGAGTTTTAAAGCTTATGATATCATTCATTGTAATAAGATCCACTATTTGTAATCGAGTTGTTCTTTTGTCCAAAGAGTCGTTGAAATTCTGCTATAAGTTATCAATAAAGAGAATTATTTTCATATATTTTGTATATCAACATTTTTGCTTATTTTTTTGCTGCAATGACTTTATTTCTGGGATGTTTTATCGATATAATTTAGCCTTGTATGACATCATGCTCAGTGACAACTTTCGATTCTGTAGAACCGGGACATGACATTCCACTTTGAAATTATTAAGGATGATAAAAATGAGCCCCGCTCTTTCTTCCATTTTTCAAACGATTTATTAACATACATATTCTACCCTAAAGGCGATAAGTTTTCTAATTCTTTTGACATTGGCCTCTCAATTTCAAAAGGAGGATGGGTGCATTCAATTATAAAATAAGCTAAATCTTGACCCTTGACAACAAGTCTAGGCTAATACTGGACACCAAATTCTATGAGCGATACTGCCCTTTTTTTACATCGTTCTAGTTAAGGACTTCTTCCAACGGTTGGTCTGTCAGTACCATTATTTGTGCACTTGAAAATATGGTATGAGATTCCACACCGCCAATCATTATGTAGCTTTTTGCATTGTTGATGTTAAGATATGAATAGATTTAGAATTAAGATTATATTCAAGTCTATTTTTACTTCTCCTATTTGGATACAGATTTCTTCTTTTATATGGATATGGATTCATTCTTCATCTATTTATATTCATATTTGTATGACTTTTTGTATCATCCATTAATAAAATCAATATTGTTAATTTATTTCATAGTATAAGAGCTTTGGGTTTCTCAATCCTAGGACCATTCACAATTGTAACACCGTCGTTTTGGAATCTTGGCCAAAGTAGCGCTATCTTCCGTACAAGACTTGTCAGTTATCACCGACGCTCTGAACTAAATCGCAATTGTCACCGATGCTCTCGGCTTCATTGCTTTTCTCATCGATCGCTTCTAGCGAAGGTTGACAGAGGATATCAGCCTCGTTCATCGCTTCCTCAGGAGGTGGAATTGCTAATAAATTTGTTTCACATGTTAGCCAGTAGCAAAGTGCCGAATAAAGTAAAGTATATATGTGCTACTTTCTAAGAGTGGATTATTGACATGAATCTTAACAATATGACAAGCCTAAGGAAGCATAGTTAGCACAAACAAGTAATTCAATTCTCCTATATGTTTGATATGTTCAATGTAGTAGCAAAGAAGGGACTTTGATATTTGGTACATGATGTTTCCTGATTTATTTTTGGTATCCCTCTGGAGAGCTTCCACACGTACTGTCATGTCCCAGAACCAGAATACTGGAGAGCGGGGACAGACAAAGCCAGCTACGCATACCAAAGTATACCAATACCCTGATAATATGGTCACGACTGTCTAAGATATACGAGGGCCAGGTTATTCTCAATCACAGGTAAGCAACATGTTACAAGATTTATCATCATCACACATATAATAGTAAAGCGCCACAAACTATACATACACAGACAATCATGAAGCTAGTTATACAAAAGAGGAGAACTAGTAAGAGTAAAGTTATACATGATCAACTCTAGCTATAGTTTAGAATATGCCAATCATGTCCTGCCCTTTAGGCTAGATAGCAATTTCAGAATAACAAGAGCTAAACATGTGCTCAGTGGCTAAACACCTTAAAAGAATAATTTATAATGATAAGTGGGCGAATAAAGAAGAAACCCACTCAATTCCTCTGGTGCTCCGGGTGTTCACCATCTGGAGGAAGGTACGGGAGATCCTCGGGTCATGCTCCGAAATCTGGCCATACAAAACCAATGGGATCAGACCCCACACAGCAAAGTACCACAAGAAAGCCTAACTTAGGAACTAAAACCAACATGCAAAACAAGCATCAAGTATTAAAGAAGTTTAAACATGAATGGAATGAGTATAAGTAAACTTGCAGGTTAAATAAACGGGAAGGTGCAAGAACATGATAGGACTAGCAATCAACCAATCACGGCCAAGCATATCTTATGGTTTGCTAATCATTAACTAACTAGGGTTATCACAGTTCTAATTACTATCACATGCAATTTGTAAATTTTATACGGCCACATGCCATGTAGTCCATCCGGATCATCCAGACGTAAGGGTTATATAATATAATTAACATATATAGATATTTTTACATGTAATGCAATACTTGACGATGTGTTGGAAGTATACCCTTCACGACGAACAACTCCAAATCCACAAGTGTCATTAGGTTGTCGGGATTGCATGTAGCTAGAAAATTTTCCTAAATGATTCTAGGTATCAAATTTAGTTCATTAACCTGATCAATTTAGTCAAGATTTCCGACCGTGGTACTCGAGAATCTGCCTTAGACATGATGCAAGACTGGATAATAGCTTGACAAGAACAATCAGAAAATCAACTACGGAAATAACAGGTCATGCAATACAGGTGCTACTAATAGCCTTGATCAGGACAGTACAAGAATCTTGAGTCATGAGTGCGCGGCGTCGAAGCACTATCAAGAATATCAGTATTTACATAAACATGGGCTTAAAATCTCAAACTTTATTACAAGCACTAACACAGGTTAAAGGCAGGAAAAAAATATGTATACTATCCCGAGGTTAAGTTATGAAAGCAAAACAGTTGAAGAATATAGCAACAATGGACAAAATAATCAAACATGCAAGATTGCACAAAATTAGATTTTAACACATTTTAGAAAACTGGACACAACTCACTCATCTGAACTCCAAATGAGGCGATTCAAAAAAATTTGGAAAGGCAAGACAAAGATCTACAACTTTTATGTTTTGAGTTTTACGAGATTCTCACTACAAAATAGCTAAATAGGCAAAATTGGTTTTTTATGTGTACAAAACGATAAAAAACAACAACTTCGCACATCCCTCGGTACAAATAGCTTTTTTATGTACAAAACAGTCAAAAATAGCTAAAAATAGGCTTCTCACGTATATTTTGGCTCAAAAATAGCTCATCCGCGTATCTTTGGCTCAAAAATAGTTCATTGGCGTACATTTTATGCAAAAACAAGATTCTGCGCAAAATGTACGCAAGGGGAGGACTTATGTGCACTTTTTACGTCCATAATTAAATTCTGCATAAAATACGCAAAAGGGGAAGGCTTCTGCGTACTTTTTACGTCCAGAATTAAATTCTGCATAAAATACGCAAAAGGGGAGGGCTCTTGCGTATGTTTTACGTCCAGAATTGAATTCTGCGAAAAATACGCAAAATGGGAGGGGTTCTGCACAGTTTTACGCTGGGGGTTCTGTGCAATTTTACGCATGGGATTCTGTGCAATTTTATGCCAGCACTGCTCTTCTTCCTCAGCCAACATGAAAATTCTAAAAATTTGTTTTGGCCATATAAACTTTATTTCAACTAGAAATTCAATGTTTCAAAAGCCAAAATCGCATAAAATTGAATTTTCCCCAATATGTGATACTTATCTTGCAGAAATGTCAAGTTTTAAGATATCAAATCCTTGAAATTCGTAAAACCCTAACTTAGAAATGTAGATATACTCCATTCAAGCCATCAAAACCAAAAATGCCAAGAAGTAAATATGTAGAGAAACTCATAGAGCACAACATAGACCAATAAAATGCAAGAAAACTAAATATATACAAAAGTACAAGTTTTTCATGGTTGGCAGGATGTACTTGCCTAAACCCACTACTACCACTGCTACCAAGTATTCAAAACCCACGACCAAGTCCTAGCTCTAGCTCTCGGCTTGGGAGAGGAGAGGGAAGAAGAAAATAAAAAGAAAAAAAGTGAAAGAATGAAGAAAAGAGAGAGAGTGAATGTGTTATGTATGTGGGTTTAGGTTAATGGTGACCGTTTGATGCTAGCCAATCCATGCCACAACTCTAAGCCAATCTAGACCACACAAATAGAACCAAGAACCCAATGGTCAATAGAATGCCTCTTAACTATATTCATGAAAACATCTAATAAAGAATTAGGAAAAAGCAAGAAATAAACCATAATAAAAATATACACGTATCTCGGATACAAATACAAAAATTGTGAGACGAGTCTCGCAACTCTCCCCCTTAGAAAAATTTCGTCCTCGAAATTTCAATAAGACACAAGAAAATCAATAAGGGCAAAAAATCAAGCTATCAGGAAAAAGCAAAATGAATATGGAAAGCAATCATAATCTACAAACTACTTATAACACGATAATCACACACAATACAAGAACATGATACGAGATACACGATAAGTGTACCTCACGAGTCAAACAAATATGGGTAACGAGATCGGATATCATTCTCGCGTTCCCAAGTCAACTCGTCGGGTGAGTGATGTCCCCAAGCTACACGGACTAAACGTATAGTCCGGTTCTTGAGAATCTTCTCTCCAGTCCAAAATGGATATAGACCTCTCTTCATACGAAAGGTCGGTACCAACGACCAATTCCGAATGATCTAGGACGTGGCTTGCATTCGGTATATACCGTCGTAACTGGAATACATGGAAAACATTATGTATCTCGCGAGCGACGACGGAAGAGCGAGACGATAGGAAACATCTCCAACTCGCTCGAGGATATCGAACTGACCTATATATCTCGGATTAAGCTTTTTTCGTACCCCAAATCTGATAACTCCTCGGGTAGGCGAAATCCGAAGGAATACATGGTCGCCGACAGAAAACTCAAGAGGATGACGATGCAAATCTTTCCAATGACGCTGGCGATCCTGAGCCACTCTAAGATGCTCTCTGATCTGCCTGACTACCTTAACTGTCTGGGGTATCATCTCTGGGCCAAGCATTTGCCTCTCTCCCAGATCATCCCAAGCTAAGGGTGATCTGCATCTCCTGCCATACAATGCCTCGAAGGGTGCCATCTGGATACTTGCTTGAAAACTATTGTTGTAGGAGAATTTTACCAAGTGTAAGTGATCTTCCCATGAACCACCAAAGTTGAGGGTGCATGATCGAAGCATATATTCAAGGGTCTAAATCGTACGTTCTGATTGACCATCAGTCTGCGGATGATAAGCTGAACTGAACTTCAGACGGGTACCCAAACTCTGCTGAAGACTCTGCCAAAAGTGAGACGTGAATCTAAAATCTCTATCTGATATGATACTGACTGGTACTCCATGAAGCCTGACAATCTGATTCATGTACATTCGAGCCAACTGATCTGTAGACTGTCCTACTCTGAAAGGAAGAAAGTGGGCCACCTTCGTGAGTCGATCAACTATTAACCAATAGCATCTCTGCCAGTCGGGGATCTAGGAAGACCGGTCACGAAATCCTTGGTAATATGGTCCCACTTCCTTTCCGGAATTAATAAAGGTTGAATAAGTCCAGCCGGTCTCTGATATTCAGCCTTGACTTGCTGGCAAATCAAGCATCGAGAGACAAATCGGGCTATCTCCCTCTTCATACCATTCCACCAGAAATGCTGACGGATATCCCTGTACATCTTGGTTCCTCCTGGATGAACGGAATACTGAGAATTGTGGGCTTCTGACATAATCTCTTTCTGAAGGTCTCCACTTGGTACACAAATACGACTACAAAATCGGAGAGCCCCAACACTGTGAATACTCAACTCTGTTCTGCGTCCTGCCTCATACTCAGCTCTGAGTCGCTGAAGCTTGGCATTTGTTGACTGCGCTGCTCTGATCTTCTCCACAATACTAGATTAAACTTGTAAACTAGCCATCAATGCTGTGTTGCCAGTTAATGCTACTTCGATGCCCATATTCTGGAGATCTTCCAAAATTTCTCGCTGTGCCGTCAATAAATAAACTCATGCTCTTCAGCTTAATGCGTCTGCAACGACGTAAGCCTTTCAGGGATAATACTGAAGGTTAAGGTCATAATCCATAAATAATTCTAACCATCTCCTCTGTCGAATATTTAGATCTTTTTGAGTAAACACATACTTTAGGCTCTTGTGATCCGTAAAAATCTCTACTCTCTCTCCGTATAGGTAATGCCTCCAGAGCTTGAGTATAAATACGACTGCTGCTAACTCCAAATCGTGCGTTAGGTAGTTCTTCTTATGGTCTCGAAGCTGACGAGACGTATAAGCTATAACTTTACCGTGTTGCATAAGGACACATCCTAATTCTTTGCCTGATACCTCACAATAAACTGTGAATCCACCTGATTTATCTGGAAGCGTAAAAATAGGAGCTGTAACTAACTTCTGCTTGAGATTCTTGAAAGAAGTTTGACAAATGCTGGTCCATTCAAAGCGCACATCTTTTCGTGTCAAGGGTGCAGAGATTTTAGCAAAATCTGCCACAAAGTGCCGATAATATCCTGCTTAACCCCAGGAATCGACCATGTCTCGATAGCTTCTATCTTCTTGGGATCAACCTCGACTCCTCCTCTAGCAATGATATGACCTAAGTAAAAAATGCGATCGAGCCAAAATTCGCATTTGCTGAACTTAGCATGCAACTGATGCTCTTTGAGAACCTGAATAACTGCGCGAAGATGTTGCTCGTGGTCTGCTTCACTCCGACTGTGGACCAAGATGTCATCGATGAACACAATTACGAACTTATCTAGATAAGGCATGAATATACGATTCATGGGATCCATGAATACTGCTGGCACATTGGTTGCTCCAAAAGGCATCACTAGAAACTCACAATGGCTATATCTGGATCTGAATGCCGTCTTGGGTATATCTTGCTCTCTGACTCTGATTTGATGGTACCCGGACCGCAAATCAATCTTTGAAAATACTGTTGCCTTACTGAGCTGCTCGAACAAGTCATCTATCCACGGCAATGAATACTTGTTCTTGATGGTCAATGCGTTTAGGGTACAATATCAACATATAAACGCGATGTTCCATCCTTCTTCTTTACAAGAAGCATCAGGGCTCCCCAAGGCAATCCATTGGCATTAATGAATCCCTTGGTTCGCAACTCTTCAATCATCCGGTACAAGACTTTCAACTATGATGGTGCTATCTGGTAGACTCTGACACTGGTGTTATTCCTGGAATCAGATCAATGATGAACTCAATCTCCCTTTCTGGCGGCATACCTGGAAGCTCTTTTGGAAACACATCAGGAAATTCACTAACAACTTTTGGTAGCTGCGCTTGTTCTGCTACTGCCAATCTCAGGATGACAAATGAAGATTCCACCTCGCCTCGAGAAAATGAGAACTACTCGTCAGGGACACGAAAGATAACCTTGCCGGCATGGCAATCTATCAATGCATGTCGAGCACTCAACCAATCCATTCCTAGACATCATAATCATCTATTGAAAACTCTATCAACCTAGCAGGAAATTCTTTTCCGCACACTATAACTCGACACGAGGTATAAACTCTATCTACTCCCACGAGACCATTACCAGTAAGTATATTGAGTCTTTCTGACAAGGACTCGGCCTCTAAACCCACTCGCGTTGCAAATCGTGCAAACATAAATGAATGCGATGCACCAAAATCAAATAATACAGTAGCTGAATAAGAGTTGACGGGAATGGTACCTGCCACCACCTCCACCTGAAGCTAACTCCTCCATGGTGAGCCCCATAGCTTGGCCTTGCCCCCTTGGTGCGAGTTCCCTCTGATGCGGACCTCCTGGCCTAGTTTGAACTTGGGCCTGCACATACTGCTGAGGCCTCTGCTGCTGGAATACTTGAGACTGGGTCGGCAAAGGCCTCGGACCCTAGTACTGCTGAACCGCTGTTGGTGCCCTATACTGTGGACCTGCCGGAGAAGATGATAAACTGGCTCTATGTGGGCAAGATCCCACTCTATGGTCTGAAGCTCCATAGACCAAGCACAACCCTTGTGCTCTGCGATACTGATAAAACATACACTGGTTTCCCACAATGAGAACATCCCGCTGAAGGATCTCTGCTGCTGAGGACGTGTCGGACCTGGTCGTTGAAACGATGCTGTAGAAGTTGTCCTTATCGGGGTTCCAATTGCCAAGGCTCGCACTGCTGGAGCTAGTGTTGAAGATTGCGTATAAGAACCTCCTTAGGTGTGAGGCCTCTTCTAGCCCCAACTCTATCGACAATCCTCTGGGAGGTGTACTCGTGCCTCCTTGCCGCTCGCATCATGGCGTCAAACGTTTGGAACTAATGTTGTTACACTGCCAAGATGATTTCTAGATGAAATCGCTGCTGGAACCTCCTTGCTCTATCCAATTCGGTCGCCACCAAGGTGGGAGCAAACCGACTCAACCTACAAAACTCTGTCGCGTAGCCGTCGACAGTCCTGCCCATCTGCTTCAAGTTGTTGAATCTCTGTTGCAGATCATAACACGACACTGCTTCAAAGTTCCTCGTCTGGAATCTCTCATTGAACACTTCCCATAAGACATGCGTTGCCAAGGAAACTGCTTGAGCTGCCCACCAGTCTCGGGCTAAGTCTAGCAACTGAAGTTGTACTACTGCCACCCGTTCCCTATCCGGAACCCTTGCTGCCTCAAGTATAGTTTCAGTATCCCGGAGACATGCATAAGAGGTAATCGCATCCTCGGTACCATAGAAATATGGTGGTTGAAGGCGTTTGAAGTTGCTTGCCGAATTGTTTGCACGATGTCCGTCTCTTTCCAAGGCCTTCTGTACTGACTGAGTGAGAGTGTCATCTCGTCGCTCCTGTGATGCTAACAACTATCTGATGATCCCCATCAATTCCTGGGTACCCTCTTCTGCATTCCGCGGTACTGGAGGGATTACCACTACTGGTACAACTGGAGGCTCTAACTGAACCTGGGGTTCCACAGTCTGTGCCATTCTGGATTCTGCCTCGGAATGCTGAGGCTGAATTTTCTGAAGCTGTTGGCCGACTGGTGATTATCCTGCTACCTGCGGATCTCTAGATGGACGATCGGAAGGACCAGGAACAATGTCCTTGAAAGGTAAATGACACAAGGATAAAAAATCGGAAGGACAAGATTGATCAAGGATGCAAGCAGATAACATGTCAAGATTTAGGGATATAGAACAACAGGAGAAAGAAGATCAAGGGGTGACATGATTGAGACTTCTAAGCATTGGTAAACCCCTACATATTCTGAATTTCATAGACCTGCATGGGCCACCATTTAAACCCTGTCACGTTCCAGAACCAGAATACTGGAGAGCGAGGGCAGATAAAGCCAGCTACGCATACCAGAGTATACCAATACCCTGATAATATGGTCACGGCTGTCTAAGACGTGCGGGTTCACTCTACAAACCATCAGGCAATCTCATGTCATGACAATCCTAGGTATCTCAATCGCAGACAAGCAACATGTTACAAGATTTATCATCATCACACATATAGTAAGGCATCCCAAACTATACATACACAGATGATCATGAAGCTAGTTATACAAAAGAGGTAATCATTAACTAACTAGGGTAATCACAGTCCTAATTACTATCATATGCAATTTAAAAAATTTATACAACCACATGTCCTGTAGTCCATCCGGATCGTCCAGACGTAAGGGTTACATAATATAATTAACATATATAGATATTTTTACTTGTAATGCAACACTCGACGGTGTGTTGGAAGTTTGTCCCTTACGACGGAGAGCTCCAAATCCACATGTGTCGGTGGGATGCCAGGATTGCATGTAGCCAGAAAATTTTCCTAAATGATTCTAGGTATCAAATCTAGTTCATTAACCTGATCAGTTTAGTCAAGATTCCCGACCGTGGTGCTCGAGAATCTTCCTTAGACATGATGCAAGACTGGACTGGACAATAGCTTGACAAGAACAATCAGGAAATCAACCAAAAAAATAACAGGTCATGCAATACATGTGCTACTAATAGCCTTGATCAGGACAGTACAAGAATATCGAGTCATAAGTGCGCTGCGTCGAGCCACTATCAAGAATATCAGTGTAGTATTTACATAAACATGGGCGTAAAACCTCGAACTTTATTACAAGCACTAACACAGGTTATCAGTGTAGTATTTACATAAACATGGGCTTAAAACATCGAACTTTATTACAAGCACTAACACAGGTTATAGGCAGGAAAACATCAAGTACACTATCCCGAGGTTAAGTTAAGAAAGCAAAACAGTTGAAGAATATAGCAACAATGGACAAAATAATCAAACATGCAAGATTTTAACACATTTTAGAAAACTGGACATAACTCACTCATCCGAACTCCAAATGAGGCCGATTAAAAAAGATTTGGAAAGGCAAGACAAAGATTTACAACTTATATGTTTTGAGTTTTACGAGATTCTCGCTACAAAAACAGCTAAATAGACAAAAACAATTTTTTATGCGTACAAACGGTTAAAAATAACAAATTTGCGCATCCCTTGGCAAAAATATCCTTTCCATGCACAAAACAGTCAAAATGGCTAAAAATAGGCTTCTCTAATATATTTTGGCTCAAAATAGCTCATCTGCGTATTTTTGGCTCAAAAATGGTTCATTGTCGTACTTTTTTTTTTTGCAAAAACAGGATTCTGTGCAAAAGTACGCAAGGAGAGGACTTATGTACACTTTTTACGTCCATAATTGAATTCTGCATAAAATACGCAAAAGGAGAGGGCTCCTGCGTACTTTTTACGTCCATAATTGAATTCTGCCTAAAATACGCAAAAAGGGAGGGCTCATGCGTACTTTTTACGTCTAGAATTGAATTTTGCATAAAATAAATAAAAGGGGAGGGGTTCTACACAGTTTTACGCAGAAGGTTCTATGCAGTTTTATGCAAGCACTCCTCGTCTTTCTCAGTCGGCATAAAAATTCTAAAAATTTGTTTTGGCCATAAAAACTTTATTTCAACTCGAAATTCAACGTTTCAAAAGCCAAAATCGCATAAAATTGAATTTCCCACAATATGGGATAATTAGCTTGCAAAAATTTCAAGTTTTAAGAGACCAAATCCATGAAATTTGTAAAACCCTAACTTAGAAATGTAGATATACCCCATTCAAGCCATCAAAACCGAAAATACCAAGAAGTAAATATGTAGAGAAACTCATAGAGCACAACATAAACCAATAAAATGCAAGAAAACTAAATATATGCAAAAGTACAGGTTCTTCATGGTTGGCAATATGTACTTGCCTAAACCCACTACTACTACTACCAAGTATTCAAAACCCACGGCCAAGTCCTAGCTCTAGCTCTCGGCTTGGGAGAGGAGAGAGAAGAAGAAAATAAAAAGAGAAGAAAAGTGAAAAAATGAAGAGAGAAAGTGAATGTGTTATATATGTGGGTTTAGCTTAAGGGTGACCGTTGGATGCTTGCCAATCCATGCCACAACTCTAAGCCAATCTCGACCACACAAACAAAAACCAATAACCTAATGGTCAATAGAATGCCTCGAAACAATATTCATGAATACATCTAATAGAGATTTAGGAAAAAGCAAGAAATAAACCATAACGAAAATATACATGTATCTCAGATACGAATACAAAAATAGTGAGACGAGTCTCACACGTACGAAGGTTCCTTCTTGTAAACTTTCTGCTTGTTTCAAAAAAGGAAGGAAGATGCCTACATCTTAGCAATTCTGAGATTTCTTTTCGACTTCCACTTCCAAGAAGGCTCGTGCTCCCATAACTTCTTCTCGTCCTCTATGTACCCATTGTGGGAAGCCTCGTCATTCTGCTACTACCTACTATGCTCAACAATGGTCTGGTCTAATTTGTTCTTGATGCATAAGCATGGTCGCTCAGTGGATGATTATTTTCTACTTTATCCATATTTAAAAATTAAATTCCTCAAGCGGATAAAGATAAAGGATTAATCCTCGACTCTTTCTCCGGTAACTCAAGCTCACATTGTTGTAATATGCAGACATCGACAAATATTCAGCGCCCTCTTACTCAGTTCGATCTCCAGCTCCAACACCAACTTGTCTTTGCTGGCTCCTATATATATGTTTTTTTGCATTTATTGATACGTTTACTTCTTGGATATTAGACTCTGGTGCTTCTCATCATATGACTTCTGACCTTAGTATATTATCTATTATTATACCTTTATCATCCCAATTTACCTCTTTACACACAACTGATGGTTCTCTGTTGGTTATCACTCCATCTGGCTTCATTATTTCCAACACTTTCTTTCTTTCATTTTATATGTTCTCCATCTTACTTTACATCTCATATCAGTTAGTAGACTTTGTGAGAGTGAGTTTATTGTTGTTTTTTATTCTCTCACATGTTATGTGAATGATCCTCGTACAGGCCAGACGATTGGTCATGCATATAGGAATGAACGATTATACCGCTTAGAGTTTGTTCATCTTCCATCATCTTGACCTTTGAGTTCTAGTCATGCTACTATCTTCACATCTGCTGCCGACTTGTGGCACTAACGCTTAGGTCATATTTTAGAACCCCGTCTAAATAATTTATTTCATAGTAGAGCTCTTGGGCATGTTTATTTCTCTTCTATCCATATGTATGGGTTGTAAGTTGGCAAAATATGTATCCTTATTTTTCCTAAAAGTTTATCTAAATCCAGTAATATTTTTGAATTAGTTTATTTTGACATATGGGGACCTACTTCTATTGTCACGTCCCGATTTCCGCTAAATCGATAATCGTCCCACGAACGTGATTCCGTGCGCGCGTAAGACGCATGCACAAGGCCTAGGCATAATGATACACTTTAGAACACATGCAATAGAGTACGCAATAAG
Organism: Iris macrosiphon; assembly: GCA_036927795.1. Lineage (NCBI taxonomy): Eukaryota > Viridiplantae > Streptophyta > Magnoliopsida > Asparagales > Iridaceae > Iris > Iris macrosiphon. The sequence goes on from JAYESA010000002.1 coordinate 131,355,591, forward strand.
ATATCACACAATGAGATATAGAAAAGTTTCTCTTTATTGATAATGAACATCTGGTTACAGACTCTTGACCCAAAAGTAATAAGAACGCCGCATGGGCTTACAACTTGGACGCAAAATGAGATAGCCGATCCATACATTACATCCTTACTAATATTTCAAAATGCTCAAAAACACCTTGGGTGCGAGTTAGCACCATCGCCTAGGAGCTTCAAAAGGTATGTGCGGGCTCCTTATGATTATGTACTTGAGCTCCAAAAGTCACAAACACAAACGCGCCGGATCAGTAAAGGGTTGGGGGAAGCTTCAGCTCCTCGCAGCGTAGCCCTGGCTCGGGGAACCTGCTGCAACGAGGGTCAGTACTTTGAAAAGTACCGGTGAGGGCGAGCTAACCCAACATACCAAGATCGACAGAGTATTCATGTGAACATGCAACATTATTATTATGTGATCTTTCTATCTTGTCATAGTTCAATTCTTTATATACGATAGAATGAAAGACATAACAAAATGTGCCATCGTTCGGTGAATTACCTGTACCGTCTGAACTACTTGTACAAAATTTACCATGACCTTCCCTGCCACGAAGACATAGTTATTGCACAGTTTAAATATACATAAGGATCACTGTCTTTGACTAGCCGTTATGGACTATAGTCTGGGTAGACGACGATGCTTGTAGTGCATGCAGCGAGCCCCGCTACAAACTTCTGCCTCACCCGTGCTAAGTTGCTAGCACGACTAACTGTTCCGCCCGGGACGAATCGGCCCCGGTGTCCCGTCGACCGTTCGCAGGAACCATATACCTTGTGCACAAGTTGTCTATGACCATTGATGATCTAAACACTAAGTTAACATACGAAGCATTTCGAGACATCAGCATGAACAGAACTACTTTAGCACAATGCGATAGCATAGTCTACTAGCTGATATGATCAATTCACAAGTTATGTACTACCCATTTAACAGTTATAGATGAATACGTTCTAACTACAACTGAACACAAAATAGCTACATGTATAGCGGACAAGCACGCAACAATGTGACCATTGAGAATTTTATGTGACAAGCATTATAAGTGTTTCAAGTCTACTTCTTTTATCTTGATTCAATTTTATTGTTTTGGTATCGTTGAGCGGAATGCACAAACGAGTCAATTTATTTGGAATGTAGACTTGGAAGAAGGGCGCTAATCGAAGTAAAGACACTCACAAGTTGGTGAATTAGGAAAGAGAAAAGGGAGATCTTCAAGACTCCGCTTGCGCGTCGCCTACACGATCACCTGTACGCACCAACAGATGATCAATATCTCCTGCTTCGGTCTCCAAGGATTTGATACGAAATGCGAAATCCAAAGAACGAAGACAATGAAATCCATCGAAACAGTTCAAGAAAACGCAAGTCACAAAACCAACAAGAAAGCAACCAAGCTGCATCGAAAACGGGCAAGGAAACCAGCGCAACGGAAATGCCCCTCTCGACTCTGCCGCCGAGTCCTTCCTTGAGGCACGATCCCTTGAATGTGGGACCTGATTTCGAAGAAACCAATCCATAACGAGGAAAGAATCTTGATTCAATCTGTCCAGATCGAACGATACCAAGTATTTCTTAGCCGCGCTCCTCGAATAGGGGGAACGTGGCACTACATCTTAACCAACTAACAAAAAGTTCCGTCCTCGAAACTTAGGAATAGAACCTACCCCTAAGGAATAATGAGGAAAACTTTTCCTTCATGTCCGATTCGAGTTCCCAGGTCGATTCCTCGACCGAGTGGTTCCGCCAAAGAACGCTCACAAGCGAGACTGCACGCATAGCAAAATTCGATCTCGTCAGGTAGACGAAACACGACTTTCTTTTTCGCACAATCAATGGTAGCCGAGCAAGCGTCGAGTCAATCCATCCCCAGAATGATGTCGTAGTCCCTGATGTCTAAGATTATCGCATCAAGTGATAATTTTCTTCCTCCGATGCAAATGTTACCTTCACGACAAACTAAGTGAGCCGGCAAATCTACGCCCGATGGAGTACTGACGCTAAGGTTTAGGCCTAGCGGTGTTATAGGGAACGTGTTCTCAGCGGCAAAATTCGCCGCAATGAAACTATGTGTGGCACCAGAATCAAACAATACTCGAGCAGGTATATTATTGAAAAGTAATATACCTGACACCGTCGTGTTCGACGCAAACGCCTCTTCCTGAGTCAGAGCAAAGCCCCGACCTGCGCGTTCTGTGGTGCCGTCTAGTTCGCTCGAGGTGCCTGACCCTGATTCTGAGACGGACGATGTTGTTGCTGCGGAGGGGGATCGTTGGGGCGATCCCGACAATCATGAGCTACGTGGCCAAACTTACCACAGACGAAACATCCCCCTTTTCGAATACGACAGTCGTTGACATGGTGTCCTGGCCTGTGGCAGTAAGCACAAGGTTGTCCTTGGTTCTTCCCTGGATCTTGGTCCTGAGAGCCGCCGTTATTGTGGCGCTTGTGCGCTTTGTTACCACCTATGTTGCTAGGGCGCTTGTGATGGAATTTTGCACAGCGTCGGTGCGAACTGGGGAGTACTGCGACTCTAGGGAGGGCATGGTTTAGGGACTCACGCATGGTACGATACTGCGGGACGACGACGTGGGCACGAATAGAAGGTCACAATCCTATCTCAAACCTTCGAGCTCGACTTTCGGCGTCACAGAGATGAGACGTAGCAAATTTTGCAAGCCTGTTGAATTCCGCGGCGTACTGCCGCACTGTCATATTTTCCTGTTGCAGATGTGTAAACTCGTCTTTCTTCTCGCGACGGAAGGCGGGTGGAAGGTACTCCTCTTCGAAGGCCTTACGGAACACGGACCAAGAGATAGTCGTCTTGTCATCTTCACTCAATATAGCTTGTTTGTGCACATACCACCAATCATGTGTGTTTAAACGAAGCTGAGCGCAAGCAACTCTCTTTGTTTCATCCATGCGAAGCACTTCAAAGTGGTCTTCCAACTCAACCAGCCAATCCAACGCCACGAAGGATCCTCGGTCCCTTTGAAGGTAGCACGACACATCTTCTTAAACTCTGATATTTGCAGGATGGAACCCTTTTCGTCCGAGGACGGAGGTTCCTGAGAGCCCTGAAGTCTCGCGGTCTCTGCTATAACTGGCACTGTCGCGGCGGCCGCTAATGCAAAATGGTTGTTGGCGACGAACGTCGTCACAATCGTTTGCAAGGTATCCATATACTTCTGCTGTGCCTCGGCCTGAGTCCGCTGCGCCTGAAATTTAGCCTCAATCCGGGACTCGAATTGGCTTTGACGTAGTTCCGCCTGGCTTTGTTGCGTTTCCATCAAACGCATCATCCTCTCGAACGAATCGACAGAGGGCGCGGCTGCTGGACTTCCCGAGCTGCCCGAAGTGCCGGAACTGCTCCTTTGCACCTGCGCCACTACCTGCGCTTGTGCATCCAGCTCTGAGGCCATTCCTTTAAAGAAAAATAACTTGCATGAGTCTCAAAATATATTATGGACTCACTGTATGGAACACATCTCATTTTGGCCAAGCGAATTCAAGAGTTCAACTGGGAGGAACATGGTCATTTCAAGAAATTCTTCTGACACGAGGTCAAAGGATCTCAAGCCATGCTCTGATACCAATATGTCACGTCCCGATTTTCGCTAAATCGATAATCGTCCCCCGGGCGTGATGCCGTGCACGCGTAAGGCCCGCGTGCACAAGGCCTAGGCATAATGATACACTTTAGAACACATGCAACGGAGTACGCAATAAGATATCACACAATGAGCTATAGAAAAGTTTCTCTTTATTGATAATGAACATCTAGTTACAGACTTTTGACCCAAAAGTAATAAGAACGCTGCATGGGCTTACAACTTGGACGCAAAATGAGATAGCCGATACATACATTACATCCTTACTAATATTTCAAAATGCTCAAAACACCTTGGGTGCGAGTTCCTTGGACAAGGGTTACAGAACGACTCATTTATTATTACGAATACTCGCCCTTGTTGGTTTCAGCCCGGAAGACTTCCATCTTGCACGTTCCTTGGACAAGGGTTCCATCTCTTGCTGCATCAGCTCAAGCCATTTTGCATTAATAGGAATTATCTCATCACTATCTTTTTGTGGGCTCCAATCTGGTTGACTGCAATCAGATTTCTTCCCATCATTCTTGAAGAATCCCTCGTCATCCAACTTTCCAACCGACACCAGGTTGAAACAGATATCGGAGACATGCCAAATATATTTGAGCACAAGAACTGCTCTCATATTTATCTTCAAATCCACATATCCTATAGACACAACCTTTGACACATTTTCGTTGCCCATCTTCAACACTCCATAATATCTTGTTGTGTATGTGGCAGATAGTGCCCTATTGTGAAATATGTACACCGAAATTCCTGAGTCCACTAGACAAGAATTTTCATCACATACGAGTTGCATGATAATCTCATCACCCATAATAATGGTGTCGCCTCCATATGATGAGATTGTCGCTGTAGTGTAGTTACTTTGCTTTCTCTTGTTGTCCTTTTTCTCTCGCTTTCAAGTGAAATAGTTCTGCTTGATATGGCCTTTTTTGTCACAATGTTAATATCCAGAGTCCTCATACCGAATCTTGATCTTTTCTCTGCTCGTCTCTATCATCGCCCGGACCCTTGCTTCTAAGCATGTCTCGGCTCTTTGAAATAATCATCTTTGAATGGGATGTTGATGAAATACCTTGAGATTTTTTTCGCATCTCTTCATTCAATACTCCACTCTTGGAAAACTCCAGACTAATTACACCTTCTGGTGCAGAAGTGATTATGGACACTCGTACGTTCTCCCACGAGTTTGACAGCGTACACAGTAACCAAAGTCCATGTACCTTGTCGTCGAGCTTTACTCCCATAGAGGATAACTGGTCAACCACGTCCTGAAACTCACTCAAGTGATTCGTAATGGACGAACCATCCTTGTACCTTAGACTCATCATTTGGTGAATCAAAAACAATTTGTTTACCCCGATCTTCCTGGCATACAAGGATTCTGACTTCTCCCACAACGTCTTTGCTGCTCAATATTGTCAACGTGATTATACACATTCTCGTCCATGAACTGTCTGATATACCCCCTCCCCCCCATGTATATGCTCGAAATATTAGTTCTCATCAGATTTCTTACTAGGATTCTCATAAGCAAATACCGGAAGATATAGTTTCTTAACGAACATCAAATCTTTCATCTTGCTCTGCCAATAATGATAATTGGAATCGTTTAGGTTTATCATGCACACTGGCTTCACATCCATCTCTTCTACTCGGTTTGATTGTCAGCTCCCAACACCTGGCAACGACTGCAACCTAGCTCTGATACCACTCTGTTGGGAGCGAAATGTAAAACCGTTTTCCAAATCAAGAGACTTGGTGAGGACAAAAAAATAGAAAAACCAATCTCACAAAATCACAATCAAAGCACAACGCAAAAACCAAGACTTTTACATGAAAAATCTAGACGAAAAAAATCAAGGAACAATCAGAGTCCAACCCGAAAAAGCTTCCACTAATGAAATAAAAAAATACACCTGATTCCTTTATAAACTCCTCCACCGATCCACACGGATTATCGCAACACTTCAATCAGATGAAAATAGATTATAAAGTGTACAAAGAGATTATTGCAGACTAGATGACGAGAAAGAACCAATGGAGAGCTCCTCGAAACGATCTCTCTTCGAAGCAATCTCCGAAACTCCCTCTTCCTCTATTAGAAAGTTGAAAAACTTTGAGAAAACCCTCACTTTTAATCTCATAATGATAGATGATAATACATTAGGGTTATGAAATATCTATTTAAAGCCTTCTAATCTTGAACAAATATGGCACATTGATCAGGATCCAACGGTGTAAATAAAACATCCAATCTCGACCTTCAGTCCCGAACTAGTATATCGACGGTATACCAGTAGGAGTATACCAATTGTATACCAAAAAATAGCTAAAATGTGTCAGAATCATTCTGGAATAAAACTATGTCAGACCGGTATACCGACGATACACCGACAACGGTATATCACTAACTCTGATAATGGATTTCCATCTTATCTGAGATGCACTCAAATCGAGTCGTATTCATCGCCTTCGACTTTTCGAGCTTCTTTGACACATGAATAACGCTAGTCGCATTCCGGAATTTTCTCTACATAGGTTGGAAATCCCATCCAACAGAAACAGAAGGCCCATCTAATGGATTGGAGCGGTCCATACCCAACCAGTTGACGACCCTACTTGAGTCTCAACTCTGAATGGGTCCTCATCTCTCCATAAGTTTTTCTCTTTCATATTTCCGATTATTCTGCCGATTCCAAGCCAAAAAACCTAGAGGTAGCTCCTTCTCAAGCTCCAATCTATGAATTTTTACTCAAATTTTAGTAGATTGTTGGCCCTAAAGATTCAATCTTTGTTGACTTGGATGTGTTTAATTTCACTACTCTTAGGGTTTCGAGTAGTTACCAGGAGATTTTAGGGTTAAAGTTTTCATCTTTATTGCTTTCGGTATGTTAGATTTCACTAATTTAGGGTTTCTACTAGCTAATCAGCTGTGTCGCACGGGCACAAATAGGACACGGACACGGTGGCACAGGTACGACAATGATTTTGGCTCATCCGTGTCGCGCCCCATGCCTGTCCGACATCATGCGGCACGGACAAAGCACTGGTTACAGTAGATCTTAGGGTTAGATATTTGATTTTTATTACCTTCAGTTTGTTCAGCTTCACTAATTTTAGGGTTTCCAGCTAGTTATCAGGACATTTTAGGGATAAAATTTTGATCTCCATTGCTCTCTATTCGTTCAATTTCACTAATTTTAGGCTTCAACTAATTCTAACTTCTAAGTAGATTTTAGGGCTAATTATGATCTTTGATGCCTTAGATGTGTTCAATTTCATTAATTTTAGGGTTTCAACTGTTATAGTGAATTTTAGGACTAACTTTTGATCTTTATTAATTTGATTTGTTCAATTTTGCTATTTTAGGGTTTTGATTAGTTATGAGTAGATTGCTCTAGAAATTTGATTTTGATCAGTATGGCTAAAGGTTCAATGCTCATTCCTTCCATATTTTAACCTATGTTGCACCGACACGGACACAGGGACACGACCACGTTGCGAATCCGTCACATCGACATGGCAATCTTGAAAATTTTGGACTCGACAAGCCTATATATATATATATATATATATATATATATATATATATATATATGAAAAAATTCATGCAATATTTTGAAGAAACTACAAAAACACAAACAACTAGAAAAAAAATTCATGCAATTTGTAGTTGACTCAATTTGAAGGTCAGAAATATAGCATCTTTTGTTTGAACAATCTTCTTCAAACATGTCAACAAACATTTAGCTTTGTAGATTAGGGTATTTTGTGTTTTTTATCATGATCTCCATACCATTTGATGGTTTGACATCTTGATAATCTGACCTTAACCAAGCTTTAAAACAATTTCCCTGACTTCGGAGGTCATTGCCATGAATCATGATAGCCATGGTTCGATGTATTGGTGGAAATCAGTATGTATTGGCTGTTTCCTTTCAGTTTTAGCTTGGAATATCAAGTTTGAGCCAAGATGGCATTATCTATGATTGCTATGCAGCATGGACAATGCAAAAATCGGTGTTGTGTCTGTGGTGTGTCAGGTAGGCAGGTTTAGAAGCAATTGACGGAGTTGAAGTTCACTATTCAGTGGAGATCATACACTTGCATCCAATTAAATTATGTTTAAAATTAGTAGTTTATGTGCTAGTTCCTAGTAGTGATTATAAAAGATGATATTTGCTTTACCCTGCACTGTTGTAGGTTTTATGATATCTTGTTGGTTCAGGAGTGTTGGGTAGTAGGAGAATATGGCTCCTTATAGTGAGTGACTTCATTTTTACTCACAACATGATGAACAACAACTTCATAAATTTGACTTGCATTGACGAAGTACATGTTTGTGGTGGTGTTCTAGGTGCTGAGCTGTTATAGGATATTGGTTAGAAAAAAAATTAGAATTATGAAATTATTTTGATCTCCCATTTATGCTTGCTAGGATAGTGCTTCGTTGTTATGGCATCATGAATTCAAAGAACAAAATAAGAAGTGATGTTATATGGAAGCTTCTAGAGAAACCTCAAATTCTGGTGGTGTTTCAAATTTATGTATGATCATATTATTTCTGATTTAATGAACAGAGAAAAGACAACTAGTGATGTCTTAGTTCTGGTAATCGCTATGAATACTCAGGAGTCAGGGTAGAGCTTTATTTTAAATACATTCCTCTGAATATGGAACAATTCTATGTGAAAGAGATTGAATAGAATTGAGTGTAATCAGAAGGAAGCAACATGCAGCCAAGCTTCCAATGGAAAGAAGGGTTTGGCCTTTTATATTGGTGTATGATTTGGGAATAAACTACCATATTTTATAGAATAGTATATGTTTTATGTTCACAAGAAATAAGACACTTCTAAACAATAGCTTTATACTACTGATAACAAGGAGACTGATGCAAAGAGAGTTATGTCAATTTATAGACGCTAGAAGTCCATTGTACCCAAAGAGAACGATACAGCTATCCAGTAGAAAGTTCTGCACTATGGGATCCTTTGGGAGCTTGGAGAAGACATCAATTATATAAAATCATGTAGTGACTGAAGCTAGTGAAACACTTATATCCCCTTGATAGAAATATTGATTTGGAACTACAAAGTAACCATATTTAGGGATGGATCTAAGAGATGATATTTGGATATCTTATAGTGAAGACTTTTTAATCCTAGGTGTACCATCAAGCGAGAGGTTTGGGCAATCAAAGTAGCCAGTGTATGGAGATGGATCATCGGTTTTGATGAGAATGTAGGCTGGTTTCTTTGGTAAAATGCCATCCTTTAATGCAACAGGATGGTGTAACAATTCTGGATATTGTTAATGACCATATCATGTATCTCTAATGGGAATACTTAGTCTGGGACCCTAAGTTTTTGTGTTATTTGGGAGCGCATATAAAGGATGTTTGAGAGATGAAATTAACCATTAAGCTGTGAAGCTACGTTGAAGAACAATTTTGAGAAAGTAAAATAAAATGCTGAATAACAGTTCTGATCTTCATTGACATCAAAGACTTCTATCTTGGAATAGAACCTTCCTAGTTGTGACTTTCAATGTCTCGAGACATCTAAATGCCATGCAGAGTGGGTGGAGAAAGATGTGTTACCTGGACAGTCAAACTCTTGGATGGTTTGAGTTTTTATGACTCCACTGACACCTAATCAGATCATAATGAAAGCATCATTCCAATTCAATATTTGGTGTTTCTTATATTGAAAATGTGATGTCCAGAGTGTGTACTTGATCAGTTTTATCAGCTTTAGTCATGGACTGATTATTAATGAAGCTGATAAACTATTAAATGCACATACTTGCACGCACATGGAAGATATGCATATGACGTGTTTTATGTTATATTTCTTTATACTAATCTCTCTCTCTCTCTCACACACACACACACACACACACACACACAGACTTATTTTCTCTTGGTATTGATCTCCTAATTGTTATCGCTAAAATTTAAATATTTTTTATTTTCTAAAATGTGTAATGACGCAAAATTGAATTATTTTAATATGCCTCCTAGGATTTGATGCCAGTACCTTCTTTACATGGAGCAAATGTTCTCCTTACCATTAAAGTGTTAAATATTTGAAGTTCTCTAAATTATCAATTAAGACATTTTGTATTACCCAAATAAATTAATAGGATAAAACTGAGATATTAGTTTTCATGTAATGATATATTTAGGGCTTGTTATACATGATAACTTGTCTTTACTTAGACGTAGCATTTTATTTTTATAATACACACATTACTTTTATTAATAACTTGATACAAAACGTGTTACTTATGCATCTTATGTGGTACTCTTAATTCATTGGGTTTGAAGAGGTAGCGACAAGAGACAAAATCAACACATTGGGTGTTGGGTTGCTTTGGATATATTTATCTGCATAATTTTCTGGTATATGGAAAATAAGGGAGACCAACTTGTTGAGCCATGATTGTTGACAGGCTAATACAAAGCAATTCTCAATATCTTTGCTTTCATGTTGCATGAACACAAAAGATCGGCTAAAGATTGACTTTCACCTACAAGCTGTAGTTGTGTTGACAAATATTGGTGTTGGAGGAGGGTGTAGCATAAGAGATTTCTTTCTTAACACACATTAATTATTGAAGTTTGTATGTCCCAAAGATTTCTATTTTTGGATGTTCATGATGCTGAAGTGTGTTTTATCTGGGGGAAAAAACCACAACTTGAGAACTTCAGCCCATTTTGGATCACAAATTCTTGATGATTTTGTGATTAATGAACTTGTGAAGAGAAGTAGACCTGGTAAAGTTTGAAAAGAGACAAGGAATTATCTTTGCTTCTCGGCAATATGACATGTATTTGGAAATTCAGAAATCCAGAAACCCAATTCAATTTGTAATCATATCGTACTTGGTAAATGAACCTGAGATTATGAAGTTCGTGACACCTTTCTGTGTTCATGGATTTTTTTTTTTTTTTGAAGGATATGTTCACTAACCATCACACCAATTTATTAGATGTAGATCGTCTGATGACCCATGACTATGTAGTCATGGGTTATCAATGGTTCCTAGATTGCTCTTGCTTTTCAATTTCAACTCTTAAAATCCAAACCTTTTACAAACAAATTCCTTTTCAGCCTCTCCTTCTCTACTATCACAATTAGGGTTTCGTTTTCATTTGATAGGTTTAACATAAATTTCTATTTCAGACTAAGGTCTGAGGTTTGTTTCTTCCTCCATCCTCTCTCCCTGTTTGCTTCTAAATTTCTATTTGAATAAAAGATATTACGGTGTTAGGGCAAAGCTTGAGATCAGGATTCTAAACCCCTTTATTGTTTGTATTAGAAATATTCCTCTTCTATTTCCGGTAACTTAACATTTTTGTTATCTTAGTTTGTAATCCTGATGCCAAACTATAGCTGCTTATGCTGATTGCTATTCTGTAGATTGAGCGTCTTGGTAAATTAAAGCAAGGTTCAATTTTCTCTTCGTAGTTCAAGTTCTCTATTGTCAATTCTGATTTATTAGTGTTAAAAGAGTTTTTCAATTTATATATCTAAGCAACTGGTTCCTCGTGCTCTTCTTTCTGTACATATATAATCTTATTTGGAATATGCTGTAGTATAGCTTTCTGTGGGGGACAACTATGCAATATTTTGATCTCAGTGTGCTTTCGATGCACCTTTTAATTGGTCCATGTTTGATTGCTGTTTCTTTCGCTAATGTTTTGCAAATTATTGATCGACATCTGTTTCATCGCACTACTCTTTTTTCACCTGCTGATTTTGTCTTGCTTCTCTGAGGTTTTTAAAATGTTTATGCTGCTGAGGAGAATTCTTTTTTTTTTTAATTCTGAAGTGAAATTCTAGAATGTCCCGCTGATATGACAGTAGGACTACGATCTTCTCACCGGAGGGCCGCCTCTACCAAGTTGAATATGCAATGGAAGCAATTGGCAATGCTGGTTCTGCCATCGGCATCATCGCAAAGGGTGGTGGTGTTCTTGTCGGCGAGAAAAAAGGTCACTTCCAAGCTTCTCCAGTCCTCCAAGTCCACGGAGAAGATGTACAAGATTGGCGAGCACCTTGCCTGTGCCGTTGCTGGCATCATGTCCGATGCCAACATCCTCATAAACACCGCCCGCGTCCAAGCCCAACGCTACGCCTTTGCATACCGAGAACCTATGCCTGTCGAGCAGCTCGTCTAATCCCTTTGCGATACCAAGCAAGGGTATACCCAATTTGGCGGTGTCCGCCGCTTTGGTGTCTCCTTCTTGTTTGCGGGATGGGATAAGAACTACGGGTTCCAGCTATACATGAGTGATCCTAGCGGGAACTATGGGGGGTGGAAGGCTGCGTCGATTGGTGCCAACCACCAGGCCGCTCAGTTGATGCTAAAACAAGATTACAAAGAGGATATTACGAGGGAGGAAGCGGTTGAGCTTGTGATCGAAGTGCTGAGCAAGACTATGGATAGCGCAAGCCTCAATGCCGAGAAGCTAGAACTTGCGGAGGTCTTCTTGCTGCCTTCAGGTGGCGTGAAATATGAGGTTTGCTCGCCGCCGGCCCTTGGTAAGTTGTTGATGAGGTCTGGTGTTACTCAACCTGCTGCCTGAGTCGTCTTAATTATGAGCTGACATATCTGTGGTGTTATGTTATTTGGTCCTGTTGGACCCGATCGCTGAGATGTTTTGTTTTGGTGTTTCTGCAAGAGACCGTATGCCTAATATTGATACGGGAATTTATAAGGACACTACACTTATTACTTGGGGCTAACCCAAAGTTATTTTTTCCAAAATTACAAGTTTGTCACTTATAAAATTACTTAGGGCTAGCTCACACCAAGGTATATAAGTGAACAAAATTTCTATTTTAGGCATTTTTCCTGACTTGAAGAAACTCTCATTCTCCAAGTTTAAACCTAAATTTGGAAATTGATAGTTGTGGTCCCAAGTGGAGGAGAATTTTGCTTTGGTGATTGTCCAACGAATATTCTTCCGGTATGTCTTCGACAACATACGATGAATAAGTTTTGAGATTGTCAGAAAAAAATTTAGTTTTTTTTTACTATTGTAGGAACAATGTATGAAAATATCTTTGATGACGAAGTCGGATCATCCAATCCATTAAATATGCACTCTGGACGTTCCGAAGAACATGTCGGTTGTTCCGAAGCATGTACGGTACGTCAAACGACAACCCTAATTCGACAGTCATCGTGTAAGGACTGTAAAAATTAGACAGTCCTATATAAATATAGGACTGTCAATAATTCTACAGTCCTATATAAATATAGGACTGTTAGAATTTCGACAGTCCTATATAACAGTAGGACTGTCACTATTTTGACAGTCCTATTTGTATATAGGACTGTCAAAATAGTGACAGTCCTGGATAATTATATGAAGTTATTAATGTTTATATTATTTTATATTGGTTATAGGACCAACCTTGTACAGATATTGTGGTACATCCTGCTATTGGTGTTGATGTGGATGATATATTCTCAACGGATATTCAATTTGCAACACAGGAAGAAGCATTAGAGTGGTGCAGAGAAGTTGGAAGACGACATAACATAGTAATTGTCATTGCAAGATCCATCAGATCTCGGCCGGGCTGAAAATATATAGAGCTGGGGTGCGAAAGAGGAGGTGTGTTTAGGGAGCATCATAAAAAAAAAGGTGGTGTTGAAAAAAAAATTCCTAAAAAAACGTTGGGACAAGAAAATGTGGTTGTTCATTGAAGGTGTTGATTGTAAAAGTAGAAGATGTGAAGTGGATAATCGAAGTTAAGAATGGAAGACACAATCATCTTATTCCAGGGACACTTACGGGTCATGCCTACGTGGCACGGTTGAAGGAGGATGAGAGAAAGTTTGTTGAAGAATTGTTCCTTTCCGGAGTTGCACCGAAAAAAATTTATTCTGCCGTGCGACAAAAAGAAGATGGGAACAAGTCTACCATTAGGACCATCTATAATAGTTTGGCCAGAGCGAAATTTAAAAGTATGAAAGGAAGAATGGCGATGCAACAAGTATTGAAGTTGTTTGGGGAGCATCACTACGTGGAGTACCATAGAAGACATCCACAAACTTATGAACTCCTTTCGTTGTTTTGGGCTCATCTTGATTGCACACACTTGGCTCGGTCCTTCGCAGACTATGTTGCATAGGGCTTGTCGGACAACACTTCATCATTCCAAAGTTGATCGGTCATTCTCCTATTCCGTCACCTTCTACGCTTTGGTATAAACACGCACCAGAGGAAGCGATCGCATGGACGACACCCTACACGGATGCAATGACTGCCTATAAGAAGATGATGAAGATAGAGGATCCAAAAATTATGCCGAACGACTACTTTGATATTCTAATCGATTGATACTGTATATAGAAATGTATTTTGTGCAATGAGCCATGTATGCTTAACTGTATATTGAACTGTATGTTGTGTGTATGTTGTGCAATGAATGGAGCTATTTAATTGATACTAATCGATTTTGACTGTATGTTATGCATTGATATTAATCGATACTAGGACTGTCAATATGTAAAAGTGCCAAGAAACTAGGACTGTCAACATGTTGACAGTCCTAAACTTTATCCAGTGACTGTCAACATGTTGACAGTCCTAGTACTGTCAACATGTTGACAGTCCTAGACTGCCCATAGACAGTCCTAGTATATACTAGGACTGTCAACATGTTGACAGTCCTAGTATATACTAGGACTGTTAAAATGTTGACAGTATATACTAGGACTGTCAACATTTTGACAGTCCTAAACTTACATATAACTGCCCATAGACAGTGGGTAAAGTTTAGGACTGTCAACATTTTGACAGTCCTGGAAGAAACTAGGACTGTCAAATTGTTGACAGTCCTAAACTTTATCCACTGTCTGTATACACAGTTACAAGTAAAATTAGCTCCACTGTATAAAGAATTGACAACTGTATGTATGTAGCAAAATTTGAACACAAATTGTATGTATGTAGCAATTGTAGCAAATTATCAAATTATAGCAATTGAAGCAAATTCATTCAAAGTGTCAATAGTAGCAAATTAATTCAAAGTTTTACAACTCAAACTCATAGTTTAAACTTTTACAATTCTCAAAAGTCATATTCATTGAAAGTTTTACAATTCTTCAAACGGGGGCTAACTTCATGCCGCCTCTTTGTACGTTGCTCTCTATTTTCCAAGAAAGAAAAATCTTCAGCGTTGTCGATTTGTTGGAGTTCGTCATTGATTGCCATATAATTCGAACCCTAGCAACTTACGAGGCTTCTTTCCAACTTCTTCACTTTCCTTGCATGTTCATGAGAATTAAAAAAATTTATTTTAAACATTTACAAATATCAAACTTAAAGTGTAGAAGTTGGCTCACCATCTTGACCAATGCAGTATACAAGACCGATTTGGCAGAAAGATCTGAAGGTACACACACAATATCACCTCCGCGTTGGAACAAGGTAGGTAGTCCGACACCGGCGTAGTAGGCGAGGTAGTCTCTACACTCCGTCATATTGACTGCTGCTTGCCGTTCTGTATATCTAATAACGTGGCGTTGCCACTCGGTGAAGAAGTCTGATACCCAGTTGAACGTCGTAGGAATATAGTTTAGCGGTTTTGTACCGCGCGGAGGAGTTATCATTTTCAAAGTGCGCTTTGGGACAGTTTGAACGTAGCCAAACTGACGGAGCACTCTATCCGGCATATAAGCCTCCTCGATTTCATGACAACTGATAAGACCGTGATATAAAGCGACTGGTTGCAATGGACGATGTGGTGGCCCATGCAGGTCGAGAGCATATTGTCTCGGTTACGTCACTGTACCGAGCAAGCCTGCGCATAGGATTAGAATATAGGATCTCATCCACTTATTTATCACCTCCCTTGATTTTATTTCACATTCTTATTTGATTGCTTGTATTGCATCTTGCTTGATCCCTTCTCAGTGTCAATCTTCTTTCGTGCTTGATAAGGATTAGGAATGTGCCTTGTACTATGTATATACACTCTAGTATTCAATAACACTATTAGTTAAATTTTTGTAAGTTTGGTAGTATGCCTCATAACCTAGTATCACATAGTCCTTCTGACCAAGTAATAAAGTATAAATGAATGACACTAACTATAGGCTTGTATAAGAAGATAGTGTTTATCTAGACTATAGAACGTTAGGGTTTATCTAGACTGTAGAAATTTAGTGTTTATCTAGACTGTAGAACTTAGAGGCTCATACACCCATTTGGTTGACTTTAGACTTGGACAAAAAATTATTATGAAAACTGTAGAGGCACAACACCGATCTTCTTGGTGAACTTAGATTATTCTGTACCTTCCTCCATCATAATCAAGCGTACTTATATTTTTACTACCTCGACTTATGCTGCTATTATAGCCTAGTTTTGCAAGCTTATTCTTTTATTAAGCTTGCTCATGACATATGTATTATTGGGGGCCCACACTAATACATTGTCTAAATCAGAATCGGTGTATTATGGTCTGATCAACCGTAGTGCACTTGGTTCGCTCTTTGTTTCACTACTTTATGTGGATTGAGATATAGTTGACTCAACTTGTTAGGCGAATATACTTGCCCTCTAGACTGGTCAGAGCATATCATGTCAGGTACATAACTGTTCTGATATGAACATGCATATAGGAATTTACCAAAATAAGATTTCAATCCACAACTGCCTTGGCAACTCCCTTTCAAAATTCTTTAATCCCTTCGAATCCCGTACTTGTATTATATCACCTCCTCCTTGAACTCTTTATTGTTGTTTTCCGTCTTCTCCTGTTTCGGAAAGACGAACGTTCGTGCTTAGTATAAGTTTGATACACAAATAGTACTAGATATACCCCATAGGCCAAGCACTCATGATGACAAACAAGAGAGCGCGGCCACAGGAAGCCGTAGATACAGGTACGACCTTAGTTATATGTGTCATTTCATACCCATGACCCCATTGTGACACGAGATCCTAGGTGCATAATAGCCGTAGAATTATATATAAGGAAGTTTAGCAGTTATGAGGATGTGCTGATATCCTAACCAGATGGCATATCCACGAAGCTAATAGATGACGCGAGTAGCAGTAGTAGTATTCTCCTCCTATCACCGTCTCGCCCCCTCGGGTGGCTCATCTTCTCTCATACATCCATTCCTTATCTCGTGCTTAATTCTCCCTATCGTAGTTACGTCTTTTCGTGCCATCATGAATTGTTGGTTTACTTCGACCCCACCCTTATTAGTGTTAGTTAAAACATAAATGTGTTAGTAATGTTTAATAACTAAAAGATGAGTACATAAGGATAACCCTTATATATATGCACCTTAGCAATATCCGTATCCCCTTATTTATTTTTTAAAAACATGGATAACATCCCTTAGTCTAATAGAAAATTGTTAGATTGTTTGAAATAGTTCATACTCCTAATAGTTTTATAAAGTTAGTCAAGACCTTAATTGTTAACTTAAAACCTAGACTAAACCTAGGAAAGAGTTGAAGGCACTTGTTACGAACTGACAACTATGACAAATCGCTGGCAAAGTAGCGATAGCTGCAGCTAGACCGTTGTAGTAGAGTAGTCGAAGTATTTGCAGACATATTGGTCAGGTGGCATGGCAGTATTAGACTACGATACTTGACGGTTACAAAAAAAAATTATGGTTGTGAGATTCAAGACAAGTACCCCAAGATTCTCGACCCAATAAATATATTCGTCTTACAACCTAGACAATAGCTTCAAGAGACTTTGACTACTAGTAGAATTTTTGTAAGTTGGGTAGTGTAGATGAGTTAGAAATAGAATAGTGTATGGACAATAATGAGAAGTGTTAGAATGATAGACCATGACTTTGAGGAAGCACTGCTAGATAGCAATGTAGTGTAATAGCTATAGTGATTATTATGAATATGGGTAGTGTCAATTTCGAGGACGAAATTTTTGTAAGTTGGGTAGATTGTAAATTCCCTCATCCAAAATAGGTATTTTGTGTGTATTTTATATTATTTTATTTATTATAGATTATTTTAAATATTGAATTACTTTAGAATATTCTATTAGTTAATTAGAAAATAATTTTTTTAGTATATTTACTTATGTAAATATTTATTTAGAATTATTTTTAGGCTATTTTAGATTTTTGGAGATTTTTCTAGAAGTTTTAGGTAATTAAAACATAGTGAACGTAAATTTTTAGGACTTCTATGATTTACTTTGAGACCATATTTGCATGTTATTCCTACCAAATATTTATTTTAGTTTAAAATATTTAATTATATTTTTCTGTAATTTATTTAGAATAAATTTATTTAGATTTTTTAAAATTATTTAGGATTTATTTGGTTATATATAGTCTTAATATTAGATAGATGTTAATTTAGTGTTAATAGATATTAATGAGAGTATATATAAATTATTTGTAGTATCTTTAATTATATTTAAGATTATAAATTATTGAGATAAATTCAAACTCTATTTTAAATTAATTCAAATCCTAAACCTGCTAGGAAAGCAACTTCATGCATATCCTATCCTTATTTAAATTCATCATAATCCTATCCAAATTAACCAATCCTAGTCATATTTAATTAAGTAGTGTCCAGCCTTATAAATACCTCATCCTTCATATTTTTCTTCCCCAAATTCCTCTCTTTTTCGTCCAAAAATAGTCAAAATTCGTCATAAATCCAGCCTTATTTTCTAGTAGTTATGACGACTTAAAAAGACGATATCTCCTAGCTCCGGACTCCAAACGCGCTCCAATTTTTTTTGTTAGAACTATATCAAGGTTAGTTTTCTGATTATATAATTTATTTTAATAAGTTATAAACCTATTTTTCCAGAAAATTCTAAAAGTGTCAGCTGTCCGAAATCAGACGTGTTTTGGTATTTTCGAGATTTCGGGAGATCCCGAACTCGGAATTACAAACTGTTTGAAGTTTCGGAAAGCTGACATGATGAACTTCCAGAAAAGTATTTCTACAAAATTTAAAATATACTTTTATTCTACTGTAAAATTTGTGCAACGTAGACGTAAATAGGAAACCACCGAAAACTGTCATATGTGCGCCCTTGTGGCCATAACTCTTTACTGACTTGTGATTTTATGAAATCGTCTATTCCAGTGTTCATGTAGCATTAAAATATATAGGATTCCATACACAAATCCAAGATTTGAGTCGGTTGACTTTTTGGTCAACGGATTGTCTCGATTTGCGTGCCACGGATCACAAATTCTTAAAGTTGACTTTTTTTGGACCAAAATTAGAGCTTAACAATAAAATCAGATTATAATAAGATTAAAATACTATTTTAGGTTATTTTATTCAGAATTAAAATAGATTAAAATGGAGAAACATATTCACCTACTTTTGTATCCGAACTTGTTTAATTTATTTGACGGGTAGATCGGACGACGCCTTGAGTTGGGACTTCATACTTTTCTTACCATGCAAGATACCTTGCCAAATTGTTTACAGTACTTTGCATGCTTAGTATATTTCTCTATATGTATTGCATTTCTGTTTAATCATTGCATGTGTAGTTTCTTTCAGTCATTACTATATATTAGATATGTTGACACACACTTGACACTTAGTATCATAGAGGACAATCAGTAGGCATATGGGCTTTTAACCACTCTGGTAAACCATAGTAACTAGCACGCACTATGGTGGTCGTGTCCGATGGTCGCTACCCCCGAAGTATGTCGATTGATGGAGTCCGAGGGTCGCTACCCCAGAGGTATGTCGGCTGATGATGTCCACTGACGAGCGTATGAGTTGTGAGGATTAGATCGAGTAGCCTACCCTTGCCCATACGTCGAAAAGTTGCCCTCATTTGCATTCATATAGATTGTCTTGTACAGCGTACTTATTTATTTTCAAATTATATGCATGTTTACTGTATTCAAATTGGCTCGCTTTTCTGTATCTTGTTACGTCCCTCTGAGGACCTGGTCCTCTGCCAGGTGTATCTGTTCTTGAGTATTTGCAGGAGCGCAGATTTGGATGGTAATATATGTCTCGTGGATGTCTTCTTTCCGAGCCCCATGATTGTTAGCTGGTATTCCTATATTGTGTTTATTGTGTTGTACTTTTCCATTCGAGTTGCTAGTGGATTTGTTTCCATCCAACTGTCATCCTTAGATACTTGCTTTGAGATCTAGTTTCATAGACACTGGTTATTTATTATATTGATTTTCTGTGGATGAGATTTAGATTGTACCCTGTGACTTGTGATATATTTTATACCACTTGTGGATTGATATTCATATTACAGCGTACGTATGGGATATGGTTTCCATATATTGGAGTTACCATATACATGCGGCTGGCATGCTTACGTGTTCCTAGTCCTACGTATTTTAGGACGGGCGTGACAGACGACTAGTCTGTCGCAAATCACGGTATGGATCACAAACAATCTGCACCGCATAAAATTTAGCATAACGTCATTTAGCATAACGTAGTCAATTAATACCAATTAAGTACAAAATTAGGTCTAAATTCACCTCTTCTGTCGTCATATCTTCGAGTGCATTCCGTAGGGCGGCCAATGTGTGAGAACGTTTGGCATCTTCCTTAGTTGGCTTCCATCGGCACATTCTAGGAAGGTTCTCGTCATACCCTCGGTTCAGTTTCGCCCGCTCCAGGGTTGGAAAGTGCTCGTATATCCATGTCTTCACGTAACCAGGTTAAAAAAAATATTAGTCCAAAAATAAACAACAATATTTAAAATTATGTATACAAGTTGACAAAGATATATCTATACATGGAGTAGAATCTGGCATCCGGATATTGTCTTCGAACCCACGCGGGATGCCGCACCAAGCTCGCGGTAAAGGTATGCTAGTATACCGCTTCCCCAAGATATTTTTTCCAATGTGTCAATGTTGTCCAAATTGAGGAGATATTTGGCATGTATGGACGTTCCAGACTTATCCGTAAGGCCAACAGCCCCTAAGATGAACTGCATATATCCGCGAGCCACATTATCGCTATTATCCATTTCGGGGTCCGGATCAGCGAATATCTCCTCCAAATATTTTAGAGGAAGTCCGTATGACTTCTTGAATTCTCGAAGACCGGTAAAACTAGTGGCATCAACTCCCAGACACCCTGATACATAATCCACAATATGGTCGTAAAAGTTGATGCTCGACTCATCAAAAGTTTGATTCATCATGACTCGACCATTAACCCTAAGTCCCAATATATGATGGACGTCATTAAGGGTAATCGTCAACTCCCCATTGGGTAGATGGAAAGTGTTGGTTTCAGGATGGCATCGTTCTACAAATGCTGATATCAGTGCATTATCCACCGTCGTATAGGAGTAGCTACCCAAATATTGTAAACTGGTGGGACTGATTTTTGCCTTCACATCGTCTCCCAATAATTCATACCTCCATGTATTGCATTTTTTTCCGTGGTTGATCACCGTCAACATACGGGAACTGTAGCGCCCCGTTCCTCCTATTCGAGGAGCGCGGCTAAGAAACACAAGACGGTATCGTTCGATCGGGATAGATTGAATTAAGAACTCGTCCTTGTTATGGATTTGTTTCTTCGGAATCGATTCCCATATTCAGTGGACCGTGCCCCCGGGATCGACTTAGCGGCAGAGTCAGGAGGGACCTCTCCGCTGCTATCTTTTATTGCCTCGGATTTCGATGTCGCTTGTTGCTTTCGTGCTTTGAGTTGGTTTTGGGATTTGCTTGTTTTCCTTGAACGGTTTCGATGGTTTTCATTGTTTTCGTTCATTGCACTGCATTTCAATTCCGAGATTGGATAGAGAGGAAGGAGTATTGATCAAGTTATTCGTGGTGCAGGTAAACAAGCAGTAGGCGGCTTGCGAGCGGAGTCGTGAAGCGTCTCTTTCCTTCTCCTTTCCTTCCAACCAAGTGAGTGGCTACCAACCCGATTAGCTAGCCCTGCTTCCAAGCTTCACACCCTAAAATCTTGCATTCTCCTTTGCCCCGATCAAACGATACCGAGTAATAATAAAACATACCAAGATAAAAAGGGAATAGACTTGATTTGTATTGCTTGTCATTCAACTTGGTAACGATTACTTACGCTGCATGCTTATTCGTTTGGAATGTTCATCATATGCTTCAATCTTAGTTAGAATACATGTTTCTTTTATAAATTGTGCTATGCATATGGAACACACTTTGATTTGGGCATAGATTGATCAGTAAGACTATGCAAAACCGTTTGGCTATGGAGCTTGCTCCTATTCGTTCGAAATTCGTTTGAAATAATTTGAACTAAATGATACTTGATCACGGACAACTTATGCACAAGGTATTTTGGCTTCCACGGACGGCCGCCAGGGCACTGGGGCCGATCCGATCCGGGCGGAAGAGTTCGTATAGTCGTTTGTCATGGACGGGATGCTATGTAGCGGGGCTCGCAACCTGCGTTGCATATCATTCTAGTCCCGAGACTATAACCCGTCCCTTTGTGGCATCATGCCAGTGATCCCTGTGTATATTTAAACATGTTGCATACTAACTTGTTTCTTCGTGGCAGGGAAGGCATGGTAAGTATTGTGCAGGTCATTCAGACGGACAGGTAAAATCCACCGAACGGTGGCACGTTCATTTCAGTAAATTCTATATGCTGCTTACTTGTAAATGAACTAAGGCAAGATAGAAACCCACAAATATGCATGCTTCATTAAACCAACGTGTTGATTGGTATAGTCAGGTTAGCTCGCCTTCACCAGTATGTTTCGACATGCTGACCCTCGTTGAAACAGGTTCTCCGCACCAAGGCGAACCGAGCGAGGAGCCGAAGTCGTCTTCCCGATCCAGTCCAGCTGTTGGCGCATCTTCACCGCGCCCCTTTGAAGCATTTTGAAGACAGGAGCTTGCACTCTTCATACACAATGCAGCTCCGTGGCAAAGCTGTCCTCTAGCCCGGAGGTTTTTATCATTTTGAAGTTATAAAGGGATGTAATGTACAGGACTGTTATCTCATTTTGAGTCAACACTTTTGTAAGCCCGTGTGGCATATTAGCTGACTCGTTCAAGAGTTTGTAATAGATGTTCATTATCAATAAAGAGAACTTTTCCATATTTCAAATCTGTGTTTCAATTTATCTGCGTACTCTGAATATGTGCTTGCTATGCAAATCATTAAAGCCTTGTGCTGGCGCAACTCCAGGCCCGTACGGCGGTCACGATTCGGGGGACGCCTCAACGATTCTACGGAATCGGGTCGTGACATAATGGTATCAGAGCACAGATTCAAGTTCCTTAGACTCTCGCACTGGAAAAGTTCCTTTAACGATCAAATTCCTATGCGAACTCTTGAACTCGCTAGGCCAAAATAAGATACGTTCATGCAATAAGTCCATAATACATTATGATCCTAATGTAATTTACCTTCTTTTGAAGGAATGGTACCAGCGCAATCTGCAGCGCAAGCACCGAACGAAACACAAGAAGGTAGTTCGGGCACTTCGGGAAGCTCTCGGAGCCAGCGAGGCATATCTCAAGTCGATCCGCTTGAGCGGATAATGCTAATGTTAGAAGCACAACGAGAAGGAGATGATGCTCGCCAAGCCAAGTTCGAAAGCAATTTAGAGACCCGATTCTCAGTCCAACAGAAGCAGGTAGATGTCCTGCAACAGATCGTTCAGACTTTGGCTGCCAATCATTCCGTTGCAACAACAACGACTCCGGTGGAACAGCCCGTGCTTGAAGTGGAGATGCCACAAATTCCAAGGCCGAAGGACGTGACTGCCTTCAACTTGGGCCACTTCAAGAAGGTCTGCAATATCCCATTCAACGGGACTGAGGACCCAGTGGTAGCTCTAGATTGGCTAGCCGAACTTGAAAATCACTTCGCTCTGCTAGAGTCCCCGAAGAGAAGCGCGTCGCCTGCGCCCAACTTCAGCTCCGCCTCAACGCGCACGATTGGTGGAACGTGCATCGACGATCTCTCCAATTTGATCACGGAGAGGAGGCGATCTCGTGGACGACTTTTCGTGCCGCATTTGAAGAGGAGTTCATACCCCCTCCAGTACAACGTCGGATAAAAAACGAGTTCGTGCAGCTGCGGCAGGGCAGTATGACAGTTAAGCAATATTCCACCGAATTCAACCGACTCTCCAAATTCGCTAGGGCCTATTTACCTGATGCAACGAGTCGAGCTAGAAGGTTTGAAGGCGGATTGCGCCCTGCCATCCATGCGCACGTGGTCAATAATCAGTATGGAACAATGCGTGAAGTCATGAATCACGCCCTATCCCTTGAACCACAGTATCCTCACGTTTCCACCGGTGCTATGCATACCTACAATCACAAACGCCAAGGCAACGAGAGAGGAAACAACGCTGCAAAGCGACAAAACAACGGTGGTCAGAATAAGAGAAATACAGGAGTGCGTTGTGAGCACTGCCACAGGCCGGGGCACACAATCGTTAATTGTTACTTGAAGAATGGATCTTGTTACAACTGTGGCGGAAACGAACACTTGATTCAAAACTGTCCGCTCCCAGATCGCCGCCAGCAACAAAATAATCCCTAACGGTTGGTTCTATTCCTAAGTTTCAGGACGAAACTTCCAATTGGTTGGGTAGGATGTAGCGCCTCGTTCCTCCTATTCGAGGAGCGCGGCTAAGAAACACAAGACGGTATCGTTCGATCGGGATAGATTGAATTAAGAACTCGTCCTTGTTATGGATTTGTTTCTTCGGAATCGATTCACATATTCAGTGGACCGTGCCCCCGGGATCGACTTAGCGGCAGAGTCAGGAGGGACCTCTCCGCTGCTATCTTTTATTGTCTCGGATTTCGATGTCGCTTGTTGCTTTCGTGCTTTGAGTTGGTTTTGGGATTTGCTTGTTTTTCTTGAACGGTTTCGATGGTTTTCATTGTTTTCGTTCATTGCACTGCATTTCAATTCCGAGATTGGATAGAGAGGAAGGAGTATTGATCAAGCTGTTCATGGTGCAGGTAAACGAGCAGTAGGCGGTTTGCGAGCGGAGTCGTGAAGCGCCTCTTTCCTTCTCCTTTCCTTCCAACCAAGTGAGTGGCTACCAACCCGATTAGCTAGCCCTGCTTCCAAGCTTCACACCCTAAAATCTTGCATTCTCCTTTGCCCCGATCAAACGATACCGAGTAATAATAAAACATACCAAGATAAAAAGGGAATAGACTTGGTTTGTGTTGCTTGTCATTCAACTTGGGAACGATTACTTACGCTGCATGCTTATTTGTTTGGAATGTTCATCATATGCTTCAATCTTAGTTAGAATACATGTTTCTTCTATAAATTGTGCTATGCATATGGAACACACTTTGATTTGGGCATAGATTGATCAGTAAGACTATGCAAAACCGTTTGGCTATGGAGCTTGCTCCTATTCGTTCGAAATTCGTTTGAAATAATTTGAACTAAATGATACTTGATCACGGACAACTTGTGCACAAGGTATTTTGGCTTCCGCGTACGGCCGCCAGGGCACTGGGGCCGATCCGATTCGGGCGGAAGAGTTCGTATAGTCGTTTGTCATGGACGGGATGCTATGTAGCGGGGCTCGCAACCTGCGTTGCATATTATTCTAGTCCCGAGACTATAACCCGTCCCTTTGTGGCATCATGCCAGTGATCCCTGTGTATATTTAAACATGTTGCATACTAACTTGTTTCTTCGTGGCAGGGAAGGCATGGTAAGTATTGTGCAGGTCATTCAGATGGACAGGTAAAATCCACCGAACGGTGGCACATTCATTTCAGTAAATTCTATATGCTGCTTACTTGTAAATGAACTAAGGCAAGATAGAAACCCACAAATATGCATGCTTCATTAAACCAACGTGTTGATTGGTATAGTCAGGTTAGCTCGCCTTCACCAGTATGTTTCGACATGCTGACCCTCGTTGAAACAGGTTCTCCGCACCAAGGCGAACCGAGCGAGGAGCCGAAGTCGTCTTCCCGATCCAGTCCAGCTGTTGGCGCATCTTCACCGCACCCCTTTGAAGCATTTTGAAGACAGGAGCTTGCACTCTTCATACACAATGCAGCTCCGTGGCAAAGCTGTCCTCCAGCCCGGAGGTCTTTATCATTTTGAAGTTATAAAGGGATGTAATGTACAGGACTGTTATCTCATTTTGAGTCAACACTTTTGTAAGCCCGTGCGGCATATTAGCTGACTCGTTCAAGAGTTTGTAATAGATGTTCATTATCAATAAAGAGAACTTTTTCATATTTCAAATCTGTGTTTCAATTTATCTGCGTACTCTGAATATGTGCTTGCTATGCAAATCATTAAAGCCTTGTGCGGACGCAACTCCAGGCCCGTACGGCGGTCACGATTCGGGGGACGCCTCAACGATTCTACGGAATCGGGTCGTGACAGGAACTCTCCTGAAAAGTAAACAATTGGATGAAGTGATACCTCTATGTAAAATGTACTTATCTATAAATAATTGGATGAACTTTGAACTTACAACTACATATAAAATTCTCATAACGTAATGTACTTACCGGATTGTTCCATATTTGGTATGCAATATGGTTTTCGATCGACGGTAACATAGAGCAACCGTTTGGACGAGTCTCGACTGGACTATGTGGCTGCTCAGAAGGTCCTGAACCATCAGTAGTCCGGTTTTCGAGGGGTTGTGGGAGACTCTCGACAGGACTATCTGCAGGCTGCGAAGGTCCTGAACCATCAGAGGCCGATGTGGGACATTTGGCATGTCCTCATCGGAGGAGGAAGAAGAACCGGAAGAACTAGGAGGAGCACGTCTCTTCGAACGAGTGACAGTCTTCTTCGTCCATCGACGTTTTCTTACTTCAGGGCGTGCTTCGGGCTCGCGGATAGTGACACCTGGTGCAATAGTACGCGAAACATTGCGTTCCTTACGCATCGACGCAGTAGGGCGTCTTCTGATGATATCTTCATCCACAGTGCCCTTCCGAGGGTCATGACTATAAGACAAAAAATAAAATTTTATTTAACATTCTAAATTAATTTAACATTCAGGACTGTAGAAATTCCTACAGTCCTATACGTATACAGGACTGCAGAAATTTCAACAGTCCTAATTTTTTAGGACTGTTGAAATTTCTACAGTCCTTTATAAATTTAGGACTGTAGAAATTTCTACAGTTCTTCATTTATATAGGACTGTAGATTTCTCTACAGTCCTAAATCTATATGGGACTGTAGAAAATTCTGCAGTCCCGCCCGATACTGCTCGACACTGTCGACGATTGTCGACATTGTTGTCCTAAAATCGGGTTCGACCATGTAAGTAAACGTCTAAACTACATCCTAAACTCCATTCAGGACTTGTATGCCCTCATTTGAAGAATGGAAAGAAAATCACTCAAAATTTTCGAAATGCAATAGAATTTTTTAAATTTTTGGGAGAATTTTGTAAATGCAATAGAACAAGGAGAAAGAAGATTTGTAACTTGATTCTTTCGAGACTTTGGGAGCCATCGACAAGGAGGAGGACGAACTCGAGCAGTAGGGCTCCGGCGGGAGGGGGGAGGGCTCCGGTGGCTTTGGGAGGGTTTGGGAGGAGGGTTTCAAGTTTGATCTAGTATGAGTAAAAAATGGGCTAGTGTGAGTAAACTTTGTTCATTAATGGACTAGCCTCAATCCTGGACTAACCCTGAGTAAACTTTGTAGTGCCCTTATAAATTCCCTATGATACCAAATATTACTCATTGCATGTCACCAAGATGTCACTTATTATAATTCATTTTTACAAGATTATTGAATTTGTCTTCGAGCAATTTATCTATTGGCAAGGGTTGTCATGGCCCAGCTTTCAGAGAGGTAGGGATGAGGGACTGAGCGAGCAAGGCCTTGCATTATATATTTTTTATCATTTGGAATAAATATCATTATTATATTAAAATATCAGAAGTACGAAAAAAATTATGTTAATATAGGATTAGAAATATAATCTTTACGTTAAAATAAATATTATTATTATTATTATATTAAAATATCAGAAGTACGAAAAAGTGTGTTAAGAAAAAATGTTCCCGTATAATTATTTCTCGTAGAATTTTTCATATACTTATTAATATTATAATGAAGTTCTAAGAAACAATTATATTTCTTAAGCTAAATTAGACTATTGAAATTGCCAATTTTATTAAATTAGTTGGGACTAGTTCTTTGTTTTTGTTTTTGTTTTATTTCACGTCACTGGTTTACAAAACCAATTCCCAGACTTTCTCTACCACTATTTTCTTTTTCAAAAGTCCGTGCTACAAAAACTCTGTAATCTAGATTTCTCTTTGGTCAAAACACGCCGACACTGGTAGCAAAAACAATAATGAAGTCTAAAATTGTCACAAAAAAAACAAAAAACAAAAATTGGGGTAAGACAACATCCTACCACTAATTAACATTGGATGTTTGTAGACGGTCACAAAATTTACAGATCAGACAGAAAAGGATGTGAATATATAAGAAAACAAATAGAATCAAAGTAGTTCTAGAAACAGGCATTGCTTTTAAACAGCTACAGTTTCTTACCTTTCCCATATCTCTGTGTTCATAGTGGAAAATAGTCTTGTTAAATGCGACTGTTTAAATTCTACCAAGAAATAATGCATTATTGAATTTGAATGGCTTTACATTACCAACACATTTTACGTATCAATTAAATAGCATTAAAGGTTACATTATTGAATTTGATACCACTCTACAATACCAATTTTTTTCTTAAGAACACAATGAGAGAAGGATGCAAGATGACTAGTAAATCGCTTCAAGTTCTCCCTGGCAATGATTGGCTCAAAAATTCTCCTTTTTTAGTGACGGGACGCTGTTAAAAGTTGACTGGGACAATGCTAAAAGGAAAAGAAAAATTCGTAGTTCTAGTAACTACTACTCCAGAGGGGTTTGTGTAAGGTCATCAATCCAACTGGCTGGTCAATGGCATCTCCTCATCTGGATTGTCCAGCTCTTGTTCAACTCCTTTAACCTGTAATTAGCAAGGGAATTCAGAAATCATCAAACAGGACATGACTGAATAACAATGACGAAGAAAGTTTTCAAATTAAAAGGTAGAGCAATAGGAAATTTTCATTCCTGTCATGCTAGGTTCCATTTATCGTTGGCTATTAGGCAGACTGGATTCCGTATGTTTGGAATCTAGCGTCGAAAACCCCCTAATACAACACAAAAAGATCTTTGCATCACCAAGACGACGCTCTTAGTTACATGACTCCACGTATATTAGCCATGAATTTGCCCCCATCGCACCCCCACCCTTCTTCTTAGTTCTTGCCCACTGCATAGCTGTCAGAGGTGAAAAGTGCACTTTAGGCGCTAAGGTCCTTCATCGCACATCCATCTCATCTCCAAATTTGGCTATACTTTGAAAAGCTTCCCTTGGTGCCAAGCAAGGCACGTGCCTGGCTTAAGCAACGCCTCACTTGGTGCCAAGCTTCTTGCACAGGTGCTCTTTTTTAACAACGAACCATCCTCCATTCCCCAACTTCAAGCAATTGTGACCACCAATTGATCATCACTACACGCATGTTAAGAGACTCCAAATTCAAGACCTCTAAAGTCCTATTAAATTATTGTAATAAATTATTAGTTAAAAAAAAAAAAAAACCCTATTTTAGACCAATTTGGATTGAAAGTGGGATCTCACAAGTGACAAATATAAAAGTAATATATGGGTAAATATCATTAAAAACACCCTAATGTATGGCCCAGCATGAGTAAACCCCCTATATGTTTTTTTCCAACAAGTTAGCCCCTTCCTTATTGTTAAATATCAGGAAAATTTCCCCAAAAGTTATCTTTGTTGTAGTCTAATTTCTTAGACTATGAGAGGAAAGATGGAGAGAGGAGAGAAGTCTCAGATGTATTGAAATATGCAAGCAAGCAAGTAACCCCAGAAAGGATATGTTGATAACTTTATATACATGGTCTTCAGAGATGATCAACATCAATCTTCAGGGATGATAAGCAATAATTTTCATGTAGCATATTAAAGCGAGTTTATGGGGATATAGACTTCACCAGAATCTTGATTCAGAAAACCCCTTGGACAAAACACTAATCGGGGAGGGAGGTGCGAAGATGAGTCGATTTCGATACGTCTTCAGGACGTGCGAATATCTAGAAGTATGATCAACCCAATGTGGATACCTCGTTAAAACCTTCTTTGGTGTCAAAAATCCAATGAGAAAAAAATGTCCTTAAGCTAGAAAAAAGAGTACATTAAGGTCAAGTAAGTATACTTTAGAATACTTTCCCTGATTTCGACAATATCCCAAACTACGAGCATTGTAATAAAGCCTCTGCAATCCGATCCTTTGAACGGTCTTCTGGAAAGTGGACTTAGTGAATATGTCAGTCAAGTTGTCCTGGGATAGGATTTGCTTGACTTCAATCTTTTGTTATTATTGATGCTGATGCGAGAAGAACTTATGCACGATGTACTTGGTACTGTCTTCCTTGATGTAGCCCGTCTTCATCTAGTCAATGCATGCGACATTGTCTTCATATATTGTCATTAGAACATTATTGTTAGAAGAGAATATGCTCGCAGTCCGAATATGCTCAATCACGATTCACAACCATATGCACTCCCGGATGGCATCATGAAGTGCGATGAGCTCGGATGATTTGAATAACTGGCAATCAGGGTTTGCTTTGCAGACTACCAAGATATCGATGTACTGCAAAATAGTAAAAACATAAAAACATTAGGATCTCGCCTTGTGTGGGTAAGATAAATAACCGACATCCGCATATTCGACAAGGCAGACATCATTCCGAGGATCAAGGGTGATTGATCCATTCTAAGATGTAGTACCCTTAAGATAACAAAAAATGTCTTTAGTGTCATTCCAGTGGTGGTGTGTTGACACCGCTAAATCTAGCCAAGATATTCACAGCAAACGAGATGTTTGGTCTAGTGCATTGAGCTAAGTGCAATAATGCACCTATTTCATCATCATCTTTTTTAGGACGAAATGAGTCTCGTTTAGCATCTAGAGAATAAATGATCATGGGTATACTCAAGAGTTTTGCTTTGTCAATGTTAAACAGACACCTTCATGGTGTAACTTGATTGGTAAACCAAAACATCATCTCGATGCAATGCTCAAGCTGCGGGCCTACGCAGAAACGAGTATTCCCCATATCCTTCATCTCAAATTTTGACTTCACATGAGAGAGTTATCTCAAGCTCTTCAGGAGTCCCAATGAGATTCATGCCATCGACATAGAATGCTACAATCACAAATCTGAAATGTGATTTCTTGGTAAATATGCAAGGCATACTTCATTATTCACATACCCCTGACTGATCAAATACTCACTTAGACGATTATACAATATCCGTCCGGATTGTTGTAATATGTAAAATGAACGTTTCAACCTGATTGAGAGTGTGTTCCGACGTCTAGAACTATTTTTATCGACGTGATTAAGAGTGCATTCCGATGTCTAGAACAATTTGTATCGGTCATATAAAGTCCTTCAAAGATCTTCATATATAACTCAGTATCTAACTCCACGTACAGATACATTGTAACTACATCCATCAGTTGCATGTTCAGTTTTTTGGAAACTATCAAACTAACAAGGTAGTTGGACATAACAACGTCCATAACGGAATAATACATCTCGTAATCAATCTCAGGACGTTGAGAGTAAGTCTTGTGTCACGAGTGTACTTTATATCGCATTATTTCATTCATCTCATTACATTTCCTTATAAAGACCTACTTGTATCCGAAAGGTTTTACATTGGGTGGTGTTAGAACTACAGGTCCGAACACTTTTTTCGTTAAGGAATCTAACTCGACCTGAATTGCTTCTTTCCATTTTGACTTGTCAATTCTACCTTGACATTCAACGGAATGCGATTTAATATCGCACTTTATTATTTTAGTAGTCATTGTATATGCAAAAATATCATCGATGATTATCTCTTTCATGTTCCATAACTCATCTAAGTATGCATATTGGACATAAATTTTCTTACTCTCGAATATAGGATATTGTGCACTCATCTCTTCCATGACGCTTTCATAATCTGGAGTAACCTCATTAGTTGGACAGTTTGAGATAGCTACAGGATTCGGGGGTCTCACGCTCCTCCTCTTTCGGGGAAGAGAATCATTTGAACCGAGTGGTCTGCCATGCTTCAGGCAGAGGACATATGATTGGTTAGCCGCCGGTGTACTGTGTCGCACTTTAGGTGCAGCATGTCGTCCTTCAGGGACAACATCGTACCGTCCTCCAAGGGCGACATTTTCTTTAGGGAAAGTTTTGAAGTAGGTATATGTGATGCGTTACCATCTGAAGATCTAGGATCCCCCATACTTCATTATTACACTGAGCAGTACGAGGATCGAGAAGAGACAATGGAAACAAACTAGGTCAAATAATGTCGTTCTTCAGGAACGTTGACGTTCTCATCTCCTAACAACGGAAAGAATGTATCATCAAAGTGACAATCCGCAAATCTGGCAATAAAAAGATCGCCTTTCAAGGGCTTTAAATAGCGAATAATCAATGGTGAATCATAACCGAGATAGATTTCTATCTTTCCCGATGGCCCATTTTGGTACGTTGTGACGGCGCAACTGGCACATACGTTGCACACACATTAATGCCTAAATACGAAATGTAAGGTTCGTACTTAGTGACCAACTATAACGTGAATAGGGTTAGGTAACAACGAGCCTCAGACGAACCAACATGCTTGTATGCAATATTGTATAGCCCCACGCAGAAACAGGGAGTTTGGTGTGTATCATCAAAATCCTAGTGATCTATTGCATACACTTGATAAATGCTTATGCGAGACTGTTTTGGATATGAACATTGGGAACTGGATGTTCAACGTCAATCCCAAGGGACATGCAATAGTCATCAAATGCCTTTGACATAAATTATCCGGCACTATCAAGTCTTATAAACTTTATATGATAATCTGGGTGGTAGACCAACAGCTTGATTAGTTATGTCGAGTTTTGCAAATGCAACATTCCTTGTGGACAACAAGCATACATGTGACTAACGAGTCGATACATCAACCAATACCATGAAATATTTAAATGGTCCACATTATGGTTAGATTGGTCTACAGATATCCCCTTGTACCCGTTATAGAAAAGAGGGTCAAAGTATATCTTTGCGAGGGACGGTCTTGGATTCAATTTTCCTAAAGAACATACTTGGCAAAGTGTATTGGAATAAGCGAAATCCTTATTGTCGCTAAGGTGATGCACGTATGTAGGTTTAAGTATACAACGCATCAAGTCTCGACCCGAGTGACTCAGACGGCCTTATGCCAAATCATAAACATGTTCATCTTGGCCGAAGAAGATCGGTTACGTGATGTGCCTCTATCCCTCGAATGGTTGTAGAATACAACCTCATTCGGGAGGTGAGTCATCTTTTCCATGATATGCTTCTGGTCATATCCATTGGAAGTTATGTAAAGATGCTTCACTCTATTTTCTTCAGTAGTTTCAGCATGGTAATTGTTTTATCTGATATCCTTAAAACTCGACAGCATTCTTCTGAAACGAAAAGAATAAAAGGCATCTTCAATGACAAATTATGTACCATTGGACAATATGAAATAGACAATTTTGTACCCCTCTATCAGGTTTGAAAAATATTTTTGCTCTAAGGAGAATAATATGCATAGGGACGAAGTTAGAAAAATATTTCCGCTCAAGGAGAATAGTATGCGTAGTTGAACTGGCTACTAGACATCTAACTTCCTCATGTATCATACCTGAGCAAAATTTAATAAATTTGGTCACATGTATGCAAAAATATGAAATTCAATTATAATGCAGACAAAAGCTTTATTAAAATAATATATAATTCGAAATGAAACTATAATTCATTATTTATTAATCCTAAAACATGAAGGCATCCATCTATATATTCCTCCATCTGCTGGTGGAATTCTCCAACATCAAAAGTAGTGTCCCAACGGGTCATCTACTTGGGCGAAATTTCTCTCTATTGCAGTCATGAATGATACTCTCTACTTTTGGACAGATACTCCACAATTTCGATATTAATGGTCTTTCATGCCACAACGATAAAAAAGAAGTAAAAGCATGATCATTCTTCTTCTTGAAGTTGTCAGGCTTAAGAGCCAAACGGACATTTTATTTGTCGTGGTTTTCCCTTTTTTGACCTTGGTTTCTCTTCCTTTTCGTGTGGTTGGATTTCTATGTCCTGCTACAACCCATATTCTGGTCGTTGGTTTTGGCGTCTGGCATACCTTACATTAGCTTCAAGCAACGGAATGGCATTCACGCCAATGGAGCGGACATGATAGTCCTTCATCATGTGGTCATTCTTTTCAGCAAGCAACATAAGGAAAATCAAATCCGAGAATTTGGTAAATTTTCTTGCTTTATATTGTTGCTGCAGGAGCATATTAGAGGCATGGAAAGTTGAGAAGTCTTCTCCAGAAGATTAGCCTTAGTCGTCTTCCTTACAAAATTTAAGGATTGATCTGATCCGAAATACTTCATAATTGTACTCATTCACGGACTTAAAAGTCCTAAAACTGGAGGTTTTGCTAATCAATGTCTTGCTTCGGTCAAGTAAATCATTATGGTCAAAAAGTTCTTAAAGAGCCAACCAAAGAGACCGAGGATCCTCTTCAGCAAGGTATTCCATTTGCATTGCTTCAGACATATGCTTTCGAATAAAGATCATTGTGAGTGCCTTCTCAACTTCATATGCTTGATTGTCGACCGCAATTGTTGCTCTTAGTTTCTTTGTAATAAGATGGAGTTTGACATCTTGTACCTACTTTAGGTAGTTTCTTCCTAAAACTTCGATTGTTGTAAAGTCTAGCTTGTTCAGATTCGACACTACAATGGAGGAGGAAAATTAAAACTTCAAGTTCTAAGAAAATGGATTAATAGTGTGGAACTTTAGGTTCACAACATGTAATGATGAATTTTAATTTTCAATTTTTTTCGGTATATTACGAACTTCGGTTTCAAGATAAACTTCATGTTCAATATGAACTTCGGGTACTTAAATATGAGTTGTAAGTTCTTATGAACTTCAGGTTCAATATGATCCGTACAAGCTTCAACGATAATTCCTGCGACATAAGTAAATGTCAACAAACAAACTCGCTAAGGACAGCACCAAATGCACTACCCACAGGATTGTAGCTTCTATTTGGTTTACTAGGATATACACCGAGTGCTTTCCTGCAAATATTGTTGTGAATTATCGACTTCCTAGGGACGTGCACCGAGTGGTTCCTTATTAATGCAAGATTAAACAACGTGCACCGAATGCAATATTTGCTTAAAAAGCAAAGCTAACAACGCAATATAGCATTGCAAATTAGTACAACTACATGTTCAAGTTTGAACTTCAGGTTTAAGAGGGGCACAAAGCACCTGACGGGGGTCCCACCGATAACATGTTGTAGTCTAATTTCTTAGACTATAAGAAGAGAGATGGAGAGAAGAGAGAAGTCTCGGATGTATTTAAATATGCAAGCAAGCAAGTAACCCTAGAAAGGGTATGCTAATAGCTTTATATACATGGTACAATTGATTACAGTAGAAAGCCATCATATTTCTACGATATAGACATTAGTTGGCACAATCATAATATATGTTAGATATAACTAACTACAACAATCCTAACATAAAAAAAAAACCTACTGTTTTATTTTTTCACTAGTTTGCTCCTTCCATTATCAGGCCTATAACAATTTTTGTTTGCTTTCTTAAAATAAGATCAAAATACCCCCTTTCTTCTTCATTTTCCTAACCAAAGTTTAAGTATCCGCCGATACTAATGAAATTGTCGATGTAAATTGATACCCTCTTGAAACCAACCCAACCAACCCAGAACTACCTTATACTCATAGGAAGGCTATAAAACCTATAGCGAAACCGAGTTTTTGAAACCCATAGATGTTGATAATCTATACAGATCATGGACATAATTGCTTAAAGGCCAGTTATTTTAATTGTATTTTGTTTGATGCTAATGGTTTAATACCATATTTTTTCTCTTATTCTAATTTGCCAACAACCAACACATCTTAATCCTTAACATTGGGAATTAAACCTGAAGCTTTTATTAATCTGAACCAACTAGTATAATAGATTTTTTTAAGTTATTTTACACCTGTAAGGTAGTTATTTCTAAAGTTATATTGTGAAATGCTGAAAAAGCTTTAAGTTCCTCCAAGATCCATGGTTATGTTGTTAAACTGTAGAAGCTTAAGATAATCAAAACTCTTTTAGCCAGGAATGGTCTCGCATGCACATGCAACCAGGCTGTTGGGGACGGGGGCAATAAAGTTTGGTTAAGTAATGATAAAGAAAGGGATATTTTTGTCTTCTAAAAAAAATCTTTTGGGGTCTCTACTGATGAAAGGGGCTAACTCATAAGAGAAACATGGGGGGAGAGGAGAGGGGTGGGGGGGTCCTTATATTTACCCTTAATCTATTGTGGCATTTAATGTCCTCTAATCAGGCAACCAGAAGATACCTACAATCCCTTAATAATATCTATTGGTAGCAATCTAAGGG
The DNA here is from genome assembly GCA_036927795.1 of Iris macrosiphon. Classification (NCBI taxonomy): domain Eukaryota; kingdom Viridiplantae; phylum Streptophyta; class Magnoliopsida; order Asparagales; family Iridaceae; genus Iris; species Iris macrosiphon. The sequence continues at coordinate 131,391,800 of JAYESA010000002.1, forward strand.
TTATATTTTAAAGCTTAAGAAGTACTTCATTGCAATGCTGCATAAAATGGTCGCTTAGGCTCCTCCAAGATCATCTGCACGTCGCGTGGTGCCTAGGGCATTTATCCCAAATGGCCTGAACCATTTATGTAGAAGGCATATGCGTAGGCGATGCATAACTCCACATATGCCAGCCTAAGGCCTATTGTAGACCACTTGACCTTTCTAGGGCAGCTAGGTGTTACGGACTTTTCGGTCACTTTGTGGTGCACATCCTTCATCCTCGAGGATGAAGACTCGTACACGCCTCCCAACCCACCAACCCCCTAGCTATAATGCTAAGTGTGTGTGTGTGTTGGTGGTGTGTTTGTGTATGTGGGGGAGGGGTTGGGGGGTTAGGGGGGTTGGGGGGGGGGGGGGGGGGGGGGGGGGGGGATTGAGGGGGGAATAGTGGGGCAAAGAGAGATTGGAAAGTCAGAAAGCATCATGGATAGCTGGTGAGCAAATGAAACCCATCTGCCTCATATAAGGGGAAGGGCCTTACATAAGTGGTTATGGTTGTGCCATTTATCCATCATGTAACGGATCATGTAACGGATGCAAACGAATGGAACTTTATAAACCTAAGATATTTACAAGATGATTATGATAAATATTTACAAGCCTATAAAATATAAATATCTACAACTTCTAGAAAAGGCATAATAAATCCATATACCTAGAGAGTCCAACACAACTCTGGAACATTCTAAAAGACTCCTAGAGATTACCCCCCTCTTTAAAGGCTATGCAAAAATTCTTGTTTGTGCAACTCCCGATTCCTGAACCATTTGTGTCGACGCCCTCGTCGACGGCTACTTTGAATCTCCAATTGGCTTCCATTTGTCGAACGAAGTAGTAATGGTCGCCGCAAAACCTGTCATTGGGAAGGGACCTTCGTAGTTGCTGATTGGTCGCCTTGTGCACCATGTTAAACGCCTCAAATCATTGGATACGAGTTCCATGAACACCATGTCTCTTCCTCCTATTGAGAAGGCCTTCGCCTCGTGTCAGCACAATTCTTCGTCACCTATGTAGCTTCCTCTAGAAATTGGCCGACTAACATTTTTCTTCTCAAAATTGGTCCACTGTAGAAGTGTTTTCTGTGGTCCCCCCATCAATGGCACGAGAAGAGGCTCGAGCGGATTGTCGGGTCATTAATTTACCTTATCTCATAGCACACGTAGTCCTTTATACCTCTGTACATGTGAGATCTATAATAATTCCGCTAACCATATATACAACAACCCACCTGATATAATCAGACTCCTTAAGCAACTCCTAGTGTGAGCAACTCCGTTTCTGCATGAACGCATGTCTCCCTTGGTATAGAGAAGTCCCTCCTTCGGCCAAAACTTAAACGTCTTTCCTTCTCGAAAAAGTTGCTGGTATATTCGTGTCGTGGGATCCTCAAGTATGCCCTCCTCGACACGATCAAGAACATCTCATTTAGCAAACGTATGGTTGTCACATTGTCCTCCCCATTGTTGGTGCTATGATTTTCTTGACTTGTCTCAACTTGATAACATTATCCACCTCCCCCTGAAAAAGTAGCTCCTTGTACTTGGGACCCTCCCTCAAACTCTACAATGATGCCACTAGCCTCAAACGGAATATTTCTTCCATGAAGTCCTCCATCTCGAGCACCATTAAGAAGGCATCTTCTCATGCTTGATGTCTTCGAGTTATTTGGCAAAGAGCTTTGAACATTGCCCGCTCAACTCAAGCAACACTCACCATGCATGACAAACCTTCCTTCATAATGTTGACGACGCCCAAGTATGGCATTAGAAATATCTTAGTCGAAATTACAAATCCATGTCAAGTATTATCTTGAAGTCATTAAACAATATAGCGATGAAATCGACAAGCCCTCTAATCTCTCACTTTCATGCGAACTCCTTTGGCCACCGCCTGCATGAGGCGCACCGTAGGGCCTGATTGCCTTCATCTTGTCCGAATGTCTATCTAATACTAGATCAAAGCATCAGACATGAATGTCTGAGATGATTTCGTGAGTGGTGTATGTTAGCCGTGAGTGGTGTATGTTAGCCCGTCCGATCTTGCCATCGATCCTCACACCAACGTACATAAGCTCCTTGGTTAGAGTCCTCATCACAGTGAGCTTGCTCTTTCGGCATTGAGTAAACACAATGCTCCCATATGTGCTCCTATTTCGTAAACTTTAACGTCCTCGACCTCCTCGCGTTTTACGACGGCTTTTACGGAGACATTATACGGAGATAATTTGGTAAATTACTATTTTTTTTGAAGAAACAAGTTTCTATTAGTTATATTGAGATTATTAAGGGTGTGTTTGGAAACAGTGTTTGGAAAACATAACTGGGGTTTGTTGGAGGTAAGCCACCAAGCTCAAAAATACAAATTTGTGGTGTGTTTGGAAATGTTTTAGGAATTAGATAAAACTCCATTCTTGACTCCAAAATATCATTAAAATTATGGTTAGTAAAACTCCAATATGCGTGGATTTTTGTGGAACGTCATTCTAAACTACGCTTCTTTTATCTTTTTTACAAAACTCCAATATTGACTCTAAGTTCCCAACCGCTTCATAACCTAAATATAACCCCAGTTTCGAGAATAATCAAAGTCAGTATCAAATTTCCAAAATCCAAAATAAACTTCGCTCCCAAACTAGGCCAAACTAAGCCTAAGGATATGTTTGATAGAGTTACATCGACTAAACGAACTTATTGGAGGAGATACTAAACGATATGTTTGATAGAGTTACATCGACTAAACGAACTTATTGGAGGAGATACTAAACGATATGTTTGATAGAGTTACATCGACTAAACTAAACCATTTCAAATTATCATTGACTTACATCAAGGATTAGCTTTAAGTCATTTATTTTTTTGCGATAGCTAAGCATGAAATTATTAGGCATATCCAAGAGAAGATTTCACAGTGTACAATATTTGTTGCAGTGTAGTCAAAGGCGCGCCTCAGGCGCACCTAAGACGCGTCTTGCTCTTAGGCGCAGGGGCAGCGCCTCAGGGCACTCCAGGCGAGGCGCAATTCTTAAGGCGCACCTAAGGCGCGCCTAGGTGAGCCTTTTTTGAGCGCCTTGGAATAGCTAAGGCGCGCCTTGAAAATCTTGTGAAAAAATAACATGTTTAAACTATTTTTTTAACTGTTGTACTGTTTTTAGACTGTTTTTTGAGCTGATGTACTTTTTTTTATTATTTTCTCTCTCACTCACTCAATTCAAAGTGATTGCAACCTAGACATGGAAAAATTTGAAGCACATGTTTATCAATGTAGAAATTCGATGTGAATATATATATATATATATATATATATATAATTTTTGTGCCTCGTGTCGCTCGGGCGCGCGCCTTAAGTGCGCCTTGCGCCTCGGGCGATTTGGACCCTTTGCGCCTTGAGTGTGCCTTGCGCCTTTGACTACCTTGATTTGTTGATGAAATTGTGTTGGTAAATAAGAGTGGAGTACAATTAAAACGTAAAATGCATGCGTGGGCAGAAACTTTGAAATCTAAGGAACTTAAAATTAGTAATTCAAAGGAGAGTAAATTAAATGTCATTTCAACAGAAGTAAAAAAGAAATGATGGGGAGTCCATATAGATGGACAAAAGATACCTAAGAGTAATAGTTTTCAGTATTTATGATTAGTCATTCATCATGATGAAGATACTGTGCAGGAGTGTTAGTCAAAGAGGATTTCAAAATCATATCATGTGTTTCTAAAATCAAGTATTAGTCATTTGGGATTCAAATATAGTATTCTAAAATCAGGTGTTACTCATTTGCGGTTCAAGTCTCAGACTTCTAAATCAGTTGTTAGTCATTGATGACCTTAAATTCCTTGCATCTAGGAGTGTCAATCAGATACCATATTTTACTGTTTGTTTCTTCCAAACAAAAACACATGTTTTGATTGTGCGACTTTAAATCCCATCTAATGAGAATAAAACATGGTAGTCAAAGGCGCGTCTTACAGAAAGGCGCAGTAGTTGTGCCTCGCACTTCACTAGACAAGACGCATTTCTCCAGGCGCACCCAAGACACACCTTAGATGCGCATTTCTGCAAAGCGCAACCAAAAAAGGCGCGCCTAGGTGCGCCTTGATTTTTTTATTTATACAAAAACCTTTAAGGCATGGAGATAATTCTTACTTCATACAAGTAGTTAGTTACACTTGAACTGAAAAAACTGAAATTTACTAAAAACGTGGTAGGGATAATACAAACTCTTGTTAGTTCTGTTGATTGTTACTATTGCTCTGTTAGTTCACTTGGTTATGTTTTAACATATTTTTTAGTTTTTAATATGTTATTTGATTTTATTTCTTACATTATTAATTTATTTATTTATCTATGTATATTTTTATTATTTTTTATATTTGTGCCTCGCTTTGTTCGGGCGCGCGCCTTAACTGTGCCTTGCGCCTTGGGCTATATGGACCTTTATGCACCTTGAGTGCGCCTTGCGCCTTTGACTACCTTGGAATAAAGTCGAGTGACTCACAATCTTTCCTCCTCCTCCCTCTTCTCTAACCTATGAACTTCAATCTCCACATCCTCCTCATGGTCGAGTTATAACAACCGAACATCGCAACCGCCACGTCTTGGTCATACCTCGCCATAGAATCCACCATCGATAGCATCGACGGCTATGCCACTGCAAGGAGTTCCTTGTGGGAATAAATCCCATCCAGTCATTGTTTATCACTGTTTCTTAGCGACATTACAATGGAGGGGCTCGTCAATCGGATTCCTTTGTTGCCTTCTCGAGGAGCCTCATTTATATATAGTCGGTAAGAGTAACCCTAGCAGATAGACCACCATGATGAACACACATGATGATTGGACACCATTTGAGAATCAAAAGGAGTAAAAGTATGAGTATGTGTTGGAGAATGTTATGTAAGGTATTTTCTTCTGGTAAGTGTGAAATGGAAGAGCTCATAGCAGTAAATTGGTAGCTTTAAAGTTTGGAGATATGTACATTTAATTTTATTGATGAGATTAATAATTTACCAAGAGGTTTAACTATTCTACAATTTGATTTTTTTTTATCACAGAAACATACTTTTTTAATTCCTTACTACTACTTTAATTTCTCTTTGAAGGTTAGGTGATTTATATGATGAAGATTACCTAGGTTAGTTAATTTGTTGGACAGTTTTTGAAAGACAGTTTTTGAAACATAGTGTGGTTGTATTTCCAGAATCACAACCACAATTGTAGTTATTCTATAATCATTGTGATTTATATGAAATCACTGCAGCTATGATAATCACAACCACACCATGTTTCTGGAATCTCGTTTGACTAACCCCAGAGAAGAATGTCATGCATAAAATTAAAATATGATGGTTGAAATTGAGGAGCTTCTACACTACTTTGTGATTGCAAGATACCTCTAAAGTTGACATTTTCTACAAGATTGATCAAAGTTTTCTACAATATTGATCAAAGTGTTGTTAAATTAAGAAACATGATATCCAGAAAGTTAGTGTAGCCGAAATGAGAATGCTAAGGTGGATTAGTCACAGTATATTAAAGAATAGAATAAGAAATCAGTATTCCCAGGAAAAGTCAGCGGTGGTGCCAATTAAGGACAACATAATATAAAACCGTCTTAGGTGGTTTGGACATGTGCAACGCAGATCATTAGATGCTTTTGTAATGAGGAGGTGATAATATAGTAGTTTATAGAGTCGCTAGGACTGGAGGTAGGTCTAGATGAACATGGTTGGAAGTGTTAAAGGACATGGTTTCTATTAACATTACAAAGGTCATAGCTCTCTTAAGAGATGAATGGAGGGATGGAAGAAGAGGGTTCAAACATCTGACCCCGACAATTTGGAATAAAGGCTGTCATTGTTGTTGCGGTGGTTGTATGGATCCATTTTAATGCTTAAAATGACTAGGTTGGGGTTGTTGTACGGATCGATTTGAATGCTTAAAATGACTAGGTTGTGGTTGTTGTACATATCGATTTTAATTCTTAAAATGACCCTAGTCGATATTTATATTGCTCATTTGGCCGTCTTAACCTGCCTAGGTCCCATGTCCACCTATCCAGGTATTGAAGTAGACAATAATGATTAGCCCATTTGTTTACTTGCATACTTATTTATATTAGTTTTAGCTGATTTAATTAAATACTCATGCTGAGCCCAAGTTACATGTTCTTATTTTGTTTATTTTGTTTAAACTACTGCTTTCAACTCCCTAGCATGTGTCCCTCCCAATAATAACAATGATTAATGACATTGTTCAGTAGGGCTTTTTCTCCTTCAATATTTTGTTTACTTGCAAAATCTTAATACGGCCTAAGCCGCTAGGTGTTGAGCTCCTTTCTAGCTAACTAGTGCTTCCATCTTTCACAACATTGCTTCATTGTACAAGTATAGTCATTTCAAACATCAGGCTGGACCTCAAGATTGTGGGCTTTTCAATGTAACAAACTTCAAATCAATATTATTTTCTCAATCATTTAAGTTTTTTATTTCATGTGAAGTGACTTCAAAATAGTGGGTTTTACCAAAAAATTAGGTTTTTCAGTACACTAACTAAACTAATAAAATAGATGACATGGGGCGTATTTTTAATCTGGTGGAAGTTATGATCTTCCTCTTTCCACCCAAAAAAGAAAGGAGGTCAAAACAAGATTTTCAGTGTCATAACAACAGAATAGTGTAGTGAATCAAACCAGAAAAAAAAAGATCTTCTTTCCTGCTTGAAAGGATTTTTCCTCTTTTCTTGGAGGTCTTTCAAGAGGACTTTTTGGGGAGCAGGGAGATGTAATGTTGCTGGGAGTACAGGGAAGCAATTCTTCCAATGTTCTATATAAATTCCATCACAACCAAACATCACTATGCAGTAATAAGATAAGGATTCATTTCCCAGAACTTTTGAATAGTACAATAAGTTAGCTAAGGCATCAGAAGGGTAAACAAGGTCCATGAAGGAGAAGCATAACAAGCTCCTTTGAAATGTCATGGGAAGCTTTTATGCACAGTTGTCAAAGGCGCAGTGAACAAGGTCCATGAAGGTGAAGCTAATATAACAAGCTTCCTTTCAAATGTCATGGGATGCTTTTATGCACGGTTATCAAAGGCGCATTGCGGCACAGTGGTGTGAGGCGCAACATTATTCAAATTATATATATAGTATTATTTGTAAGCAAATGAACACTGAAGTATTGATTTTTTTTTTTCTTTTTTACACAATAATATTGTTAGGTTATTTTATGTTTTGGTCACGTGAAATTTATACAATAGCATACTGAACTTTAATAGCAACATCCAGAATCCAGATTAAAAAGGGGAAATGGGATTTAAGTGCTTACCTCTCAAAGGAAATCTTTTTTTTCAAACAAAAATTGGCGAAGGAGAATGGTGAGACCGTAAGAGTCGAAGAACAGGAGAAGAAGAAAAGGAAAAACTTACATTTTATTGAGTTGCTTCAGAACCAACATGAGAAGGTGAGAGTCGTGACAGAGAAGGAAGATGGAAGGACTTCAGGGTTTTTTCCTTTTTTTTCTCTTTATCGAAGTTCCTGATCTTTTTATTTATTTTCGTCTTTGCTTAGCAAAGAAATATTAGAAGACATATCCAACAGTGACTTCTATAAACAAAACAAAACAAATCCAATGATAAATAATAAAAAATAGTAAAAGAACATATAATATAGGATATGTATGAGCCACGCTTCAGATGGATTGTGTGCGCATCATGAAGGGAGCCTCACTCCAACTACATTGAGGCGTTAAGGGATGAGCCTCACGCCTGAGGTGCGCCTCACACACGCTTTTCACAACTATGCTTTTATTTTATGTACTCTCTTCGGCTAGATTATCCAAAATTTATCTAATTGGCAAAGATTAAACTAACTTCTACATTCTAGCTAAGATATGCTGATGTACAGTTTCAAGTGCATGTCAAGCCCAAGAGTAACTGAAGAATAGAAGTTAGGAATGGATATGTCTTGATCTACAGTTTGATTATGCTAATAAAGCCATAAATGACTGGAGAATAAGAGAGAATAACTAGTTACCTCTGGAACATAATGCATAAGCATATTCTCGATGCCAGATTTCAAAGTGACTGATGAGCTGGGGCAGCCACTGCAGGCTCCTTGCATTTTTAGCTTTACTATACCAGTTTCTCTGATAAACCAAGCAGAAAAAAAAGGTTTAGAACCACCAATGGTGTGGAAACCGTTTTGAAAACTAAATATAGTCAGCAAGTGTATATAGATGTGTGTGTGTGTGTGGGAGAGAGAGAGAGAGAGAGAGAGAGAGAGACTCGTCAAATCCATGATATTCAATGTCACCACCATCATCTTGCACTGCAGGTCGAATTCGAGTTTCCAAAAGTTCTTTAATCATTGCAACAATTTCTGAATCATCCTACAAAAACAATGTAGAAGAAATTAATTTTTCTGTCCTACTCCTATGTTTATCCAGAGCAGTCTTCTCTCACAAGAAAAAAAGACGGAATGAGATCTAACTTGCGTCATTTGGGGAAACTTGTAGAATATAATTCTTTCCCTACAACAGTCGTATTCCTTTGTTGCGATATATTTAAGAGTACAGCATTTTCATTCATATCAAATTGTAGATGACATCAATAACAGAGGAAGTAGCACATGCACTACATATTAGCCTATGATACGCCTCTTTTCCCCTCCAAATTAAGGAACTAACACTGGAAACATGCTATCTATAAACATAATCCAAGAGAATATGAACATGTAGGGGATCAACTAACAAATATACTAACTCTCGTCTTCCTTATTTTAATTCAACAAACATCACTAACCAGATTTAGATTTCAGTAAACAGTGATATACCAATCAATGTTTTAAAAGGCGTGGCACGCACTCAAGGCGCTAGGGTCCTCTGGAGCCTACGCGCGAGGCGTGGGCTTCAACGAAGAGAGGGCACATTTTAGGTTTTTTCTTTTTTTTTTAACATAGTTTGAAAGGGGGAAGAGGGGGGGGAGGGGGGGTACCACATTTTCGTAATAATAGAAATTGACAAAACCTTAAAAGATCATCTTCATCACGAACACTACCAACAATTTTATATCTTTCATCATCATCGTCATCATGAAATACAAAACCTATTAATTACAATAGAAATTAAGTTTGTTGACTTGATACATTTGATAGTCTTTCTATCATTCAGATCCATAGGGGGACAATATTTTTAACCAGGATCTTGTCTTGTCTTGATTGACTTGAAAACATCAAAAGTCAAAATGGAAACACTATTAGTTACAATAGAAAGAATAGGTGAATTATTATATACATTAAAATACTTGGACATATCTATTAAAAAAGAAAAGGAAAAAAAAAGAGAAAAAACACTAGCTTAATGAACCTCATGTGCAAGCCGCAGCTCAAAAGTAGGTGTGGCCACGTGAGTCGAGCGCCTCAAGTGAGCCTAGGTGAATGAGCCTCCTCAAAATATGAGGCGCAAGGGTGAGCCTCGAGCGTGAGGCTCACCTAGGCGCAAGCGTGACGAGTTTTAAAACACTGATAGCAATATTCACTAACAGCAAAGAAATGTCAATCAGGCATCAGCATTTTTGGAACCAGCTAACAACAGCAGTAATGTCAACAAAGTCGTTATCCCAAATTTTCGTACTCAGCTACATGAATCCTCATTTCCATTAAGATATCTTAAGGGTCATCTCCTCTCTCAAATTAGCTAAAGACATATCCTTCCTAATAGCCTCAATCCAAGTTCTCTTAGGTCTCTACACCTAGTTCGGTAGTTCCAGGATCTCCTTTCAATCCAAGTTCTTTCAAGTCTCTACACCTAGTTCTGGGATCTCCTTTCGGTTTCCACTGCACACCACATCAAAAGATACTCTCATCTTATCATCAATCAACGCCCCTTCCACCTTGAAACAGCTAACATGTAGTGCTAATAATGTCTTTCAGAAAAATGGAGACTGGCCCCTATCCTTGTCTCTACAATTGGATCATGCCCATCATCCTCTACATTACAATATCTAGCCTTTAACGTCCATAGTTCCTCTGACATTACCCTTGATGGGGCATGCCATTCAAGTCCTGGAGACTTTCAACTTGGACAATGTAGTCGAGGACCAGCACAGCTCATGTAGACCCATGGCATCAATATATGGACCTGCAATCGAAAGACGGAAAGGAACCTGCAGCATGAGAATATTGCTTCTGACAGTAGCAAAACAAAATCACACATTTCATTATTCCAATTTCCAGATGTAAAGATCTTGGAACCTATGAAAGGCTAAATTCTTGCTCTACAGCTTTCTCCTTCGAAATATTTTCAAATTCAAAATATGACTCAAGTTCACTCACTAGTCAGAAAATGGATATCAAAGAAGTCAAATTTCTCTCATCAGCCACATTTATGGTGATCTAATTTGCATAGCAACTAGATCACTAGCTTTCACGTCTGATGCTTTTATCTAATTTTCTTCATAACTGAACTACTTACTGTGCTTTTAACAGCACAATGTGTTTCATAAAAGCCAAATTTCTGAAAGTCCTTCAGGGAGAAGTCTCTACAATTAGGAACCAGATAATGTCTTCTATAAAAATGTATACATTTATCTTCTTAACGACGTCAAAAAGAAACACGACACGGATACATTGCATGATGTTAAACAACAATGATATGTTACAATCCCCAATCAGATGCTATTTATAAATATAAATAACAAATAGAAAATCATTTTCACATTAAACCTTGGTGACTCTTATGACCTTTCCTGCTTACAACGTCTTTTTTAGCAGCAAAGAAATAAATATTGTTCTCAAATTCACCCACCACTCCCACGATGCAGGAACCCAGTTACATGTACTTCTAATTTCCCTTGACACTCATCCATACAATCACTTCTTCACTAATGTCATACTCATCTTACATGAAATCCCTTAATATGTCGATCACCTCACTTCTTACAGTTCTTCGTTCAAGGTTCTATAGAGCAACCATATTCCCTAGACTCCAAAGCTCTGCAACACGATAGATATCAGCCGCATATATCCAACAGTCACAGGTCTTTCCTTCTTTAAAAATCAAATCACTTTCTTCAGTTCCTCAAAATATCTTTCTCACTTATTAATTGTCATAATCACTTTCCTATTAAAAATTCAGAACTACACATTGATCTTCCTCAAGTCTTAAATTACGATTGCACACCACTCAACAATGTGGTAAACACCAATATCTCCAAACTGCTACATCGAACCTCACTTTTATATGTTCAGTTTTTGTTCCTGGTGGAGGTTTTCCTTCCACTTCAGAATATTATACTCATCAAATGAATTATTATTTCCATATCAAATGGAACTCTTAATTCCTATGCAAGGAGCATAAACTTACTCCAAAATTTCTGCTTTAAATTTTATTAATCACGACACTCCCAAGAAGCTTGCACTAAAGGAGCGTCGTGGCACTAGGACGCCCTTTTTATGTTATTCATAAATTGCATTGGCTGAACTCCCTTACTGGATAAATTCCAATATAACATACCCACAGTACATCAATGATGCACCAAAGTAAATTCAGTAATATGCAAGAGGTCATTTCTTTTATCACTTGACTTAATGTGTCATTAATAAGAACACAATTCCCTCTAGCAAATCCTATCACCTTACCTCTTCATCTACTCCTCTCTAGCGGAACTTGGAAGGTGCACTGTGGTTGCATGAGCTTAAACTGCATGAGTAAGATATAAGTATACTATCTGCCCAAGTGCCTTTCTAGGTTTTCTGGCAAGGGTCTTTCTTGAACATAGGTACCTTGGCTAAGATTTGGCACCAGTGCGGAGAGTTAAGATCAGGTTGGCAACTGGTAATAGACAATATTTTTGTAGAGCTTTCACATGCTCCATAGTAGGCACCACTTTGATGGAAGGAGGCTTGGAAACATGATAACGGCTGACGGTAAGACATGATAAAGTATTTGACTAACCTGATATACTTAGAATCAAAACGGTAATCATGTTTAATGAAAGGTTTCATCGTAAACAAGTGCATTCCCACAAAATTATGTAATGAGTATCGTATCTTAAGTCCCAATACACCAAACTTTAAATGTCTTGTTGCCTTCTAAATCAAAACAAACTCTAGAAGTATAAGATTTAAATGAGCAAGATATTTAATCCTAGCTGTGTGCATGAATTACTAGATAAACAGTGCATCCATGTTTTGTAGTTCAAATTACACATGATGGTTCAGCAATTATCTAAGTGAACCTCATCCAAAATAAACTACAGCGGAGAAATTAGCCATCAAACCAATAAAGCTAGAAGTTAAACTCAGCATGTCCAAAGGAAAGTCTTTTAGGCTACTTTCATAGTTAAATAGTTCTATACCTGTGTAGCCAGAGGCAGCCACAGTTACACAACATGGCCAGAGAGAAAACCAGCAGCCAGAAAATATAGATGTAAAGGGGTCAGGCATAAGAAAAAGGGCAGAATCAAATTTTGTAAAGAGAACAGTATAAGTTGTTCCCAATCAAAACACAGCTAAGCGCAAATAATATAGAAGAACTAACTAGAATGACCCAAATATATGAAGAAGGCAAACTATATATCGTAACAAATCAAATACAAGATTACATAGATCTACTATTACTACTCTGTTTCATAAACAATGATATAAGAAAAGATATTATGGTATTTGAGAAGGACTGACCATCAGATTGAACAAGCAATATGAGTTATTAAAGAACACAATAGTAGAAATCACTCATGAAGTACCTCTTGGATTGCTGTGTCCATCGAAGATGCAGTATTTGAATCCAGAAAAAGTGGTTTTCCAGATGCGTAGAAATCCATTATTGCAGCAAAAATTTCAGGTTTTAGGAAATCCCAGGACGCTTCATCAGACTTTGTAACTGTTATGAAATCCGATCCAAAGAACACTCTTGTGATTCCTGGAAAGGCAATTAGTAGGTATTACTGTCAAATCATCAAAGGCCTTAAATTTAGCTTCACTGACACCTTTCTTGATTTTATTACTAATCTAATGTTTTCATTCTGTGACATTGACTACACTAGATTTCAGTGGTTGTGCCCATTAAGCTTTCGTCTTCTAAGAACCTAAGATGATATAGATTAAAAATTAAGATGAGGATATTTGTATTCATATAAATAAAAAGTGAGGTATATTATCAGTCTGGTAAAGCACATCTACGATAATATCGGCACTAAAAAATAAAGCAAAGTTATTATCAGTACTTGTTTTGATTACCATGGCATAACTCTCATCTTTAAGGATCGACGCTGCCTGAAACTTTATGGAGATGGCTCTATAACAGATGTCGATAGAAAGAAAACTTGGGGGTGGTGTGTGTGTGTGTGTTGTGGGGAGGGGGGTAGGTCTGGACTTTTAAGTTACGCTGCTCTGTTAAACTTATCTTGCGTCTCAACAAAGCATCAATCCTGACCCGTCTCTATAAGCAACAAGTCTTCAACAAATAATTGTCCCTAAGAACAGATACCAAATTATCCATGAGCCTAAAGCTATCTACAGGTAGCTGAGAATAGATATGACCTGTCACTCATAATTTAATAGAAATATGGGAATCAAATTTTTGTAAACCTGCAATAATGAGATCCCTTACGAAGTCTTCAATCAAATACTATAACCTTATTTACCCTATAAGACTATATCACTTCCTCCTTGCATGCAAGCAGCCATATCTATGGCAAACAAGCATAATTCCATCATACAAATCACTATAGGTGCATAGAAACATATGGTGATAAGTTCATGTAAGCATCAAATTTTCACAGAAAACAAACAGGAAAATGATTTTAGGAAAAAGAAAATGTCAACAGATAAATGGGCATTACTCATGTCAAGCAGCACAAACAAAGTAAATTATTAATCAAGAGTGGTATAATAGCATTCTAAAAAGAGACGAAGATAAAGCTGTAACAGAACATCCCACAGACATAGGCAGTTGCATAAGGAGACAATATACACCCAGCATTCTGATTATAACTTTTCCCATATAAAAACCTTTCAAATGTAGCTAATATCATTCCGTGCACGATTATGTACTTCCAATAAAAAGATGAAATCTCCCAAACAAACAGGAGGAAGTACTTGCTTAGTAATGCCGACAAGCAATGCAATAAAGCAAAAGATGCATACCATCAATGCCAAATAGTGCTTTTGCTAATGGTGAAGTCATTGCAGCCCGAGCATTTGGAAAGTCTGAGCTTCCGATTTCCATGACTGGTTTTCCAGGATAAAACATGAGGGACAAGGGATTGGGAGTCGATTGGGTTTCGATGAACATGCTCCTCCTCTGTACTGTACAAAGAAGCAATAGTATAACATTAGAAACAATATTTTCTAGCTTGACGCACACTTGAACTTTGTAAAACAATTGACAAATTTTGTTCTACTGTTGAAAACTAAGTCCATCAATAGGTTAAATCTCTCCAAACAATACAAAAAAATCGTCCACTAACATTTTAGGACACGGAGATCACAATAAACTGCATGGATCCTCTGTGAGTTGGTTCATAAATTACATATCACATCAATAATAAATGTTCAAAACTATAATAGAGAAAACTTCACCTTGCAGACCCATCCATGGAGAAAATTTCGTCCTCACAACCGACGAGGTCTTTGGCTGACCGAGAGGAGAGGACGGTATCGAGCCCCGAAGAAGCGAAAATATTGCGGACGAAGAGAAGGCACGAGAAGAGCGGACGATAGAGCTTCCGTCTTTGATTGGATTCTGCAGAATTCTTGTAGCAAGCAGCCTCCCAAATCCCTTCATCTCCTTGTTTTTCTTCCTCGTCCTGCGTTTAGCCAATCTTGGATTATTATTTTTCTTTTTAAAAAAAACTATTTCTGGCCCCAAAAAAAACTTTTTTTACCGCCGTGAACATAAACTATTGACGTTGAAGTATGACTCTAATGAAGACGACTCCGTATCGAATAAATAACAGAAGACAAATATTGAAAATTCAAAACAAACAAACAAACAACAAAAATTAATACAACAACGACAACGATTTCCCACAGATACACTCATCTTCGTATTCTCCTTTCTGCTATGCTCGTTTTCTCAAAATGAATGTTTACGCAAAAGTGCAGTTAAACATAGTATAATTTTGTATCATCATTCAGTCAGCGGCATCAACCACATGTATAGCAATCAAAAGTGTATCACTGTCCCAAAAAAGAATGAGCTTTACATCATATGAGCTCAATTTTATGGATGAATTACTTCTAGTGAGCAGAAATTAGGGTTAGGGTTTGGATGAGAGGAAGGGAGAAAGAAGTACCTATCGGCGGCGGAGGAGGTGGCGGCGGGTTCTTCGGGTGGGGTGGGCGGTGAAGGAAGGTTGGTGATTTCGGATTACCAAAACGTAGGAGCGGTCACAAAATGAAGAATGCGTGATTAGTTTGCTCGAGGAACAGAGATTAAAAGTCCCGTTGGATGCCACGTACCGACTTCTTTTTGGCCAGTGCTGCAAGCATTACATTTTGGTTGTTGATAAGGGCACTACATAGTTTATTTGGGTAAATTATAAGGGCACTGCACATTTTACTCGGGACTAGCTTATTTTCAAATTAGAAAAAATTACAAGTTTGCCATCATGAAAGTTACTCGGGGCTAGCCCACTGTAATACTCAGAACTGTCAAAATTTTGACAGTCCTACCACTTGGAAGGACTGTCAAAATTTTGACAGTCCTACACATAGATAGGACTGTCAAAATTGTGACAGTCTCATTTATAAGGACACTGCACATTTGACTCTGGGCTAGTCCATTGGAAATTTACAAAAAATTACAAGTTTGCCATCATAAAAGTTAGTCGGGACTAGCCCACAGTTATAATCCGGACTGTCAAAATTTTGACAGTCCTACCCAATTTGTAGGACTGTGAAAATGTTGACAGTCCTACAAATTGTTAGGACTGTCAAAAATTTGACAGTCCATTTTCCAAAATTACAAGTTTGCCACTCTGATAGTTAGTTGGGGTTACCCCACACCAAAGTATAAAAGTCAAATGGGTTTCTATTTTTGGCATTCCACCTAGACTTAAGAAACCCTCATTCCACCAAGCCCAAACCTAAATTTGGAAATAGCTAGTTTTGGTTGGAGGAGTATTTTACTTTGGTGATACTCCAAGGAATATTCTTCCGGTATGTCTTCGACAACCTAGGTTGAATAAGTTTTGCAAATGTGCGAAAAAGATTTAGTTTATTTTGATTAATGTAGGAACAATGCATGAAAAAATGTTCGATGACGAAATCGGATCGTCCAATTCATTAATTATGCACTCCGGACGTTCCGAAGTACAAGTTGGTTGTTCCGAAGCACGTACGGTACGTAAAACGACAACCCTAATTTGACAGTCACGAGTTAGGACTGTAAACATTAGACAGTCCTATATAAATATAGGACTATCAAATATTCCACAGTCCTATATAAATATAGGACTGTCAAAAATTCGACAGTCCTACGTAAAAGTAGGACTGTCATAATTTTGACAGTCCTATATAAAAATAGGACTGTCAAAATAGTGACAGTCCTGGATAATTATATGAAGTTATTAATTTTTATATTATTTTATATTGGTTATAGGACCAAGCTTGTTCAGATATTGTGGTACATCATGTTGTTGGTGTTGATGTGGATGATATTTTCTCAACGGATATTGAGTTTGCAAGCCATGAAGAAGCATTAGAGTGGTGCAGAGAAGTTGGGAGACGACATAACGTAGTTATTGTCATTGCAAGTGTCACGCCCCGAGGCGTCCCCCGAGTCGTGACCGCCGTGCGGGCCTGGAGTTGCGCCCGCACAAGGCTTTAATGATTTGCATAGCAAGCACATATTCAGAGTACGCAGATAAATTGAAACACAGATTTGAAACATAGAAAAGTTCTCTTTATTGATAATGAACATCTATTACAAACTCTTGAACGAGTCAGCTAATATGCCGAACGGCTTACAAAAGGGTTGACTCAAAATGAGATAGCAGTCCTGTACATTACATCCCTTTATAAACTCAAAATGATAAAGACCTCCAGGCTGGAGGATCGCTTTGCCACGGAGCTGCATTTGTGTATGAAGAGTTGCAGGCTCCTGACTCCAAAATGCTTCGGGGGCGCGGTGAAGATGCGCCAACAGCTGGACTGGATCGGGAAGACGACTTCGGCTCCTCGCTCGGTTCGCCTTGGTGCGGAGAACCTGTTTCAACGAGGGTCAGCATATCGAAACATGTTGGTGAAGGCGAGCTAGCCTGACTATACCAATCAACACATTGTTTAGTGAAGCATGCATATTTTTGTGGGTTTCTATCTTGCCTTAGTTCATTTTCAAGTAAGCAGCATATTGAATTTACTGAAATGAACGTGCCACCGTTCGGTGGATTTTTACCTGACCGTCTGAATTACCTGTACAATACTTACCATGCCTTCCCTGAACGAAGACACAAGTTAGTATGCAACAGGTTTAAATATACATAGGATCACTGGCTTCGATGCCACGAAGGGACGGGTTATAGTCTCAAGGCAAAGTGACGTGCAACGCGGGTGGCGAGCCCCGCTGCATAACACTTGCCGGGTAACATACGACTATACATACGTTCCGTCCGGATCGGATCGATCCCGGTGCCCCGGTGACCGTCCGCGGAACTCATAACATACCTTGTGCACAAGTCGTCCGTGATCGAGAATACTCATAGAATTTGTTCCATAGCATAACAGTTTTGCATAGTCATCCTGACAGTTTATTTCATAACAAGCATACATTTCCATACTTAGCACGATTCATAGAACAGTTATAGACGAACTAGCATACAGGATGATAACCGTTCATGAGTTTGTTTGACAAGCATAATAACCAAGTTATTCTCTTTTATCTTGGTTTCTTTTATTATTACTTGGTATCGTTTGATCGGGGCGAATGAGTGAAGCTTGGAAGCAGGGCTAGCTAATCGGGTTGGTAGCCACTCACTTAGATTTTGGAAAGAAGAAGTAAAGAGGCGCTTCACGACTCCGCTCGTAAGCCGCCTACTGCTCGTTCACCTGCACACGAACAGCTCGATTAATACTTCTTCCTCTCTTTCCAATCACGGAATAGAAGTGCAAGTCAATGAACGAAAACAATGAAAACCATCGAAACCGTTCAAGGAAAACAAGCAAATCCCAAAACCAACTCAAAGCACGAAAGCAACAAGCGACATCGAAAACCGAGGCATTAAAAGATAGCAGCGGAGAGGTCCCTCCTGACTCTGCCGCTAAGCCGATCCTTGGGGCGCAGTCCACTGAATATGGGAATCGATTCCGAAGAAACAAATCCATAACGAGGACGAGTTCTTAATTCAATCTATCCCGATCGAACGATACCGTCTTGTGTTTCTTAGCCGCGCTCTCCGCATCGGGAGAACGGGGCGCTACAGCAAGATCCATCCGATCTCGGCCGGGCCGAAAATATCTTGAGCTTGGATGCGAAAGAGGAGGTGTGTTTAGGCATCATAAAAAGAAGGATGTTGTTGAAAAAGAAATCCCTAAGAAAAATGTTGTGACGAGAAAATGTGGTTGTCCATTAAAGGTGTTGATTGTAAAAGTTGAAGATGTGAAGTGGATAATCGAAGTTAAGAATGGAAGACACAATCATCCTATTCCAGGGACACTTACGGGTCATGCCTACGTGGCACGGTTGAAGGAGGATAAGAAAAAGTTGGTTGAAGAAATGTTCCTTTCAGGAGTTGCACCGAAACAAATATATTCTGCTGTGCGACAAAAACAAGATGGGAACAAGTCCACCATGAGGACGATCTATAATAGTTTGGCCAGAGCGAAATGCAATAGTATGAAAGGAAGAATGGTGATGCAGCAAGTATTGGAGTTGCTTGGGGAGCATCACTACGTGGAGTACCATAGAAGACATCCACAAACTGATGAACTCCTTTCATTATTTTGGGCTCATCCTGATTGCACACATATGGCTCGGTCCTTCGCAGACGTGTTGGTCCTTGATTGTACATATAAGACCAACAAGTTCAAGATGCCTCTTTTGCATGTTGTCGGGTTTACGTCTACGGGAAAAACATTTACAGTCGCTTTTTGTTTTATGAAGAGTGAGACAGTAGAGGATTACACATGGGCGTTGAGGAAACTACAATCCCTTTACACAGGTTACAAAGAGCCGTCTGTTTTTGTTACTGACAGAGAATATGCGTTGATAAATGCTATAGATATTGTATTTCCTCATGCGCATAGACTACTATGCACTTGGCATATAAATAGAAATATCCATGCTCAATGCAAGAAAAAATTTGAAACTGTGGACGGTAAAATTGACATGCTTCGCTTCGAAGAATTCTACAGTGATTGGAGTCTTGTATGGCGAGCAAGTACTACAGACAGTTACGACGCAGCATGGTACATGTTCCAACAAAAGTGGGAGCCAAGTAACCCGACATGCATATCTTATATCAAAGATACTTGGCATTTATGGACGTTCCAGACTTATCGGTAATGCCGACAGCCCCTAAGATGAACTACATATAACCGCGGGCCATATTATCGCTATTATCAAATTCGGGGGCCGGCTCAGCGAATATCTGCTCCAAATATTTTAGAGGAAGTCCGTAGGACTTCTTGAATTCTCGAAGACTAGTAAAACTAGTGGAATCAACTCCCAGACACCCTGATACATGATCCACAATATTGTCGTAATAGTCGATGCTCGATTCATCAAAAGTATGATTTTGCATGGGACTACCATCAACCCTAAGTCCCAATATATGATGGACGTCATCAAGGGTAATCGTCAACTCCCCATTGGGTAGATGGAAAGTGTTGGTCTCTGGATGCCACCGTTCTACAAATGCTGAAATCAGTGCATTATCCACCGTCGTATATGAGTAGCTACCCAAATATTGTAGACCGGTGGGACTGATTTTTGCCTTCACATCATCTCCCAATAATTCATACCTCCATGTATTCAATTTTTTGCCATGGTTGATCACCGTCAACATACGACCACTCTCCTGAAAAGTCAACAGTTGGATGAAATTAAACCTCCATGTAAAATAAACTTTGAACTTACAACTATATATAAATTTTTCATAACGTAATGTACTTACCGGATTGTTCCATATTTGGTATGCAATATGGTTTTCGATCGACGGTAACATAGAGCAACCGTTTGGACGAGTGTCGACTGGACTATCTGCCTGCTCAGAAGGTCCCGAACCATCAGTAGGCCAGTTTCCGAGAGTTTATGGAAGACTCTCGACAGGACTATCTGCAGGCTGAGAAGGTCCTGAACCATCAGTAGGCCGATTTGGAACATTTGGCATGTCCTCATCGGAGGAGGAAGAAGAACCGGAAGAACTAGGAGGAGCACGTCTCTTTGTGGCAATCTTCTTCGTCAATGGACGTTTTCTCACTTCAGGGCGCGCCTCGGCCTCGCGGATAGTGACGCCTTGCGAAACTGTGCGTTCCTTACGCATCGACGCAGTAGGGCGTCTTCTCATTTCTTCATGACTATAAGACAAAAATTAATATATACAGACAAAAATTAATTTATATTTTAACATAATAATTGAATTTTTTTCAGGACTGTAGTCATTTCTACAGTCCTGTAAGTATACAGGACTGCAGATTTATCAACAGTCCTAATCTTTTAGGACTGTAGAATTTCCTACAGTCCTAAATCTGTATGGGACTGTAG
This sequence comes from Iris macrosiphon, assembly GCA_036927795.1. NCBI lineage: Eukaryota > Viridiplantae > Streptophyta > Magnoliopsida > Asparagales > Iridaceae > Iris > Iris macrosiphon. The sequence continues at coordinate 131,412,540 of JAYESA010000002.1, forward strand.
GAAATTCTACAGTCCCGCTCGATACTGTTCGACAATGTCGAGCAATCTCGACATTGTACACCCTAAAATCATGTTCCAAACGACTTCTATGTCTAAACTACATCCTAGACTCCGCCAAGGACTAGTATGCCCTCATTTGAAAGAAAATAACTCAAAATTTTCAACATGCAAGAGGATTTCTTATAATTTTTGGACAATTTTTCAAATACAATAGCACAAGGAGAATAATGAATTCTACCTTGGTTCTTTCGAGACTTTGGGAGCCATCGACAAGGAGGAGGAGGACAGCGGAGATCGGCCGGCGAGAGGGGGTCGGCGGGAGGGGGGAAAGCTCCGGTCGGGGGGAGTTAGGTTTCCAGAATAATAAGAACGGATGTTTTCAAAACTTGGGCTACCCCCAAGTAAATACTTGGGCTAGTATGAGTAAAGGTTGCTCTATAGTGGGCTAGCCCCAATCCTGGGCTAGCCCCAAGTAAAATTGACAGTGCCCTTATCAAAAGCCTTTATTTGGGACTAGTCCATTAAAAATTTTATAAAAATTACAAATTTGTCACTCCTCAAAGTTATTTAGGACTAGTCCACAAAAAAAAAAATTGTGCGACAAACAAGTATTTTTCAAATTCGATAAATGTTGGTTGATCGTATATTTCATTATAGTTATATGATTAAGTTTGACTAAACGGTAATCTCGACGCATCACCCTTTATCGTGAGACATATAATTGTCACTATAAATAAAAACACTAACCTATATAAGTAAAAATTATTTCTTTTCTTTGTTTTTCACCCTCACATGAAGAAATCTCTCATTCTTCCAAGTCCAAAAATCTAAACCTAACTTTGGAATTTGATAGTTGTGGTCCCAAGTGGAAGAAAATTTTGCGTTGGTGATTGTCCAACAAATATTCTTCCGGTATGTCTTCGACAACATACGATGAATAAGTTTTGTGATTGTCACAAAAATATTTAGTTTTATTTGACTATTATAGGAGCGATGCATGAAATTATCTTCGATAAAGAAGTCGGATCATGCAATCCATTAAATATGCACTATGGTCCTTCCGAAGAACATGTCGGTTGTTCCGAAGCACGTACGGTACGTAAAATAACAACCCTATTTTGACAGTCATCGTGTAAGGACTGTATAAAATTCGACAGTCCTATATAAATATAGGACTGTCAATAATTCGACAGTCCTATATACTAAGTGGACTATTAAAATAGTGACAGTCCTGAATCTTAAAGACTGTAAATTATTTAAACTGCCAATTATTTGAAGTTATTAATTTTTAGATTATTTTATATTGGTTATAGGACCAAGCTCGTACAGATGTTGTGGTACATCCTGCTATTGGGGTTGATGTGGATGATATATTCTCAACGGATATTCAATTTGCATCCCAGGAAGAAGCATTAGATTGGTGCAGAGAAGTTGGAAGACGACATAATATAGTCATTGTTATTGCAAGATCTATCATATCTCGGCCGGTCCAAAAATATGTAGAGCTGGGCTACGAAAGAGGAGGTGTGTTCAGGGAGCATCACTGGCAAGATCCATCAGATCTCGGCCGGGCCAAAAAAAGGTTTGAACATATTGAACGCAATTTAGAGCAAGTTGAGGCAAAGTCGGTTATCGAAAGTGTGGTATTTTCGCAGAAAAAGAGTAAGCTTACTATTCGAAGGGGGAAAAAACAGAAAACGAACGATGCAGTCACGGCGGAGGATTTAGATAACTTCTCTGATTCATATAGTCTATACATTAAAAAATTTCTACCTGAGATACGGGATTTTATTTGGTCTATTGTTGATGTTCCTAAGGATGGCCATTGTGGATATCATGCACTAGCAAGACATCTAGGCTATTCAGTTGAAGCAGGATGGAGACAGGTTAGGGAAGAGTTGTACGAGGAGTTGGAGTCTCGTCTACCCTTCTATAGTCAGATACTCGGCGAAAAAATTGTTGGAGATTTGTTGGCAAGCATACCTTGTACGGAAACAGTTACCGCACCAGACCATTACATGGATGTCCCGCTTGCTGCATACGTATTCTTTAATAGGTATAAGATACATATTGTAATTATCTCATAAGGCATTAACAATACTTTTTTTCCAATGTGCGCTCCCCCGACCGAACACGGACTATCCAATCTATGTTCGATAGGGCTTGTCAGACAATACTTTGTCATCCCAAGGTTTATCGGTCATTCTCCTATTCCTCCACCTTCTACGCTTTGGTATAACACTCACCAGAGGAAGCGATCGCATGGACGACACCCTACACGAATGTAATTGCTATAAGAAGATGATGAAGATGGAGGATCCAAAAATCTTGCCGAAGGACTACTTTAATATTCTAATCGATTGATACATCTTATACTGTATGTTGTGCAATGAGCCATGTATGTTGAACTGTATTTTGTGCAATGAACCATGTATGTTGAATTGTATATTGAACTGTATGTTATGCAATGAAAGAAATAAAACTAGAACTGTATATTGAACTGTATGTTGTGCAATGAGTCAAAATATGTATAAAACTAGGACTGTCAAAATCTGGACAGTCCCACAAGCAAACTGGACTGTCAAAATTTTGACAGTCCTAGTTTTAACCCACTAGAAATTTTATATAAAACTAGGACTGTTAGGATTTTGACAGTCCCACGAGATATGAGGATTGTCTGTAATCACCTAAATTTTTAGAAATTTAAAAACTTAATTTCCAGAATTATTATGAATTTTTCTGTAATTTTAACAAAATAAAACCAAGGTATTCTGAAATTAAAACAATTTTACATGGTGTTAAATAATATTAAAATATTATGAAAATAATATTTTTTGGTGTAAAATGAAAAACTAGACATAGGGTAATTTTCCGAGAATTTAGTGGACCCCGAAAATATTTTTAAAGCCCTAAAAACTAATGTATATTTAAACCTAATTAAACCCTGACTGAACCTGGTTCACTTGAACCAAATTAAACCAAACCAAACTACTGTCAAACCGAACCGAACCAAACCCAGCCTTAATGGGTCGGGTCGGGTCGGATCCGAATCGAACCCAACCCGGACCCGTTAACCCTAACCCGAAACTCTTTCTTCTTCCCCCGACTCCTCCCCTCCCCGGCGACCGTTTCTGCCGCCGTGGCCGCCGTGACCCGTCGGTTCGCCTCCGCCCAACCTCCGCCACCGCTTCCCCTTCGCCTCCCTTGAACCCCCGGCCGTCCTCCTCCCCTTTCCCCTCTATTTAAACCTCTCTTCCCTCCGGCTGCCGTTCCTTCATCCCCCTCGACCACCACCCGCCGCCCGGCCGTCCTCCTCACTGCTCCTCCGTCCTCGTCGGCCAACCACCGCAGCCCAGGAGCCCCAGTGCCTCCGCCTCCCTCCTCTGTCTTCCTCCTCCGCCTCGATCTTGAACCCGCAGCAGCAGCCGAGGCCTCCCCCGCCTCTGCCCGGCCGCCTGAGCACCAGCCCCCTCCGCCTCCGGCTGAACCTCTCCGCCCAGAGCCACCTTCCTCCGGCCAGCCCCCAGCAGCCTCGAGCCCTAGCCCCGGTCGCCCCGAGCCACCTTCCTCCGGGGAGTCTCCCAAGCTGTACCCGGACACAGCCCGAACACAGATACTGTGTCGAGTCGAAACGAAGACACGGGAATTTTGGTTTTACGAAGCCCTGTTCAGGTACTCTTTTCTCTCTCCTCGCTGCCCCATTTTTTGTTCCGTCTGTTGTAACGCGTAGACTACATAACCCTCTCGATGCCCGTGTAACCCGCTCGGTGTGTCGAATCCTGTGGCGATCGCGAACCGCGATCCAAAAACAGGAAAAATAACACCATGTTTTCCTCCGGAACTGAGTACGTCCCACCAAACGGGACGACTTGGTCGCGTGCGATCTTCACCAAAACGTGCGCGCCGTTGATACGGACGTGCGAGATTTCGTAGAAGTTGATTTGGATGTGCGTGCACACCGGAATCAACGCGTATCCGCTGACAACATCCTATATCCATCCATTCTGGAACACGTCATAACTTTGTGTACACACGTCGGATCAAAATGAAACTTGCGCCATTGGACTCGTAGCAATACGCTGGTCCTGTGACCCAAGTTTGGTTCGATTCTAAGAACATTGACAAATCGCGTATCGTTGGCCCCACGGCTCCACTTGACGGGCAATTTTGTGAACGGCTCATCGGAATCCAGATCTGGAAGTTCCGTTGGATTCGTATCATCGTTCCTGGCTTGTTGACACTAAGTTGGACGAATTTGGAGACCTTTGGTTCTGACACATTTTTCGGTGCAAAGCGGCCCACATGTGGACCCCGCCTTGACCAGAAATTGTCATTTTTGCCCTTGTGTCCAAATTGGACTCAAGGACAGGTGTTCCTAGCTATTTGATATTTTCTGAACCTGTTGGTAATATTTATTTCAGCTTTTGGAGGATTACCTACATGATCCACTAATACAGGGACAGTTGTTGGTATTCCAACCCCAGGCAAGTGTACCTTGCCAACTTGCAGTTTTTGTTACATATTACTTTGACTTAATTATAATTGTTGTACATGCTTAAACCTAGGACCGTGTGACTTACTTAGCGTCCGATTAATAGTCGGATGCCAACCCCGTACACGGAGTTGTGTACGTCATTTAGAGATGGACATTCGTGACCCTTTACACTCTCGTACTTGTCTTATCAAGTACATTATAACCCAAGACACTTGACACTATACATGTGACAAAATTTTCCTGAGATATTCATGGTGATTTTGTGTAGGATGCAGGATTGACATAGACATTATATTCATAGAGATTATATGACTGGTTGCATTAGCTATGATCTCGCGTGACATGGACATGAGACGTTATGGACATGAGATGTGTGGTTACATTGGGTGGGGAGAGACACACAGGCTACAGGATATTTTATATATATCTACTACTATTGTAAGGTCGTAGACTCTCCAGCAGAGCTAGACCTATTACTTGTTATTACTGCTACCGGCTTCCCGACACAGAGCTTGTAGTGGTCTCAGCCTGAGTACTAGTGATGCTCTCACTTGTATTTCACATAGATGGTTATATAGTTACCCTATTTGTTCTATTAACTATTGCACTGCATTTATTTTCGCTTGTATTATTTGTACCTTGCTATGTCCTCTGAGGACCTGGATTCTGGATGATGTCCCCAGGTTTAGCAGAGGAGCATTATCCCGAGGTTTACGGGACAGGAGCAGAAGCTGTAGCAGGACCTGAGACTGGAGCTGAACCAATCCCCGAGGACGAGGTGACGGCTAAAGACTTTTCCTGAGTATCTGTTATTCGTACTCAGTATTTACTTTATTTAGACTCTTTTGTTTCTGGTCTATTGAACCAGTGTATCAGACTTATATCGGGTTGTTCCCCGAAGTACTTTGTTGAGACTAGTTGTTGATTACATTTCTTATTTCTGTGAATCATATTTTATTTTGTATGGAGGAGATTAGTTGTGACATGTTGTAGTAGACCTTATTTTACAGCTTAAGTACGCCCTGATGGATCCATTAAATTGAGTTATTCATCAGTGTGTGCAGCTGGCCATTGCCACGTGTTTAGTCCCTCGATATTTTGGGATTGGGCGTGACATTGTCAAAATTCTGACAGTCCTAATTTTAATCCACTGGAAATTTTATATAAAACTAGGACTGCCATGATTTTGACAGTCCTACAAGCTATGAGGACTGTCAAAATTTTGACAGTCCTAATTTTAATCTACTGTCTGCACATTTATATGTAAAACTAGGACTGTCAGGATTTTGACAGTCCCACAAGCTATGAGGACTGTTAAAATTTTGACAGTCCTAATTTTAATCCACTGAAAATTTTATATAATACTAGGACTGTCAGGATTTTGATAGTCCTACAAGCTATGAGGACTGTCAAAATTTTGATAGTCCTAATTTTAACCCACTGTCTGCACATTTATATGTAAAACTAGGACTGTCAGGATTTTGACAGTCCCACAAGCTATGTGGACTGTCAAAATTTTGAAAGTCCTAAATCTAACCCATTGGAAATTTTATATAAAACTAGGACTGTCAGGATTTTGAAGTCCTACAAGCTATGAGGGCTGTCAAAATTTTGACAGTCCTAATTTTAACCCACTGTCTGCACATTTATATGTAAAACTATGACTGTCAGGATTTTGACAGTCCCATAAGCTATGTGGAATGTCAAAATTTTGACAGTCCTAAATCTAACCCACTGAAAATTTTATATAAAACTAGGACTGTCAGGATTTTGACAGTCCTACAAGCTATGAGGACTGTCAAAATTTTGACAGTCCTAATTTTAACCCACTGTCTGTACATTTATATGTAAAACTATGACTGTCAGGATTTTGACAGTCCCACAAGCTATGAGGACTGTCAAAATTCTGACAGTCCTAATTTTAATCCACTAAAATTTTTATATAAAACTAGGACTGTCAGGATTTTGACAGTCCTACAAGCTATGATGACTGTCAAAATTTTGACAGTCCTAGTTTGAACACACTCTCTCTGCAAAATTTTATATAAAATTAGGACTGTCAAAATTTTAACAATCCTGATAGCTTTCAAAACTATCCAGAATTTGACAGTCCAAGTTTTTAGCCACTGTCTCTGCACATTTAACAACTGTATGTAGCAAACTTAAAACACAAATTGTAGCAGATTGTAGCAAACTTAAAACATAACCAATCAAAATATTTCAACAAAACATAACCACTCAAAGTTTTCAAACTTAAAAGTTTTACATGTCTCAAAACACAAATTATAGCAAAGTTTTACAAATCTTGAAACATGGCCTAAACTTCATGCCGCCTCTTTGTTCGTTGCTCTCTATTTTCCAAGAAAGGGAAATCTTCAGCGTTGTCATTTGTTGTAGCTCGTCATTGATTTCCATATAATTCGTACCCTGACAACTTACGAGACTTCTTCCCAACTTCTTCACTTTCCTAGCCTATTCATGAGAATTTCAAAATTTTGTTAGGTTATAAATATTTACATATATCAAACTGAAAGTGAAGAAGTTGGCTCACCATCTTGACCAATGCAGTATACAAGACAGATTTTGCAAAAAAGGAGTAAACTTACTATTCGAAGGGGGAAGAAACAGAAAACGAACGATGCAGTCACGGCGGAGGGTTTAGATAACTTCTCTGATTCATATAGTCAATACACTCTAAATTTTCTAACTGAGATACGGGATTTTATTTGGTCTATTGTTGATGTTCCTAAGGATGGCCATTGTGGATATCATGCACTAGCAAGACATCTAGGCTATTCAGTTGAAGTAGGATGAAGACAGGTTAGGGAAGAGCTGTACGAGGAGTTGGAGTCTCGTCTACCCTTCTATAGGCAGATACTCGGAGAAGAAATTGTTGGAGATTTGTTGGCAAGCATACCTTGTACGAAAATAGTTACTGGACCAGGCCATTACATGGATGTCCTGCCTGCTGTATACGTATTCTCTAATAGGTATAAGATACCTATTGTAATTATCTCACAAGGCATTAACAATATTTTCTTTCCAATGTGCGCTCCCCCGGCCGAACACAGACTATCCAATCTATGTTCGATAGGGCTTGTCGGACAACACTTTGTCATCCCAAGGTTGATCGGTCATTCTCATATTCCTCCACCTTCTACGCTATGGTATAAACACGCACCAGAGGAAACGATCGCATGGACGACACCCTACACGGATGTAATTGTTGGATATAAGAAGATGATGAAGATGGAGGATCCAAAAATCTTGCCGAAGGACTACTTTGATATTCTAATCAATTGATTCATCTTATATTGTATGTTGTGCAATGAGCATGTATGTTGAACTGTATATTGAACTGTATGTTGTGCAATGAGCAATATATGTTGAACTGTATATTGTGCAATGAGCAATGTATATTGAACTGTATATTTGTGCAATGAGCCATGTATGTTGAACTGTATATTGAACTATATGTTGTGCAATGAAAGAAAAAAAACTAGAACTATATATTGAACTGTATGTTGTGCAATGAGTCAAAATCTGTATAAAAGTAGGACTGTCACAATCTGGACAGTCACACAAGCACACTAGACTGTCATAATTTTGACAGTCCTAGTTTTAACCAACTATGATATATATAAAACTAGGACTGTCAAAATTTAGACAGTCCCAAAAGCTAAGTGGACTATCAAAATTATGACAGTCCTAGTTTTAACCTATTGTTTGTACATTTATATACTGTGAAACTAGGACTGTCAAAATTTGAACAGTCCAATAAGCCATGAGGACTGTCAAAATTTTGACAGTCCCACAAGCTATGAGGACTGTCAAAAATTTGACAGTCCTAATTTTAACCCACTGAAAATTTTATATAAAACTAGGACTGTAAGGATTTTGACAATCCCACAAACAATGAGGACTGTCAGAATTTTGACAGTTCTAATTTTAACCCACTGTCTGCACATTTATATGTAAAACTAGGACTGTCAAAATTTTGACAGTCCCACAAGCTATAAGGACTGTCAAAATTCTGACAGTCCTAATTTTAATCCACTGTCTATTTTATATAAAACAAGGACTGTAAGGATTTTTACAGTCCCACAAGCAATGAGGACTGTCAGAATTTTGACAGTCCTAATTTTAACCCACTGTCTACACATTTATATGTAAAACTAGAACTGTCAAAATTTTGACGGTCCCACAAGCTATGAAGACTGTCAAAATTCCGACAGTCCTAATTTTAACCCACTATCTATTTTATATAAAACTAGGACTGTCAGGATTTTGACAGTCCCACAAGCAATGAGGATTGTCAAAATTTTGACAGTCCTAATTTTAACCCACTGTCTGCTCATTTATATATAAATCTAGGACTGTCAAGATTTTGACAGTCTCACAAGCTATGTAGACTGTCAAAATTTTGACAGTCCGAAATCTAACACACTAAAATTTTTATGTAAAACTAGGACTGTCAGGATTTTGACAGTCCCACAAGCTATGAGGACTGTCAAAATTCCCACAGTCCTAATTTGAATCCACTGTCTCTGCAAAATTTTATATAAAACTAGGACTGTCAAAATTTTTACAGTCCTGATAGCTTTCAGGACTGTCCAGAATTTGACAGTCTAAGTTTTTAGCCACTGTCTATGCACATTTAACAACTGTATGTAGCAAACTTAAAACATAAATTGTAGCAAATTATAGAAACTTAAAACATAACCAATCAAAATATTTCAACAATACATAACCACTCAAAGTTTTCAAACTGTAAAGTTTTACATGTCTCAAAACACAAATTTTAGCAAAGTTTTATAAATCTTGAAACATGGCCTAAAGTTCATGCCGCCTCTTTGTACGTTGCTCTCTATTTTCCAAGAGAGAGAAATCTTCAGCGTTGTCGATTTATTGTAGCTCGTCATTGATGGCCATATAATTCGTACCCTGACAACTTACGAGGCTTCTTCTCAACTTCTTCACTTTTTTAGCCTATTCATGAGAATAAAAAAAATTGTTAGGTTATAAACATTTACACATATCAAACTGAAAGTGAAGAAGTTGGCTCACCATCTTGACCAATGTAGTATACAAGATAGATTTGGCGGGAAGATCTGATGGTACACGCACAATATCGCCTCCGCATTTGAACAACGTAGGTAGTCCGACACCGGCGTAGTAGGCAAGGTAGTCGTCGCTACATTCCGTCATATTTACTGCAGCTTGCCATTCGGTTTCTCTAATAACGTGACGTTGCCACTAAGTAAAGAAGTCCAAGACCCAGTTTGAACGCCGCAGGAATATAGTTTAGCGGTTTTGTACCTCGCGGAGCAGTTATGATTTTCAATATACGCCTCGGGACTGTTTGTATGTAGCCAAACTGACGGAGCACTCTATCAGGCATATAAGCCTCCTCAATTTCATGACAACTTATCAGACCGTGATATAAAGCGACTGGTTGCAATGGACGACTAGTCTAGCGCAAATCACGATATGGATCCCAAACAATCTGCAACGCATAAAATTTAGCATAACATCATTTAGCATAATGTAATTTAGTAAATTATTACCAAACATTAAAAAATTAGGTCTTAATTTACCTCTTCTATCATCATATCTTTGAGTGCATTCCGTAGGGCGGCCAATGTGTGTGGACGTTTGGCATCTTCCTTAGTTGGCTTCCATCTGCACATTATAGGAAGGTGCTCGTCATACCCTCGGTTAAGTTTAGCCCGCTACAGGGTTGGAAAGTGCTAGTATATCCATGCCTTCACGTAACCAAGTTAAAAAAATATTAGTCCAAAAATTAACAACAAAATTTTTAATTATGTATACAAGTTGACAAAGATATATCTATACATGGAGTAGAGTCTGGCATCCGGATATTATCTTCGGACCGACGCGGGATGCCGCACCAAGCTCACGGTAAAGGTATGCTAGTATACCACTTTCCCATGATATTTGTTTCACCGTGTCTATGTCGTCCAAATTCAGGAGATATTTGGCATGTATGGACGTTCCAGACTTATCCATAATGCCGACAGCCCCTAAGATGAACTGCATATATCCACGGGCCACATTATCACTATTATCCACTTCGGGGCCCGGATCAGCGAATATCTCCTCCAAATATTTTAAAGGAAGTCCGTACGACTTCTTGAATTCTCGAAGGGTGGTAAAACTAGTGGCATCAACTCCCAGAAACCCTGATACATAATCCATGATATGGTCGTAAAAGTTGATGCTCGATTCGTCAAAAGTATAATTCATCATGACTCGACCATCAACCCTAAGTCCCAATATATGATGGACGTCATCAAGGGTAATCGTCAATTCCATGTTTGGTAGATGAAAAGTGTTAGTTTTTGGATGCCGTCGTTCTACAAATGCTGATATCAGTGCATTATCCACCATCGTATATGAGTAGTTACCCAAATATTGTAAACTGGTGGGAATGATTTTAGCCTTCACATCGTCTCCCAATAATTTAAACCTCCATGTATTGCATTTTTGGTTGTGGTTGATCACCGTTAACATACGAGAACTTTCCTAAAAAGTAAACAATTGGATGAACTTATACCTATATATAAAATGTACTTATCTATAAATAATTAGATGAACTTAGAACTTACAACTATATATAAAAAATTTATAATGTAATGTACTTACATGATTGTTCCATATTTGGTATGCAATATGGTTCTCGATCGACGGCAACATAGAACAACCGTTTGGACGAGTCTCGACTGGACTATCTGGCTGCTGAGAATGTCCTGAACCATCAGTAGCCCGGTTTCCGAGGGTTTGTGGGAGAGTCTCAACAGGACTATCTGCATGTTGAGAAGGTCCTGAACCATTAGTTGGCCAATTTTGGATATTTGGTATGTCCTCATCGAAGGAGGAAGAAGAACCAGAAGTACTAGGAGGAGCACGTCTCTTCGAACGAGTGACAGTCTTCTTCGTAAGTCGACATTTCCTAACTTCAGGGTGCGCCTCGGGGTCGCGGATAGTGAGAGTTGGTTCAATAGTATGCTGAACATTGCATTCCTTACGCATTGACGCAGTAGGCCGTCTTCTTATGATATCTTCATCCTCAGTGCCCTTCCGATGGTCGTTACTATAAGACAAAAAAAGATTATATTAACATCCTAAATTAAACTAACATTTAGGACTACAGAAATTTCTACAGTCCTATATGTATACAGGACTGCAAAAATTTACACAGTCCTAAATTATAGAGGACTGTTGAAATTTCTACAGTCTTTTTACATATAGGACTGTAGAAATTTCTACAGTCCTCAATGTATATAGGACTGTAAAAATTTTTACAGTCCTCAATTTCTACAGTCCCGCATGATTCTGCTCAATACATTCGACGAATGTCAAAATTGTATGCCCTAAAATCGGGTACGAGCATCCAGAAAAACGTCCAAACTATATCCTAAACTACATTCAGGACTTGTATGCCCTCATTTTAGGAATAAAAAGATAACCACTGAAAATTTCGAAATACAATAGAAATTTTTAAAATTTTTAGAAAATTTTCTAAATACAATAGAACAAGGAGAAGGAAAAATTGTACCTTGATCCTTTCGAGACTTTGGGAGCCATCGACAAGGAGGAGGAGGAAGAAGTGGAGGAGGACGGCTCCGACAAGAAATGGAGGAGGGGGGAGGGTCCGGTAGAGGTTTGGAGGGTTTGGGAGGAGAGTTTAAAGTTTGGGCTAGTATGAGTAAAATTTTGGGCTAATATGAGTAAACTTCATTCATTAATAGGCTAGCTCCAATCCTGGGCTAGCCCTAAGTAAACTATGTAGTGCCCTTATCAACAGCCTACATTTTAGGGTCGGGCTATACACATCCCACATTCTACTTAACACATCTCAAATACTAAACACATCCAAATTTAACTAATCTAAAATTATCAAAATTCTAAACACACCCCACCACTATATTACTATTTTACCCTCGTCGTCTGCTCCCACGCTGCCGAGGCGGGGACGCAAGCAAGCGGGCGGAGACGAGGGGATGCGCGAGCAAGGTCGCGGGGACAACACTCGACAGAGGACTGTATGGAACAGCAGAGATGATCACTGATGATTCATCGACCAGCCCTACCAGCACCAGCACCATGACTCCCTACTTATCATTATTGTGGCAAGGTAGGCCATCTCGCCAAGGAATATCGACGCAAATTGGGATTGTGTTTGCTTTGTGGTTCAGACCTGCATTCAGCCAGAGATTGCACGAAGCATCGAGGAGGAGCACCGATGGTTCACCGACGAGCACCAATGGTTCACCAACTAGCTTTACCAGCATCGAGGCCAGTTCAGCAGCCACCAAGGCCAGTTATTCCAGCACAAAGGGTGCCACCACCAGGAGGATATCCGCAGAGGCCAACCTTTGTACCACAGGCAGCGCTCTTCCAGCAGGCACAGCAGCAGCATAGGCCACCAGCTCAGGGACGTGGTCAGGCTTTTGCAATGACAGTAGAGGAGGCAAGGACTGGAGGAGTAGCGAATATAGATAAAATTTAGTTTTATCATAGCTAGCTATAGTAACGGATATTCCTAGTAATACTTTAACATGTGCCTGTTAGTTCCACTCCCTAGTCTATACCTAGTATTATGTTAGCATAAACTTGTTGGTCTAGAGTGGTAATATGTAACTGGTACCCAAGTTTTCAGAAGCTGTAATTGATCATCGTTCTAATCAGACTCCTTTACTCTTGAGTTACTCATCTCTCATTGCCTAGGAAAAAAGTTTTTATTGCTTCCCTACTTGTTCTGCTTGAACAAAACCCTCACCCTTCCTCTCGATTTTTTTCTTGTTCATGGTCCCTTATCCTTTATGTCGTGCTTCAAAAAATATGTCATACTACCGCATCATCTCTTCTGGAGCAAACATTTTCTGACATGTTACGTTTTATTTTTCTTAATTGCGAGGACGTAATTCTTTTAAGGTGGGTAGATTGTAAGCCCCCTCATTTTTAAATAGGGTTAATTTGGTATTTATTTATTTTATTTTATTTTATGGATTAAAGTATTAATTTCTAAATCCTTCTTTTATATATGACCATTTGTCATGGCTTTGATATTTTAAGCAATGCACAACCTTTTTTCTCCCAATAAAAATTATATTACTAATATTGATGGTGCCTAATATATTTGGGACATGGATGTTATATTTGTTTGACCTCCCCCATGCTCCAAAAATATTGTCAAACTTTTAGAACCACGGTTACCGTAAAAGTGCCTTATTTTGACTAGAACTTGACCCAAATCCAACCCAAACGCATGTAGTCATGTAGTACACACAAATACCCCCATATATATATATATATATATATATATATATATATATATATATATATATATATATATATATATATATATATATTAATTTGGTTCTATTTATAGAGTTCTAATTATAGGAAGGGCCATAGGTGGCATCCTAGTTGACAAACTACCAACTAACTAACTACCTAACCACACCCAAGATCCTAACTAACCAAATTCCAACCATAAAAACCTACCCCATCTTCAAATTTTCGTGCAAGAGCAGGACCCTTGGTGGCCGACCCCTACAAGCCCTAGGAACACCCCCTCCAAGGTTTAAATATATCCAAAAAGCCCATATATATACCCCATTATCACAAAATCCTAACCCTAACAACTCTCTCCCCTTTATGGTCGATGTAACACCCCGTTCCGTTCTAGCAGACTGCCGACTCAATCGGCAAAAGTGCAACTGTCTCGACCCGCTTTGCCTCAAACGAGAAGCAAAGGATATCCAGACTTGTCCCTACAGGAATCCCGGCTTAGGCTTTCAAAGGCTCGCTTGACGTATCGCTCTACCGAGACGAATCATCGCTAAGGTGGATGGCTACGGTAAACTTGTCTTTGCTTAGCCAGCACACATAAAATCTAAAATATTTATGCTAATCGCTAGGTGAATCACCCCCTGTATGCTAATAAATCCAACGCACCTAGATAAGGGAATAATCCCAACTTGTATCACTTATGCTAGAACATGGAAATTGAAATACTGCTTATATTCAGACCCCCGCATGCCAAGTCCCCTAACGATCTAACTCTCGGTTTACCTTCGGGCTCGAGCAAACGTACTGACTATGTTCCTTAGAAACGCATGCTTGTCTGCTTGAATGTTGCCTTATTTTCATCCAAACCCCGGAATACTACTAAGTAGTCGTTCCATGCATGATTGAACCTGCAAGTATCCGGGACCGTTAGGTCACCAGGCAGCCCCGAGCCAGGGGAATACATCAAGGTAAGTTACTGTATAGAAACAAGATCCAAGTATCTCGAGTACTCGTGTTCCAGTGCACTCGTGTTCTCGTGTTCTTGTGCACTCGTGTTCTCGTGTTCTCGTGTATCTCGTGATAATTGAAAGAGCCAAAGAGAAAGTGCATGTCGCGGACAACTCGGAAATGAGGCATAGTTCCACGGACGGTCACCGGGGCACTGGGGCCGCTCCGATCCGGATGGAACTTCAGTGTGGTTCCATCGTGTACAGGCGAGTGGTTTGCAGTGCCTCGTATACTTTCGTTGCATTCCACTTGGCCTGGGACCACATCATGTGTAGTCCATCGTGTGCGGGCGAGATAGTTTGTAACGCATCGTGTACTTTCGCTGTATTCTATCTTTGACTTGGACTACATGTGCAATCCATCGTGTACGGGCGAGATGGTTCATAGCGCATCGTGTGCTCTCGTTGCGTTCCATTCTCGTCTGGAATTAGTCCATTATGGCTATGCCAGCGACTCATGTTCATATAGATAAGTCATCCTCGCTTAGCGGCTATCCGCGTACGAGCCATTGCATCGCATCAAGAACAGCTGAGCACTCCAAATATTGTCCCGTTCAATGACTTTTGTGTTGCATATGCTATGCTTTTGAATGTTTATACTTGCCCATACTTGAATTTATAATGTTTGCCTTGGACAGGGAAGGCTAAATGGTAATTCTCGCCGTGTTTCCTCTAACATCGCACGGCGCACTGCCACACGAACTAGGCTATTCAAATATTGCATGAAACTGATCCTAAGGCAACTAGAAAGACAACTAAATAGTTGTGCACGAAACCTGTATTACGTGTTTGGATTTGTCGAGCGGGCGAGTAGCTTCCCCACCAGTGCATTCAATGTACTGATAATCCACCAGTTTGTATGTAGGGTGTGGGAGAACCTTGTTCGGTACGGATGTCTCCTTCGTGCGTGCTAAGGTGTGGAGATCACTCCGAAGCAACGGTGCGTCCGGGACTGAAGCACGTATACAAGACATAATATTATGAACATCGCCTGTACAATCATCCACAATTGTAGCCACTTGGCACGCTTTTACTGTTTCAGAGAGAGAGAGGCTTGAGCGACTTATAATCTCGGCTATACACCGCCTGTAACACATGTTTATATCAATAAAGAACTTGCTTTACTTCAACTTGTATTTTAATGCTTCCGCTATTTTGTCAATTCAGTGAACTTGTTATCGATCGCCTATGCGTTCATGACTCCGCTGCACTCGGACAACCTGTGCGACTCTGTGGCTTAGAACTCTTGCCGCCAGCCAATGAACCATGGCCTTGCACGGGCGTGGATCACGCTCGTGCAGCGTCACGTCCGGATGGGTCAAGCGATCATTCCGCGGGAGCGCTGGCGAGGGTGATTCCCGCCTAGCAGGAACGGTCGAAATAGCCCGCGGGAGATCGGGGCGTGACATGTTGGTATCAGAGCCTGGCTTCTACGCCTTTGAACTTTGATTCGATATCTCAGTTTCGAAAGCTCGTTCGTGGGTTATGTGCATGCTCTCTCTCAATGCCTCGATGGGATGTTCCAACAATAAGTCTAAATACTTTCAAAATACGTTTTGAATGTTATGGTATGCTTGCTTGTTTGCTGTTGTGCTGCGAGTGGCCTTTGTGCCAACCTGTGCGAACCCTTGAGAGTATCGCTAGTAGCTTGTCTGATTTCACTAACTCTAAGCTTGGTTGAATGCATCTATTCGAGGGACGTCTTGAACTAGTGCACCATCCAAGACTTAAGAAAAGGTGAACTCGAGTGCTAAGACTTCGCTATCACTAAGCTGGTTGACGTATTCACGCTAGAAATGTATTTCGAAAGTGCGCACGATCCAGTCTAAGCGATATACTGATTTCGACGCTTGTGCAAGTGAATATCCAAATGAACAAGTGCAATGACTTGTCTAGGATTGCCTCAGCCCTAAATTACTGCTTGTCCTCAGTAAGTCTCGAGGACGAGACTTTTTCTAAGTTGAGTAGGATGTAACACCCCGTTCCGTTCTAGCGGACTGCCGACTCAATCGGCAAAAGTGCAACTGTCCCAACCCGCTTTGCCTCAAACGAGAAGCAAAGGATATCCAGACTTGTCCCTACAGGAATCCCGGCTTAGGCTTTCAGAGGCTCGCTTGACGTATCGCTCTACCGAGGCGAATCATCGCTAAGGTGGGTGGCTACGGTAAACTTGCCTTTGCTTAGCCAGCACACATAAAATCTGGAATATTTATGCTAGTCGCTAGGTGAATCACCCCCTACATGCTAATAAATCCAACGCACCTAACTAAGGGAATAATCCCAACTTGTATCACTTATGCTAGAACATGGAAATTGAAATACTGCTTATATTTAGACCCCCGTATGCCAAGTCCCCTAACGATCTAACTCTCGGTTTACCTTCGGGCCCGAGCA
The DNA here is from genome assembly GCA_036927795.1 of Iris macrosiphon. NCBI lineage: Eukaryota > Viridiplantae > Streptophyta > Magnoliopsida > Asparagales > Iridaceae > Iris > Iris macrosiphon. Next base: position 131,429,754 of record JAYESA010000002.1, read on the forward strand.
AACGTGCTGACTATGTTTCTTAGAAACGCATGCTTGTCTGCTTGAATGTTGCCTTATTTTCATCCAAACCCCGGAAGACTACTAAGTAGTCGTTCCGTGCATGATTGAACCTGCAAGTATCCGGGACCGTTAGGTCACCAGGCAGCCCCGAGCCAGGGGAATGCATCAAGGCAAGTTACTGTACAGAAACAAGATCCAAGTATCTCGTGTACTCGTGTTCCAGTGCACTCGTGTTCTCGTGTTCTTGTGCACTCGTGTTCTCGTGTTCTCGTGATAATTGAAAGACCCAAAAAGAAAGTGCATGTCGCGGACGACTCGGAAACGAGGCATAGTTCCACGGACGGTCATCGGGGCACTGGGGCCGCTCCGATCCGGATGGAACTTCAGTGTGGTTCCATCGTATACAGGCGAGTGGTTTGCAGTGCCTCGTGTACTTTCGTTGCATTCCACTTGGCCTGGGACCACATCATGTGTAGTCCATCGTGTGCGGGCGAGATAGTTTATAACGCATCGTATACTTTCGTTGCATTCCATCTTGGCCTTGGACTACATGTGCAATCCATCGTGTACGGGCGAGATGGTTCGTAGCGCATCATGTGCTCTCGTTGCATTCCATTCTCGTCTGGGATTAGTCTATTATGGCTATGCCAGCGACTCATGTTCATATAGATAAGTCATCCTCGCTTAGCGGCTATCCGCGTGTGAGCCATTGCATCGCATCAAGAACAGCTGAGCATTCCAAATATTGTCTCGTTCAATGACTTTCGTGTTGCATATGCTATGCTCCTGAATGTTTATACTTGCCCATGCTTGAATTTATAATGTTTGCCTTGGACAGGAAAGGCTAAATGGTAATTCTCGTCGTGTTTCCTCTAACATCGCACGACGCACTGCCACACGAACTAGGCTATTCAAATATTGCATAAAATGATCCTAAGGCAACTAGAAAGATAACTAAATAGTTGTGCACGAAACTTATATTACGTGTTTGGATTTGTCGAGCGGGCGAGTAGCTTCCCCACCAGTGCATTCAATGTACTGATAATCCACCAGTTTGTATGTAGGGTGCGGAAGAACCTCGTTCGGTGCGGATGCCTCCTTCGTGCGTGCTAAGGTGTGGAGATCACTCCGAAGCAACGGTGCGTCCGGGACTGAAGTACGTATATAATACATAATGTTGTGAACATCGCCTGTACAATCATCCACAATTGTAGCCACTTGGCACGCTTTTACTGTTTCAGAGAGAGAGGCTTGAGCGACTTGTAATCTCGGCTATACGCCGCCTGTAACACATATTTATATCAATAAAGAGCTTGCTTTACTTCAACTTGTGTTTCAATGCTTCCGCTATATTGTCAACTCAGTGAACTTGTTGCCGATCACCTATGCGTTCATGACTCCGCTGCACTCGGACAACCTATGCGACTATGTGGCTTAGAACTCTTGCCGCCAGCCAATAAACCATGGCCTTACACGGGCGTGGATCACGCTCGTGCGGCATCACGTCCGGATGGGTCAAGCAATCGTTCCGCGGGAGCGCTGGCGAGGGTGATTCCCGCCTAGCGGGAACGGCCGAAATAGCCCGCGGGAGATAGGGGCGTGACAGTCGACCCCTCCCCTCTCCTTCACGTGTAAGAGCAGCCTCCCTTGTCATCTACCCCTCACAACATCATCTCATTCACCAAAAACCCTCTTCTCTCTTCCAAAGCTCCATATTTCATTATCCTTTCATCCAATATCCACCAAACAACCATAAAGGCTCCACCATTATTATCAAACCCATCAAGAACCCATTGCCATCATCATCAATCCATCAAGAATCTATTGCCATCATCATCAACCCATCAAGAAGGGAGAATCAAGTCAAGCACAAGCAAGAAGGTGCGTTCTTGAACAAGAAGAGGCACCGTAATCCAAACCTTCAAAGCTTTTGGGTAAGGAATCAAACTTCATTTCTCAAATTTCCATGGCATGACTCTCTTAGATTTATGTAAGTTTAATGTTCTAGAACCCTTCCTTTCCATATTTTCCCACCATAAATGTCACGACCCGTACCCGGATATTCGGGCACGAGTACGTGGTTACGCCCAGCCTACGCCGCAGAATCGGCAGTAGAACATTGTCTGGGTCATTTCTAACTATCTAGCATCTCAATAATATAATATGATACATGTCAATCATCTCAACTCCAAACGGAGGAACAAAATGGTATCTCACAATATAACTAAACTCAATCACAATGCAAACTAAGGAAGATAAGCACGAATGGAATAGCGAAAGAAAGAATAAGATATAAACCATAATCTAAAATAATATACAACTTAAAGAATCTCAATAATATAATATAATACAAGTCCAACACAAATAAACTAGACCTCCTTGGGCTTTACAACTAAGTCCTCATGGTCTACCAAAGGATCCTCTAAAGATACACCGTCCTAGGGACCGTATAATGTGGGATACTACTCTATAAGTCAATCATCTGAAAAAATATATCCAGTCAGGATTAGAGCGAAGTACATACCTCTGAAAGCAGTTTCAAATACATAATCGAGCATATATAACGAGCAATAAAAAAGGATACAAGATGCACAAGTAGTAAGAATGTACAATACAAGAGAAAATAGCAATAAACACAGTAAGAACTGGAAAGTAAATACGGGAAATAAACTGTAAGTAGAAAACAAGAATACTAGCTATGTGGTTTAGAGTGCAAGTTCGTTATATGATCGGCTTAGGTTACACATGAGGTATAAAGGTAACTCCATTATACGTGAGGTGTATAATCGATATGCACATGAGATCAATAGGGCTTTAATCTCATAACCAACTTCTACTCCCCCTCCCCAACCAATACACATGGATCCAATCACGACACATTACGTACATGAACACGATATAGTCACACTAGCACACGAAATAGTGGATGCACAAGAAGCACATGAAAATTAATACCCGATGCACACGATGAAATACATGTGACTGAGTACCCGCTGAACACGGTAGGGGATAACACCTCCTGACGGGATCCATATAGTACCAGTCCGTGTAATCCAGTGTCAGAATCAAGTATGCAGTTCTAGAACGAGTGATATATATACTATCATGAAATAAAAATTAATAGAGAAATGTACTCGCCTGAAGTCCTGAGCAAGGTGTATCTCTCGATGTCCAAGCTGGTGTCACACAACCTATATATGGTATGTTAGATCAATACAAGGTTCTAAAATAAAAATAAGTTAAGTTGATGCAATTCTAAGTCATAAAGCCATTTCTAGGTTAAATCGATGAAATCTAGGTTGCAAGAGTCTAAAACTAAGTCACTAAGTCGAAACACTATGAAACTATGCTATACAATCTAACCTAAGATACTATAAGGCATTCAAAAAGCCGTATCCTAAGTTACGCAAGTTTATTTATATGAAAATAGTGTTTTAGATATATATACAAGTCATTATACTTAATAATATATTAAAACAAGGAATTTAGGATAACTTGGCCTTGCACTAATGCGTATCGCACCTATCTGGATACCCAAACTCAATACCTTGGGTATCGGCCCAATACCTTGGTATCCCGAGCTAACCCAAAACTCAACATATAACTAATACCAATAGATATATAAAACCCCAAACTAATACTAGATATAACTAACGCTAATATATATACATCTCAATATAACATAGAACTAATTATAATACTAACATACATAGATATGTATAGCTAATATAACTAACTATCAAGATACACTACCTATTAGTATATGAGACTAACTATCAATCATAACATATATATACTAATTTACATATCTAACTATCTAGATAATCAAACATATCTAACTAACTAACTACTATAGTAACCAACCAGACTAAACCAACCCATTACCCAATACCATGAGTATACCTCAATACCTTGACATTACCTTGGTATCCCAAGGTAATTCAAATCTTAATACATATAGCTAATATATATAGCTAACCCCCATATACTAAACTATACTAACATAATTAAACTATTAAAACTATTAACTACTAACATATAATACATACCAATACATAGATACATATACCTACATAATAACTTACTACATATCTAACAAGTATATATATTTCTCTCACAACTATATATATAGATATATATAATCACACACATATAAATAACTATATATATATATATATATATATATATATATATATATATATATATATATATATATATATATATATATATATATATATAAACGCATATATATAAACCAACACATATATATATACATATACATATAGATCTATATATAACTATATACACTAGTATATACACACATAGACACACACATATACCCAAACTCAAATACACTAACATATACATATATATATCACTTAATTATCATATATATATAATTACACATGCACGTATAGCAAAAAGGACCAAACAACAAACATGTGGAGTGCACCGCACCAGTATCACACTTTTTCTATGATACACTTGTGATACGGCTCCAACACACAACCAAACGCATCTCGGAGGGGACAAACAAGTCTAAAATACTAATTATGAATAATATGCATAGTAATTAGAGTATCTACGTGTCCGTGTCACAATGTGATATGCACAAGGCCCCGTGTCAGAGGAAAACCCCCAAAATCAATCTGTTTCGTCAAATTAACGAGATACGGCCTACACGTATCCAATTGTGGACACGACACTAGTCATAAATAAGCAATCAAATGTTAATTAGATCTATTAGACCTAATGACAACTACTACATGTGCCAATCTCGAAAATTTTCCAAAATTGGCAACAAAATGCACATAACTTCCACCATAGGTGACATATGAACCTAAAACCAATTTCTATGGGTAGCCTATGCATGTGGGTTAGTTTTTAATGGTTAAATCTTATATTTAGAGTCTACTAGAAGAGAAAAAACTAAAATATACTTATTGGGAGATGAATTCCCAATAAAAAAAATCTTCAAAATAAAAAATCGCTCATCTTTCTAGATCTTGGCCTCCTCATTCTAGATCTTTGTTTCTTTCTTGTAGATCCTTATTGCAGTAGCCTTAATTGATGAATAGTGAAGGAATTTGGGTGTAAATTTGGTGAGGAATGGTGAGGGAATGAAGAATTGGAAAGGGAGAAAATCTAGATCTATTTGGAAATGAAAAAATAAAATGAGAGACACTCTCTCTCCTCCTCTAATGGCTGGTCATAAACCCTCTTCCAAGCAATATAAAATATCCAAAACACCCCTTGGGGCCTCTCATGAAGAAATTAATTAAGGGGGGAGGTTCTAGTCTAATGGTTTCACTAATTAATTCATCCTCCTAATCCATGGGCCTAATTTAATAAGTTCAATCTAAACTAATCTAAATGTTGGGTTCATGCAACTAATAAATGGGTTAGGTCCACTACACAAGTCCAAAATAAATTTACAACTAACAATCAATAAATAATACAATAAATAAATAAATTACATGCACAATATTTAAATACAATAAATCCTAAAATAAAAATACTCGTGTCTAATTATCAAACTACCCTTAATTGAAAATGTGAGGGTGGCAATCCTACCCACCTTAGAAAATTTTTGTCCTCGAAATTAAAACTCCCACCCCTCTCTCTTAGGCCAGTCATATAAATTTTTACTAGTATCAAACCCCCATCAATCATAGTCTAAAATAGTCTTATCCTATAACATACAATCCTACCATTCTACTGAAAGAGAAAAACATACTCTAACTATCATGAATTTCAGTCTCTGCCTTGCTGGGGTGTCTCCCTCTACTGGTGTGGGGTAATCTGCTATGCCACATGTGGCTTATTCTATCACACTAAGCATTCACTAATCATCAACCTAGTCAAGATATTCTTAATACTGAGGGTTACCAAATACTAGTGATATACTATAGTTCTAGGTCATAGACATGCTTAACTCACTGGCACTTGCTACCTAGGATACTATACAAAATACTGCTAAGATACTACCTCTTTATCTGTTTCAATTCTTGTAATCACCAAAATTTCTTAACCATTCTCCTCTAAGGAGCACTTGTATATCTTTTCAATCATGTATTTTATTATCACACCCTTGTCCAACTTAAATACTCCCAATAGGATGTCTTACTTAAATCTTGTTACTGTCTACATAAGGCACCCTTGTCCATTCTCCTCTAAGGAGCACTTGTATATCTTTTCAATCATGTATTTTATATTGAGATTGAGTTGATTCATTTTTGCTCTACTAGTTTTGATGGCTTTTGAGCTACATTCCTAAATATATCCCACCTTAATCCTAAGCCATGTTACAACCCATGAAAAGTCCTTATGATTTATGCTATGCATATGATCCCAGTGGTGGAGAATGAGAAAATATACAAGCTTATGGTAGAGCATTTCTTTTGGAATGAATTCGAGAGAAATATATACCTTCAAACACATGAGAGTTTAGTGTTTATTCCCGTGAGGGTCTACCTATTTAGTTTACTCCATTTTTCAAGTAAAAATACCTACTAAGTAATTAGAAGTTGTTTAAGAATATATGTTCATGATATGTTATGAGTTTTGAAGAACTTGGTTATTATTTATTTATGACATTGCAACCTTGATTTCTTTTTGGAAAAATAAATTAGAGTTTTGCCCGAGGACGAGCAAAGGTTAAGTGTGGGGGTATTTGATGAGAACATAAAATATCATATTTTTATTCCTTAATGTATACTCCTTTATGCTCATTTAATGTCTAAAGATACTCATTATTTTTATATTTCGATCTAGGATACAATTGGAGTCACTAAAAGCAAAATGGAGCTAATTATCAATTCTGGACAGTTCTGACACCTTGTAGAAAAATGGTCATAACTTGCTCATCCGAAGTCCAATTGAGCTGATCCAAATTGATTCGGAAAGCTAAGTGATAGAGGCACAATTTTGCTGTTTTGATTTTCTCGAGATTCTTGGTACATCATGGACCAAATCACGCTTGAAGTTGAGACAACTATGCTGTGCATAAAAAGTGGAGTTGATATAACCATTTCCCAACTTATTCAAAGATTTTATTTTATTGTTGGGTTGTTGTAACTCTTAGAGGATTTTTGGGAAGATATTGTGATCTTCAAACACTTATTTAGAGTGTATAAAAGGGGTAGAGATCAAGAGGAAAAAGAGGGGAGAACAACACAACTCTTCTTCCTCTTCTCCAATATTCTTTTGAAGTGTTCTTGAACATGTGGAGCTAAAAGTCTTGTTGGTCGAAGGAAACGGAAGCCTCGGAATGAATAAAAACTTGTGAGATCTAATTTGTGTTTATATTTTTGATTTGTGCTTTAAGTATCGAATGTTTTCTTATGCATATTTTTATGATTATCTTGTTTAATGACTAGGATGCATACTAGTTTATTATTCATGACAATCTAATGCTAAATTAGATATCGAATCCGTAATTGTTCGATCCCTCTAATTTGTGAAGCAACCAAGATTTAATGAACTGCTTTGTTTTATTAGATCTTAGGAGGAAATTTTTTGACAAAATTAAATGCAACCGCGTGTGCTTGTGTTGTTTTGCTTCATCGATCTCATCGAGTTTAATACGCTACTAGATTAAACCTTTAGCGCTTGTCTGGGGTTATTTAGTAGTTAAGGTTAATTAGATCGCTTGTTTTTAATTAATTATGGCTGAAGGAGATAGGAAAATAATTCCAACGATGAATATTCAAAGTATGAATTAATATATACTTGCATCGATGATCAGTTTTAAGATTCCAATGGTGGATGTTGACTGAGACCAACATTTATTTCTTTGATTGTTTTAATACTTTAATTGTTTTTAGCTCTTCTTAATTTTTTTTTGATAAAAACTCTCCCCCAATCTTATATTACATAGCATAAAGATCAAACTAATTACTCTTCGTGGGAACGATCCTTACTCTCACTACTACATATTATTTCAAGAGTAAAGGTTTTATTTTTGGGTGCCTACGACAGCACACCAAATTTTGGCGCCGTTGCCGGGGACTAATTTTAGTTGATTTTTGTGCTTTTTGTGATCTTTATTTCGTTCTTGTGATCAAATATTTCTTTTGCCTATTAAAAAAAAAAAAAAAATTTCGGTAACAGGAAATGGCGGCCAATTCTCAAATATTTGGCACTTGGCTAGATCTTCCATCTAGGCATGCGGATGAGGTAAATGTTTCTTCCTTAGAACAACAAATTTCTTGTTTAACTTCTCTTGTTCGTCAGATGGTTGTAGGTAACATGAAAACAACAAAGGCTTGTAGGATTTGTCTAGTATCAGGGCATCCAACCGATATGTGTCCAACTCTCCAAGAGGAGTCCAATGAACAAGTGAATACGAAATATGGTTTTCCTGGGCTACCAGAAATGAAGTATGATTCCTATTCAGACACGTACAATATAGGATGGAGAGATCATTCCAATCTCACCTATGGGAGTCCAGAATTAAATCAACCAGCAACTCAAAATTGCCCAAGTTACCAGCAATACAAGCAGCAATACCTACAACCAAGCCAAACTTCTAATTCTGGTATGTCTTTAGAAGATATTGTTAAGTCTATTGCCATTAATAATTTACAATTTCAATAGGAGACGAGGGCTAGTATCGAAAGTTTGAACAATCAAATGAGTCAAATGACAACTGCAATTAATAAGCTAGAGGCACAAAGCTTGGAGAACTTACCATCTGAAATGATAGTAAATCCAAAAGAAACTGTAAGTTCAATCATTTTGAGAAGTTGTAAAGAAGTTGAAATTCCAGAAAAAGAAGCATGTGCATCGTCAAAAGAAGAAGAAGAGAAAAATATCGTTGCAGACACGAACATTCCTAATGACGATGTAGTACCTAATGCAAAAGAAGTTTTTAAACTTGATGGAAAAAATGGAGTAAAAGTTGCCATCAGTGAGAATTTTGAGAAAGAACATGAGTTAGCTTTGAGTACTAACTTACATAAAACTGTTACAGTGTTGAACGATCTTCCAAAAAGACAACAGTCAGGTAACATTCCATATATTCCAATTTATAACAAAAGACCTTTACCTTCTGTTTTGCAGGGCTGCATTCTAGACTTGAAATCCCTGCCTAGTTATATCAAGTGTGCATAGAGTCGAGCCAACGACAATATTAAACAAAGGCGCTGCTTGGGAGGCAACCCAAGAGAAGTTTTTTTTTATTCTCGCATTTTATTTTTTTTGGTTATTTTGTCTTTTCTTTGCATTTAACCATACATTGGGAACAATGTCTGTTTTAAGTGTGGGGGAGGGGATTTACTTTATTTTAAGCATTTTTAGTTCGCTATTTTTCTAAAAAATAAAATAATAATAATAATTTTTTTTTAATAAAAGAATTTTGGTTTTTGGTTTTCAATGATTTTTGGTTATGTATGTCATGAGTAAGATTCAACTAGATTTGAAAAATTCATAACATGATTGAATAAATAAATTTTTTTTCAACTTAGAATTAATTAGTCTAGTTATTTTTTATTGAAAATGGTAGTATCTAAATTGGTAGACAAAAGCCAGTGAGGATTTGAGCCTTTAGACTGACACATCAGTCTCATTATTCTTTCATGAGAGATATTCTTCCACTGATTTGTTTCTCTAGAACTTGTTTTGATTCTCATGATCACTTGCATCCAATGCTCTACTTATTAACTTCTATAATACACATATTTTACTTCACTCTCAAAGGTAGGGACATGGCTCCATATCTCTATTGATGTATATATATCTCTCCTTAAACCCTTTACAGACTGATACACTAATCAGTGATATACTACATATCTTCCATGACCAATCTTGATATTTCTTAACCCACGACATACTATTAAAAATTTTAATACTCAGGCTTCCACTTTTTGATACTCATGAACTTTCACACTGACACTCATCATCTATTGTGCATTCTGTATACAATTTCTAGATATTCTTCCACATATTGCTTCCAACATATCACTGGCCTCAATATCAGGTGATATACCCATCACTAGTCATCTACTGGTACACTCCTATCTACTCACATCAATGCTCTACTTTACCAGTAACACAAGTCCTACTACCTTAGCACAATGTATTCTTATTCCATCACACTCTCCTATACACTTATGGATACCCTCCTACTATGGCACACTCACTAATGCCCTTTATGCAAATACATTTCTTTACTCCTGACACACCCAAGTATCAACCATCAAATTAAATATCATGCTCCATTAATTTCCAACTCAATTTTCTTAATACTTAATTGTTTACATGGATCACTCAACTACATAAATTCATGACTATCCAGAACTGGCATGCTAACTCTGATACTAACTCCTGGAACCATCACTGATACTCTTTACTCCCCTTCAACCTATAGTACCAATACTAACTATAATGACACCTTATTATAGAACTATTGCTACAAGGTACTATACTATGGGTTATCTCTAGATTGATGCCTATTGCTCACATGTCCAACCAAGAACCACTTACGGACTCACAAGCCACACTCCCAACAGTCAATACTGATACTCAAGACATAGACCTAATTGCAAGTCACCAATTATCACACTAACAAGGAACCTTAATAAAATAAAGCTCTATAAGGAACTGGACTAAAGAATTGAAGGTATCTCTACTACTAAGCTAAAGAAAATGATGGAACAAAGTCCTATAATAACATAAGTGGATAAGTATTGAGATGATACTTTAAGAACCAATTTAAGATACAATCTGATAATCATACACGTATGTCCGAAATCATAACACTTAGAATCCTTGCCACGCCAGTAAGCATAGCTGCGATAAATGATAGATTTCATAACTTAGGTATGCACCTCTATAATCATATCGTCTAGAATCCTCGTTGTGACGACTAGTATAGCTGTGAGAAATTCTAAATTTTATAACTAAGATATGTACGTCCGAAGTCAGGTACCTATATTTTTGCCATGCTAGCTAATATGGCTGCAATAAATTCTAGGCTCCATAACCAAAGTAGACGTTTTACCTTTCTCACTGTCCTCATCAACATATGTCATCAGACGATACCGTAATTTAGTCCATAAAATTTATCTCGATATGAAATCAAACTAAACAACAAACACCAAGAATTAAATTCAACAACCGATCACCAAGAAACAAATTCAATAACGACAAGTCAGAGCGGACAGAAATAAGGGGAAAATTTTGAATTAGAATTTATAATAAGATTCTCAAGGGTCGTCCCAGGAATCTCTCAAAAATTTGTGATTGAGTAACCTCTCTCATCCTAGTGTCCTATGTTCTATATCCTATCGCAGGCTCACAGTAGTACAACTAAGCCGTTGCACTACCACGATATCGCATAACTTGCGAAGCCTGACCTGCATGGGCCACCACTAAAAATGGGTCACGATCCACACCCGGATATTCGGGCACGAGTACGTGGTTACGTCCAGCCTACGCCGCAGAATCGGCGGTAGAACACTGTCTGGGTCATTTCTAACTATCTAGCATCTTAACAATATAATATGGTACATGTCAATCATTTCAACTCTAAACGGAAGAACAAAATGGTATCTCACAATATAACTAAACTCAATCACAATGCAAACGAAGGAAGATAAGCATGAATGGAATAGCGAAGGAAATAATAAGATATAAACCATAATCTGAAATAATATACAACCCAAAGAATCTCAATAATATAATATAATACAAGTCCAACACAAATAAACTAGACCTCCTCGGGCTCTACAACTAAGTCCTCCTGTTCAACCAAAGGATCCTCTAAAGATACACCGTCCTGGGGACCGTAGAATGTGGGACACTGCTCTATAAGCCAATCATCTAGAAAAATATATCCAGTCAGGATTGGAGCAAAGTATACCTCTGAAAGCAGTTTCAAATATATAATCGAGCATATATAACGAGCAATAGAAAATGATACAAGATGCACAGGTAGTAAGAATGCACAATACATGAGAAAATAGTAATAAGCACAATAAGAATTGGAAAGTAAATACGAGAAATAAACTATAAGTAGAAAACAAGAATACTAGCTATGTGATTTAGAGTGCAAGTTTGTTATGTGATCGGTTTAGGTTGCACATGAGGTATAAAGGTAACTCCATTATACGTGAGGTATATAATCGATATGCACATGAATCAATAGGGCTTTGATCACATAACCAACTTCTACTCTCCCTCCCCAACCAATACACATGGATCCAATCATGACACGTTACGTATATGAACACGATATAGTCACACTAGCATGCGAAATAGTGGATGCATAAGAAGTACATAAAAATCAATACCCAATGCACACGATAAAATACATGTGACTGAGTACCCGCTGAACACGGTAGGGGATAATACCTCATGACGTGATCCATATTGTACCAGTCCATGTAACCCAGTGTCAGAATCAAGTATGCAGTTCTAGAACGAGTGATATATACACTATCATGAAATAAAAACTAACAAAAAAATATACTCGCCTGAAGTCCTGAGCAAGGTGTCTCTCGATGTCCAAGCTGGTGTCACACAACCTATATATGGTATGTTGCATCAATACAAGGTTCTAAAATAGAAATAAGTTAAGTTGATACAATTGTCAGTCATAAAGTCATTTCTAGGTTAAACCGATAAAATCTAGGTTGCAAAAGTCTAAAACTAAGTCACTAAGTCAAAATACTATGAAACTATGTTATACAATCCAAGCTAAGATACTAAAAGGCATTCAAAAAGTCGTATCATAAGATACGCAAGTTCATTTATATGAAAATAGTGTTTTAGATATATATACATGTTATTATCCTTAATACTATATTAAAACATGAAATTTAGGATACCTTGGCCTTGCACCAATGCGTATCGCACCTATCTCGATACCCAAACTCAATACCTTGGGTATCGGCCCAATACCTTGGTATCCCGAGGTAACCCAAAACTTAACATATAACTAATATCAATAGATACATAAAACCCCAAACTAATACTAGATATAACTAACGCTAATATATATATATCTCAATATAACATAGAACTAATTATAATACTAACATATATAGATATGTATAGCTAATATAACTAACTATCAAGATACACTACCTATTAGTATATGAGACTAACTATCAATCATAACATATATATACTAGTTTACATATCTAACTATCTACATAATCAAACATATCTAACTAACTAACTACTATAATAACCAACTAGACTAAACCAACCCATTACCCAATACCTTGAGTATCCCTCAATACCTTGACATTATCTTGGTATCCTAAGGTAATTCAAATCTTAATACATATAGCTAATATATATAGCTAACCCCCATATACTAAACTATACTAACATAATTAAACTATTAAAACTATTAACTACTAAAATATAATACATACCAATATATAGATACATATACCTACATAATAACTTACTACATATCTAACAAGTATATATATTCCTCTCACAACTATATATATGTAAAAGCGTGCCAAGTGACTACAATTGTGGAATGATTGTACAGGCGATGTTCCAACATGATGTCTTGTATATGTGCTTCAGTTCTGGACGCAGCGCTCCAAGGCTCCAGAATGAACTCTACGCCTTAGTACGCACGAAGGAGACATCCGCATCGAACGAGGTTCTTTCGTACCCTACAAACAATCTGGTGGATTATTAATACACGAATGCACTGGTGGGGAGGCTACTCGCCCGCTCGATAAATCCAAATACGTAATATAGGTTTCGTGCACCAACTATTATGTTGTCTTTCTAGTTGCCTTAGGATCAGTTTTATGGCAAAGATTGAATAGCCTAATTCGTGTGGCAGTGCACCGTGCGACATAAGAGGAAACACGACGAGACTTACCAACTTACCATTTGTCCTTCCATGTCCAAGGCAAACCAAGTTAATTTAAGCACGAGCATTCATAATGAGAACCAAGGCAATAACATATGCAAATACGAGTGTTATTATATCATTATCGTTCAGGTGTTCAGTTGTTCTTTTGATGAGATGCAATGACTCGCACGTGGATAGCCGCTAAGCGAGGATGACTTATTTATATGACATGTGTCACTGGCATAGCCATAAAGGACCCAGCCTAAGATGAGAATGGAATACAACGAAAGCACAAGAGGCACTATAAACCATCTCGCCCGCACACGAATGGACCACACACGAAGTTCTATCCAGATCAGATAAGTAGTGAATGATTCATGAGCTTGCTGCAGGTTTTTCTTCTCTCCCCCCCATGGATTTGGTTTTATGCATGAAGCCCCCTTCACTCTCCAAGTATTAATAGAATCAATTTGTAAATTAATATTTACATTAATTTAACTATATATATATATATATATATATAAATGAATTTGAAAAGAAAAGAAAAAAATGGCAGTTATGACACTCTATCCTTCTTAGAGAAATTCCATCATCGAAATTTTAAATTAAAAGGATAGCTAACCTTGGTTAGTAAACAAATATAAGAACTGGTTTCGCATGTCTTCTTCTTTTTTTTAAGTTGATTTTCCCGGAGAGTCCTTGTTCCAAGCTACTTGAACTAATGGGATGATCTAATTCCGAAGTATTTTGTCTCTACGATCCGGGACTCCAACAGGTCGTTGCTCGATGCGTAGAGTTGGTCTGATAGTGATCTCCGAATGATCTAGTATATGGTTTGGATTTGGTACATATCTTTGGAGTTGAGACACATGGAATACATTATATACCCCTTATAGTATTGGGGGTAGTGCCAGCTTGTAAGAAACTCTTCCGACCTTTTCTACTATATCAATTGGTCCAATATATCTTGGACTTAGCTTTCCTCGAGTTCCAAATCTAATTGTTCCTTTGGTTGGCGAGATCTTTAAGAATGCATGATCGCTAGGTTGAAATTCCAATATCCTTCGATGCTTGTCAGCCCACATCTTTTGTCTATCTTGGGCTACTTATAAATGATTTCTTATTACTTTGACCTTATCTACTGTCTGTGTTACTAGTTCTGGACCCAGTAGCTGCCTTTCTCCTACATTTGTCCAACACATTGGTGATCTACACTTTCTTCCATATAATGCTTCGAAAGGTGCCATCTTAATGCTGGTATAATAGCTATTATTATAAGAAAATTCTATCAAATGTAAGTGATCGTCGCATGATCTTCCAAAATCTAATGTGCAGGCTCTCAATATATCTTCTAGAGTTTGAATCATTCTTTCCGACTGACCATCTATCTGGGGATGGTAAGCAGAAAGAGGTTCTCCTGCAGACTTCTCGAGAAATGTGAAGTAAACCTGGTGTCTCTATCCGAAACTATACTTACTGGTACCCCATATTGACTGACAAAATCCATGGGGCAGAAAGAGGTTCTCATATACATGCCTGCTAATACTTCTGTCGTCTGTCCTACCCGGAATGGTAAAAATGAGCTGATTTAGTGAGTCTATCTATGATGACCAAGATAGCATTATTACCCTTTTGTGTCTTAGGTAGTCCGGTTACAAAATCCATTGTGATATGCTCTCATTTCCATTCAGGTATTGGTAAGGGTTGAAGAAGGCCTGCTGTCCTTTGGTGTTCTGCTTTCACTTGCTGACATACAAGACATATGGATACGAATTTAGCAATCTCTCGTTTCATTTCATGCCACCAAAAATTTTGTTTTAAATTCTTATACATCTTAGTACTTCCTGGATGGATGGAATATTGAGAGTTATGAGCTTCTGTTATGACCTCCGTTCTTAGATTTCCACTGGGCACACACAATCGATCCCCAAATCTCAGTGATCCATCGGGATACTTTCTTATTCCGGTCTGGAGTCCTTTGGTTTATTTCTATACTTTCTGAAGTTTAGAATCTCCTTGTTGAGCTTCCTTGATTCGGTCCACTAGGGAGGAGTGTACTTGTAAATTTTCCCATGACCCTTCTGATATTGGATATATCACTTTGATTTCCATCTTCCTTAAGTCTTCAAGAATTTCCTTTGGGGTACTCATAAGGAAAGCCATTGGTCTTTTTCTCAAAGCATCCGCCATTTATTTGCTTTACCCGGATGATATTCTAATTCCATATCAAAATCTTTAAGTAATTCCAACCATCTCCTTTGCCTCATATTTATTTCCTTCTGAGTAAATACATACTTTAGACTTTTATGATCTATATATATCTTGATTCTTTCTCCATATAAGTAATTTTACCATAATTTAAGTGCAAATACTACAGCTGCTGGTTCCAAATCGTGAGTTGCATAATTTCTCTCATGCTGCTTCAGTTGTCAAGAGGCATAGGCTAAAACTCTTCCATGCTGCATTAACACACAACCTAGCCCTTTACCCGACGCATCACTATATATCGTGTATCCTCCTGATCCAGACGGTAATGCTAATACAGGTGCCGAAATCAATCTTTTTTTTAGTTCATCAAAAGTTGCCTGGCATTTCTTCGTCCAATTAAATTTTTTTCTTTTCGGGTCGGCCGAGTTAATGGTTCTACGATCCTTGAGAAAATTTTCATGAATCTCCTATAGTATCCAGCTAATCCTAAGAAACTTTGAATCTCGACTACAGATTTTGGTGTTGGCCAGGATTCAACAGCTTTTACCTTCTTTGGATCAACTGAAATACCTTCTCCGCTGATAATGTGGCATATAAATGATATATGATTTAACCAAAATTTATATTTACTGAGTTTAGCATATAATTGCTCATGTCTTAGAGTCTGTAATATTACCCTCAGATGTTCTTCATGTTCTTCCTTATTTTTTGAATATATAAGAATGTCATCAATGAATACAATTACGAATTTATCTAGGTATTGATAAAATATCTGATTTATTAGATCCATAAATATAGCAGGAGTATTAGTTACCCCAAATGGCATAACTAGAAACTTGTAATGTCCATAACGAGTTCTAAAAGCTGTTTTCTGAATATCTTCTTTCTTGACCTTTACTTGGTGATATCCAGATCTTAAATCAATTTTTTGAAAATATCTTGGCTTCTCCTAATTGATCAAATAGTTCATCAATCCTGGGCAAGGGGTATTTATTTTTTATTGTCATTCATTTAATGCTTTATAGACAATTACCAGTCGTAGAGTCACGTCTTTCTTTTTCACAAACAGCACTGGTGCACTCAACGGTGAAGTACTAGGCCGAATAAACCCTTTTGATAATAATTCTTTTATTTACTTGTTTATCTCAGCCAATTCTTCTTTTTTCATGGGGTATATTTTCTTAGTTATGGGTGCTGCCCCAGGCACCAAATGATAAAAAATTCTACTGCTCTATCTGGTGGTAATCCTGGTAACTCTCCTGGAAATACATCCTTAAAATTTTTTACTATCCTTGGGAATTGTTCTTCCTCTAGTTCATAAAATCTTCATTGAACTGGTTGTTCAAACATTTCTAATTCCTCAACATCAAATTCTTTCTGGTCTCGAACAAATTCATATAATTCTCTATTAGTGAGTTGGAATAAAACTTTTCCTTGGCCATAATCTATACTTGCTAATGTCTTGGTCAACCAATCCATTTCAAGTACTACATCATAATTGTTTATTGGACAAACTAATAATCTTACCTGAAAAGCTCCACCGTCTAACTTAACTGGACATGGTTTACAAACCCGACTAACTTCTACTATGCCATTACCCATAAGAATATTTAATTTCTTAAGCAATGGTTGAGATTCGATTTCATGAAGAGCTGTAAAAGCTGATGCTATAAATGAATAGGTTGTCCCAGAATCAAATAATACTGATGCTGGTCAAGCTGAAACTAGGATAGTACCTGTTACTACTTCTCCGGCCAGTTCTGTTTCTTCGACATCCATCATAAATGCCTGCCCTTGTTTTTTCTTCTTCCTAGTCTGAGGTTGTTTTGCTTTCTGAGCTTGTTGAAATTGATAGTCTTAGGATGCGAAGGGTGGTCTTCATTGATTTTCATAAGTTAACTGGTGTTGGTGCTTGTATCAAAGGTCGATGACCATTTCCTTGAAGTACGGGCCCGATATTATTTCCTCGGAATGTGGGTCGCGGTCCCTGATGTAGGTTTTGCATTATTGGCCCTAAGGTTTGTTTTTGTGGGCACTGGCCAATCTGATATTTATCTGATCCATATCTTAAACAGAGACCCAGGAGTTTTCTATAGTTATTCCTCATGTGCCCAGATTTTTGACAAAAGTTACAAATAACTGGTCCTCCCAAGGTACCCACTTGTGGGCGTTTGGACAGTCATTGCCATGGATTCCTTGAGGATGAAACTTCTATCTCCAGAATCCTCTTCTGAGGTTGAGACCGATATGGTTGCTCTTCATTCAGCATCCTTTCCTGGCTTCTCGCTACTTCAATTACTTCTGGATAGGTTTGGCACCGATATGCGGTGACTCTACTCTTTAGTTGGCTCCCTAGTCCTTCCAGGAATCTAGATACCTTGGTTTCCTCATCGGCTATCAGACTTGAAGCAAAATGACTAAGCCTGAAAAACTTTGTAACATACTCGTCTACCGTGAGCTTCCCTTGCTTCAAATGAGTGAACTGTCGTTCTAACTCGATTTTAGCCGATTTCGGTAAGAACCTTCCTTCAAACTTCTTCTTGAATTCTTCCCAAGTTATTTTGTCCTCCGAATCCTCTGGGTGTTCTGCACTCCACCAGTGCTCAGCAATATCTTCCAACTGGATTCGGATCTTAGATACCATGTCCTCAGGATTAATTTTTGTTGCTTTTAACAGCCCTTCTATGGTTCTAATCCACTGTCCGGCTTCGATCGGACTTTATGTTCCTTTAAACTTGGAAGGATTTAGGTTTCTAAAGTCTTTTAGTGAACCATCTCTAGAATTGACAGATGTTCGCAGGTGTTCTAACATTATGGCAGTTGTGGCTTGAGCCGTATCCGCATATTGGCTGTTAGATTCCAGGATCTGTTGGAATAACCTGTACATATCCTTAATAAATGGTTCTGATTGAGTTTGTGATGATGAAGCATGGGATTGGTCGTGGTTAGACATTGTCCTGAAAAATTCAAATACAATTTCTCAAGAAGGGTCCTGAGATTCAAGAATAAAGATCTTGCAAATCATAAGAGTTTTAGGCAATAGCGGAACATATAGGCACAAGGATAACGATGAAGCATATTTTATTCACTCATAACCAAAATGTGATACAAAATATGCTACTAGGGTATTGGTCACCTTACACATAGGCATACATACATATTCAGACTATTTATATTCCCACACTTTCCTCCTTCCTAACTTACATATATACAACTATTGTTTACAAAAGATACATAGTAGATAAAAGACCCTATTACACCATTGTACCCCCCTTTTTCATTACCTAAATCATCATCTCTCGTATTCTGATGATAGTTGCCTCTAGGTGAGAATTCTGCCATTCCTCCAGAGTTCCATTGTAGTCATTTCTACTGGGATCTGGATCCTCAGATGGTCGAGCCTTAATAAGTATATAATAATTTGTCTTATTGAAAAACAATTCCTTTTCATCACTGAGATATGATATTACTAGTTATTTGATCTCGTAGTGTACTCCATAGGCCCTTATCATCTGTTTACGCACCAGTCGCCACTTTCTTTTTGCAAAATGGTAATAATTATCTAAACTGTGGCTACTATTTCCCAGTCTGACATAAGACATGAATCGCGGCATGATCTACAATAAGGAACTTCAAGTTAGTATCATCCAATAAGTATCCCAATAAATTCTTGTAATATCATTAGCCCTTCCTATAATCAGCGATACTGCCTATCCTAAGGTATCTCTAAATAATAGATAAAGAATCTAGGTTTCACCTACACAAGTTCCTAACCTATGTCCTGTAATATGTTTCTTTATGATACTTGGACTTGCACCTTATCCTAGGTTCTTCATCTGTCGGGACCCGCATAGGTTTCCTAATAGCATGACCTGCATGGGCCACCACAAAAAGATATGTCACATCCCGCTTCTCAGGATGCAGTGAGCCGGGTACGTAACTACATCTCCAGGCTATGCCCCATACGAATACTATCGTACCCGTATCGACGATTGTCGCCTGTATAATTTTTTGAATAAGATGCAAGTAATGCTAAAATACTTAGTTATTACAACTGAAGTTATACACTCCAACTAAAGTACTACTGAATAAGTCTTTATAATAACATCTCCTTAATATACATAGTTTCAGCTACAAAAATGTTTGGTACTGCATTTTCTGGAATCATTTGAAGATTATTCCTCGACCTCGTCCACATTATAAAGATCGGTAATATTTCTTCATATACTTCGTCTTCCCCTAGTGAACAATACTAGGTCGTCAGAACGACAGCAAGTCCTGGGTCAAGAACGATAAGTAAATAAAAGATATGATAGTAAGACAAGGAAGGAGTAATATTTATACAATAAATAAGGAGGTGAAACATATAGTTGTGTCTACGACTTGAGCAATTTCTAAACTAGTATTCCTATAGTGTCTAATAATTCAAGCAATACAATCCCTATGTCACTACCACAATACACAAACAATTTTCCTAAATGATGGTGCAATTTGGAGAACAACCTTTAAATAACCACTTTAACTAGTTTTTCGCCAACAATCCCGTATACGAGGGATCAGGCTGTGACTTGGTGGCACGGTGCTTCGAATCCGGCCCTGCCCTCATGGGCTTAAATAAATACTTTAATTCACCCATTCAATGGTTTTTAATCGAAGTAGGTGTATTTATATTCAGGTACAAGTGACTTGAACAGGATGGCACGGGGTTATAATCCGGCCCAGCCTCTCTCGGGCCTAAACAGAAAAGTGAGCTAAGCCTCACACACTCAATTTGTAAGGCCTTACGAAAGTGCTTAACTGCTGATAAGCTATATATTGTTATTATGTTACGGGATTTCGTAGGTGGTATTTATGTTGTTCTCCCCCGCCCAATGCTTTCTAGCCTAAATCTACAAACAATCCTTATTCTATTATCTTATATTAAGTTCCTGCTATGTATTTTACGTTTACTATTATTTATGCAAAAATGCATTTCCAGAATAAAACAAGATACATGCTTTTCGTCTTATTCATAATCCAGGATGCAGGTGTCAAGTTATCATAACACAAATTCTAGGAATATTATTTATACAGAGCAGATTATCAGGAATCAATATTTTAAATTTTGTTGAGTGACTTGTGTCTGTGTCCTACATGTCCTGGACTCATGCTAGCGTCCCCTAGTTAATTCAATTAAAGTTGTCAGTGGTCTGTCGCAAAATATCAACTAAAGTTTAGGGTTAGTGATATCGACAATATTTTCGGATATCGAAATTTGGTTAACTTCCGAAATTCTTAAAATTTTTGGCAGAGTCTCCTTTGTATCGGTCTCCAAAAATTTAACAGTTTATATATATATGACCTGGAGCAACCCTCCGTAGTATTTCCGAGTTCACCGACCCCTTTGGTGGAGCAACTCTCAACACCAGTACACAAGCAGTTTATATTTTTCTTTTTAGACAATATTAACATCTTTAAGTAAGAAAGTCTTCTTACCGTGGTAATTAGCTATGTATATGTATATATATTGGCTTTGCAATTTGCTGGCTATTTACAATACAACACAAAGTAATCATTAGTAACATAATAATTCTAATATCAAGAAATGACTATAACATTTTTATTGCTTGTAAGGTATTGAACATTTTAACTAATCCCAGTATCATATATACACATATAATATTTTCTATGTAAATGAAAATGTTTCTTAGAGTCTAAAGTTTCTAACTTAAAGGTAAAGCACAATATATAGCTAAATTTATTTATGAAGTCTTGGAGTACAATTTCAATCAATATAATACAAGCTGTATAATCCAATTCTAGATTCATTTTATTTAGTAATCAAGTACAGAAATTGATATGGTAATTAATTGCTTCTAATTGAATACGCCTTTACAGAAATAAATTTATATATACGTCTAATAACTATATACTCCTCTAATTATTTCACTTATAAAGATCTCCATCCATCCGTGTAGCCAATATATATATATATATATATATATATATATATATATATATATATATATATATATATATATATATATATATATATATATATATATATCATCAATGTTTCTAACATATCCAATGATTATAAACCCAATCTCATTTGTTGTCCATTAGACAAGTCCAAATCATACAACAAAACTCCAACCAAAAATTGATCTCTTGTGTCTTAGCTTGTATACTTCATTCTTTGAGTCGATTACCACTTGAACCCCTCAAGTTTAAATATGTAACAATACAATTTATATATTATAATTATGTCTATATGATTTTCCATATAAATATGCATACCTAGATATACAAACACGACTATTCAAACAAACCCAACACATACATAGCACACACATAATTTCATCACCTAGTGTCAATGCATTTCGTATCGTGTCCTAATATATAAATTGGTTATCAAGGAACTAATCCTCCTTTTTCTAAAAATATTCTAAAACATGAGTTCCCAATATTTAACTATACTAAATAATATGTTAGATTAATGAACATAACTAAATTGGAAAGGGAAGATGAGGACTTGCCTTTGTTTGAGCAACCTAGGGTTCTTCCAAAGTTCTCAATTTGGTACTTGATTCCTCCCTATTCCAAGGATTTTGAAATTAAACTATATTCTAAATTAAATTTAGAAGAGAATTTGGGGGAAGGAATAGGAAATACCTAGGTTTAGGAAGAAGGAGGAGGAGTTGTGGAGTTATGAGGGAGGAGGAGTCCGGTGGCATCGCGGGTCCGACGGCGGTGGCATCCGACAATGGCGACGCGGAGGTCGGCGGCGTAGCGGCAGCGGACGACAGCATCAGCAGCCGCAACAGCTACAGCAGTAGAAGTAGCACAGTAGCAGCAGCAACAGTAGGCATAGTAGCAGCAGCAATTAGTGTTTAGGATGGAGAGAGGAAGAGGGTTTGAAGAAGATGGAGATGAAGATGGGAAGGGGATGGCTGTTCACCAGGCCATTAATAGATGGGGTTAGGTTTCTTGGGGAAGGGAGGATGAAGGAAATGGAACCATGTGTTCCTATTGGAAATAAAGAAGGAAGGTGTAGATGACAAGTAGTGAATGATTCATGAGCTTGCTGCTGGTTTCTCCCCCCCCCCCCCATGGATTTGGTTTTATGCATGAAGCCCCTTCACTCTCCAAGTATTAATAGAATTAATTTGTAAATTGATATTTATATTAATTTAACTATATATATATATATATATATATGTATATATAAATGAATTGGAAAAGAAAAGAAAAAAAATAATGGCAGTTATGACAGGATCGTACGTGCGATTTCAGATTGAATCAAAGGGATAAGGTTTTGTGTCAAGATTAAAAACTCGAGAATGTGATCGGAGTTAGCGTGATTTATTTGATAGTGTGACTTGGATGGTAACGTGAAATTGGATAAGGGCGCAATGGAAAGATAGCGGGTATGGAAGTTAGGATTTGGAATATATGAAAGTGACTCATAAAATTGAGAAAGAATATCGCTTGATAAAATTTTAGCTCGAGTATGGATGTTGTGGTTTCAAATTTGAATGAGTTGATATGATATTAATAGTTGAAAGATAGCACGGATTGATACCAGTTAAGAAATTGTGTCATTTGATGATTTGTGATAGACGATAATGGATTTAATCTTTAATTGGATGAGTCGATCTTGAATCTAGTTCGGAAGATAGCCATTAGCTGAAACACAAACGAGTTACAAGAAGCGATGGTTATGTGAAATACTTGAGGACATTGAAATGCGTTGAGGATAAACAGACCTTGGCTCGATAATTTTCTAGTTGGATGAATGATAGGTATATTATCGATTGGATCTTTGAATCTGATTATTTTATGGAATACTAGATGTTGGACTACGGATAGAACGAATAATAATGTCGATGATTCAGATGATTTGGCTACGTGAATTATGATCACGACATGAACGATTATTAGAGAAACAAAACATGATGGACGAAGAAACTCTTGAGGATGGATATTAGGATTTGATGCAACGATGAGATGACTCGGTGAATTCTAGGATTATTTTAACTTATGGTTCGATGCGAAAGCCAGTCGAGTATACAAGTAAATTGAGGATGAGTTAGTCTAAAATTGAAGCAAGTTATGTTCGGTGAATTTATGATTGAATATGTAGCAATGTTGGATGACTTGGAATTTATGATAGAGATTGTTGACTTAGAAATTTGAATCATGATTTGGTGATCTAGACTTAGAAAATGGATAGGTGGATTCTATCATATATTTAAAGAGATAAGACTATGTGAATCACTAGGTTTGACATGCGACATTGACGATATTGAGGATTTGGCTGAATGGACTTACCTAAGGAATGGCTTTGCTGAATGGACTCGTACCCCTTGGAGTGGATGTTGTGAATACGAGTAGGATTATCTATGATCGCTGTCTAAAAATTTGAGTGAAGGGAGTTTGGGTAGAATACCCCATACGAAAGACCAATGGTTTAACCTTAGAAATTTGGACGAGCATAGTACAACGAATTGCACGATAGAAATTGTGAGAACTGTACCTATGACCTGGTGAGCTGACATAGCGGTTAGGCAGACGATCCTATGTCGAGTGATAAAACTGGTGTGAACGACCTAGAAGAATTACCTGGATAAAACCATAGAGTTGGGGCAGCAAGACTTTGAGTTAGAACTTGGAAATGGAAGTGTGTGCTAGTAGAGTTGATGTTTGACACAAACATAATGGACGATAGGACTTGGACGCTAGTCGTTAGATTGAATAAGTTGCACGATGGAGAGGAACGAGATGATATTAAGGATTTGTCGGATGGAATGCTTATGATAGAAATTTATGATGCTCAAGTAAATTTGGAAGAACGAATTGAATTATTGCTTAGAAGACGCAATAATGAATCAGAGAATTCGGTGGAACGAAAATCGATATTTAGGAGATTGCGGTCGAGAGTATGATATGAATGTACGTGAATGACTCAACGAAATCATGTTACTCGAGGATTGAGATAGACGATAATAAAACTATCTGGAGTTTGGTTGGTCGATGGTTATATAGTATCGCAAAGTTTTCGGGAGATAGAACGTAGGCGAATCAGACTTGGAGTTTATCGAATTGAAAAGACTAGTTGAGATTCAAACTAGAAGAGTTTCAAGAAATATGTGATGCCTTCATCCGTAGCTTGTCCGACTTTGCTATCGCTAAGCTTGGTTGAAATACATGTATTTCGGGGATGCCTTAAATATGTGTATGATCCAGACTCAACATTATGATGAACTCGAATGTAGTTACAGGTGAATATATTTAGATGCGCATGGATGAGTATAGCGATTTGGGTAAGTTAGCGTTAGCCTAAGCTTTTCGTACATAGTAGATTATAACATACCCCGTGTTGAGCAATATAGTTCTGCGCTAAGGCGCGATAGCGGTAGAGACTGAGTCAGAGAACACGATGATCGAGTGGATATAGTCAGCTTGAATTTAGTGATATAGTCATTCAATGAAATAGACTAAGCACGCGACGATGCAAAATATGGAAAACAAGTAGGAAGTTGTGTTCGAATGGGTCTAGTGATGAGAAGAAAGGTACTTGAGTTATATTCGATAGTGGTACGGCATGACGAGTTGCACGCAGAAACTCTTAAGGATGAGACTTATTCTGAGTGGTGTATTATGTAATGACCCGCAACGCTCAACTTGGAGAGCCGATTCAAATGACAAAAGTACGATGACCGTCTCGCCTAGCTTGGTGAGGTGACTCGCTTGATGCAAAGGTGTTCAGACTTAGCCCTTCAGAAGAAGTTCAGACTTAGATTTTCAAAGGCACGCTCGGAGTCTCGCTCGGCCGATACTTTTTATCGATAAAGTGGGTGGCTCCGATGAACCTGTCTTTGCTTGGCCTGCACACATAAAAACTTGGACGATACATGCTAGTCGCTAGGCGAATTACTCGATGCATGCTAATAAAGAGATGGACCAACCTAGCTAAAGGAATAATCCCATCACATTGTCTAGAACATGAAAATAGTAACTTGTTGCTAGAATATAAATTTTTTACATACTTCCACATGTGCAAGTAGTATTCTTCATATGCTGTCATTTAGACTTTCTCATGCGTCTCACCTCATATCTCTACACAATTTCAATGCTCGTCACATAGAACATGCCACGATTCGATGCACTTTACATAACATGGTTCACTCACCTTAGGCAGGAAGACTATCAAATAGTCGTTCTGAGCCAAGTAATGGAAACATAGAAAGGCTTCGAGACCATAAGGTCGCCAAGGCCATTCTCGAATTAGGTAATTGCATAAGAAAATAAAATATGAGTTGAATGTTATGAATAAGAGTAAGACTTGTGCAGTGCATATAGCCGTGCTAACAGCCTAGCACGTGTATCAGACGGGATGGCTTATAGCGGGCTTGCTACCCGAGCTGCGACCATCATCGTTTAATCGGAAGAAGAGATAACAGATAAGAGAACATGCATGGTCACGGACAACTCGTGCACGAGGTATGTGATTCCTCGGACGATCGTCGAGGCACTAGGATCGTGCCGGCCTAAGAGGAATCAGGGTATGGCATGCGACCTCTGGGGGTGTGCGACCTGGCCAAAGGGGCATCACAATACCGGTACGTTGAAGCCTGTCAAAGTGAATCACGCTTACTCAAATAGGTACCAAATTTCGAATGCCAATTGAATATCCTTCATGGCTATGCCAATGGCGGTTTTATTTAGATTAAGTTGGCTCGATTGTATGAATCCGCGTGCAAGTCATTACATTAAACAAGTAATCCAAAATATCTAAGTAATCTGAGTATAACATATCTGAACAATTTGAGTATAACACATCTGAGTAATCTGAGTACATCATTCACCTGAGGCAGAAATACGCTCGTGACACTTGTGTTTTCTTATGCGATCCTTTTGTGTTAACTTGATTTATCGTGGGCAGGGAAGAACAAATGATAAGTTGGTAAATAGTCATGTATTACTCCTATCTTATACGATACTACACATAAGCAATACGACTAGGCTTTATACTGCATGCCATGAAACTGATCTAAGACAAGACTAGAAAGACAACATAATAGATGGTACACATAACTAATAAACATGTTTGGTTTTGTTGAGTGGGCGAGAAGCCTCTCCACCATTGCATTCAATGTACAGATAACCAACCAGATTGCTTGCAGGGTGTGGGACTACCTCATTCGGTGCAGAGTTTCCCTCATGTCACGCCCCAGTCCCAAAATGCCGAGGGACTGGACACGTGGCAATGGCCAGCAGCACGCACCGATGGACAACCCAATTTAATGGATCCATCAGGGCATGCTTAAGCTGTAGTCTAACTGTAATATGTTACAAGTCTCATGCTTTTCTAATCTTATCCACAGAATAAACACAGATTAATTGCCAGAAATAATGCAAATGGAAATAAATAAGCAATATCAAATAAGTGTCTCGGGAAATAATCCGAGAATCAGTCTGTTATATTTAAGGGAAATAGACATGAAATAAAATACTGGAAATGGAAATATCTGAGTATGTAGAGCCAATACTCAGAAGAAGTCTTCAGCCACTATCTCGTCCTCAGGTTCCTGTTCTGTTCCGAGAAGTGCTCCTGTTCCGTACACCTCGGGGTAGATCTCTGCGGCTATACCTGGGGACATAGTCCATTCCAGGTCCTCAGGGGACATAACAAGGTACAGATAATACAAGCCAAAATAAATACAGTGCAGCAATAATGAAACAGCAGGGTAAATAAATAAACCAGCTAAGTGATATGCAAGTGAGAGTTTTAGTCATACTCAGGCTGAGACTACTACGAGATCAGTGTCGAAGAAACCATAGCAGTATTTTCTCGAAGGGCCAGTAAGGTACCAAAGCTCTGTGTCAGAGTCTAAGGCACAATCCATTAAAGTATTATATATATATACTCAGCTTTTTGTATGATAAATCTCTCCCCACCCCATGTAATCTCACGTCACAGTTCCATAATATCTCAGGTACAAGTCATGCAAGATCGAACTAATGCCATGAGTCAGAATATGTTCTAAGCCAGTAAACTGTAATGTCATGAATATGTATCCTATACGGAATCACCCTGTATATCTCGGAGAAATTCCGTCGCATGAATAGTGTCAGGTGTCCTGGGTTTGAGCATTTAAAACAATTTTAGTTATTAAGTCTACAAGAACTCAAGTAAGGTACTATAACAGGAATCACTGCGAATTGGCAAGCTTTACTTGCCCACTGATGCTAAATTAAGCCAAGGAAATACTTAACAAGCTGTAGGGTTTGGCAAGGTACACTTGCCCACTGATGTATAACTAAGACCAAGAAATAGGTAGCAAAGCTGCAAGTTTTGGCGAGGTACATTTGCCTGCGGTTCCGGTTCCAATTGCTGCTCTGTCTTCAGCTGGAATTGCAGGCGGTACTCCGGTTGCTGAAATAAACATCACCATCAGATCCAGAAAATATCAATCAGCTAGAAATGCCTATCCTTGAGTCCAATTTGGAGACAAGGGCAAAAACGGCAATTTTGGGTCAAAACGGGGTCCACATGTGGGCCCGCTTTGCACCGAAAAACGTGTTAGGGTTAAAGGTCTCCAAATTCACCAAACTTAGTGTCAACAGGTCAGGAACGATGATACGAATCCAACGAAACTTACAGAATTGGATTCCGATGAGCCGATCACAAAATCGCCCGTCGGGTGGGGCCTGTGGGGCCTACGACACGCGATTTCGTCAACGTTCTCAGAATCGAACCCAACTTGGATCACAGGACCAGCGTATCGCTACGAGTCCGATGGCACAAGTTTCGTTTCAATTCGACGTGTGTACACAAAGTTAGGGTAAAATTCAGAAAAGGCGGATACGGGGCGATGTCCGCGGATACGCGTTGATTTCGGTGTGCACGCACACCCGAATCGACTTCTGCGAAATCCCACACGTCCGTATCAACGACGCGCACGTATCTGTGAAGATCGCGCGCTACCAAGTCGTCCCGTTTGGCGGGGCATACTCAGTTCCGGGGTGAAACAGGGTGTTAGTTTTTCTGTTTTTGGATCGCGGTGTGCGATCACCACAGGACGCGATGCACCGAGCGGTTTGCCCGAGGACCGAGAGGGTCACGCAGGCTTCGCGATGCAAAAGACGAAATTGAAAACGGGGTTACGAGCAGAGAGTTAGGAGTACCTGAACAGGGTCAAAAATTGGAGTTTTCGTCGTGTCCGACACGACACAGGACACTGTGTCCTGTGTCCAAGCCGTGTCCGGCTGTGTCTAGGGTTAGGGCTAGGGTGCTGGACGGCGGAGCTCCGGCGGGGGAGAGGCCGGACGGCTGCGCTGCGGTGGTCGGGAGGCTCGGGGCTAGGCGGCTGACGGAGGAGGAGGGCCGGGCGGCTGCAGCGGTGAGGGAGGAAGAAGGAGAGGGCCGGGCGCGGAGGCGGCGTGGCTGGGGCGGCACGCGAGGGACGGCGGCGCTGAGGGTCCTCGGCGGTGGCTAGGGCACGAGAGGGCGACGGAGCTGGCGATGGCGAGTGGTGGCTATGGCGGTGGAGGGGGAGAACGGAGAGGGAGGCGAGGGGTTTAAATAGGGCAGCGGCGGGGGTAGCTGGCCGGGAAGGGCGGAGGCTGGGCGAGGAAGGCGGGGACGTGGGCGAGGTGGCCGGGCGGAGAGGCGAGGTAGCCGGAGGACACGGCGGGCGGCGCGGCGCCGGACGCGGGCACGGGGTGTGGTCAGCAGATCGTGGGGGGGGGAAAGGGTCCCCGGGTCGGATGCGGGTCGGGTTCGAGCAGACCCGACCCGACCCGGTAGGGTGAGCGGGCTGGGCCGGCCTGTGGGCCTGGGTCCAGTGGGCTTGGGCCGGGCCGGTTGGTTTAATTTATTAAAAAAATTATAACTAATTAATTAAAACATTAAATAATTAAATAATTAAATAAATAATTATTTTTAGGTGTTTAAAAATAGGTCCGGGGTCCAATAAATTTCAGAAAAATTACCCTAAGTCCGGTTTTCTATTTTACACCATAAAATCATATTTTCATAATATTTTAATATTGTTATTTATCAATTAAAAATTATTTAATAATTAAAACCCTGTTTTTAATTACAGAAAAATCCCAGAAAATTCCAGAAAATTATGAAAATCCAAATTTTAAAAATTCTTGAAAAATCAAGGGGTTTACAATCTACCCCCCTTAAGAGGATTGCGTCCTCGCAATCAAAGAATAACCGGTCAACAGAGATGACACGGTTGTAAGTATCGTTCGAAATACATCACAAGATACTTAGGGAAATATCGTTTCCCTAAAAATGAAAGTTATGCACTTTCCAGAAAAATCTAGTTAAAGCAAAAGATCTTCAACTTTAGAAAACTAGGTTATTATTAACAAGTTGCAAATTACTAGGTTGGGGCTGAGGTCACGAACCAATAGGCACTAGCTATACAAGACTAGAAACAGATAACTACGAATCACTTACGCGCATTAGCGTCCTGCACAGTCATCGCGTAAGCTTGACCGCGTCCTTGAGGTAGATTCCTCTGCTGCTGCTGGGCTGGCTGGTAGGGTGCTACTTGAGGCGCTGGTGGAGCTTGCTGGTTCGCCCTTTGTGCTCTTTCTCTACGCTCAGGGCAGTCTCTCACTGCATGCTGTCTGGATCCGCAGCCTAAACATAGTCCGAATTTACGTCTGCACTCCTTCTCTACATGGCCTATCTTGTCGCAGTAGTGACAAGTAGGAAGAGTTAGGGCTCTGGATGCAGCTCCATGTGGTGCTTGATGCAGATTTGGTTTCTTGGCAGTTTCTCTATTCGGTGCTCTAGCTGGTGCTGATGTGGAAGGCCTCTTTAGGTTGGATTCTCGTCTGATGACACGCTCCATATGTCGAGCTGTAGCAAGGACGTCCGTGTACGAAGTTGGTACGACGGATCCGATCATTCTTTGTAGTTCAAAGTTTAGCCCATCAAAGAACTTCTCTGCCTTCTCTTCCTCTGTCGGGATCAGGGTTGGGGCGAAGCGGCTCAGACGAATGAATTCCGCGTTGTACTCTTCCACCGTCATAGAGTCCTGAGTGAGGCGATTGAACTTGTCCCGAAGTTCTGATCGAGCGATGGCTGGAATGTACATCTCCTGGAAGAGTCTGGAGAACTCCTCCCAAGTAACTCGGTCTGGTCTGAGCCGTGTCTCCTCAGATAGCCACCAGTGATGAGCATTATCTGTCAATTGCATTCTGACGGCAGTCATCCAACGTTCCCGTGGAAGCTCAGCTGCTTCTAGTTGATGCCGAATGTTGGTGAGCCATTCATGAACTTCTGTGGGCTCTTCCTTGCCAGAAAAAGTGCGGGGCTTCAGTTGGCGGAAGTCAGTGATAGAGCCCGTCGATGGCCGTCGAGCTGGTAGGTTGGCCTACTCCAGTGCAGTTACGATGCTGCTCCTCAAGAAATCAGCCTCACGACGCTGAGCCTCGTGTTGGACTTGTTGCTGAGCTTGCATCATCGTGTAGATCAGTTGGAATATCTGTTGCCCGTCAATCGGCTGTCCTTGTGGGAATACGGGCATTGGTGGAACGAACTGCGGCGGAGGTGGGATGTCATCACGCCGGAATCTGGAGGTAGGTTGACCTGCCTGCTGGCTCTGTTGAGTTGATGGAACCCCACCGACTGGGGTTACTTCGTCATCATAGGTGACGCCTGTAGCTTGAGGTGTTCCTGCGGGAGTCTCGTTGCACTCTTGTGGGTCCATTTCTCTGCATCCAAAATAAACAATAAGAGGCGCACAGAAATCAAGGCAAGATGCAGGTAAATTATTAGAAGTCGATATAGAGATCAAGAAAGATGCAAGCAAGTGGATGAGATCCTAAAAACTTATCCTATCTTACTGCAGGCCTGTTCGGTCCCTAAGTTGAAACCGAACAATTTAGTCGTTGACCTGCATGGGCCACCACAAAAATCATGTCACGCCCCAGTCCCAAAATGTCGAGGGACTGGACACGTGGCAATGGCCAACAGCACGCACCGATGGACAACCCAATTTAATGGATCCATCAGGGCATGCTTAAGCTGTAGTCTAACTGTAATATGTTACAAGTCCCAGACTTTTCTAATCTCATCCACAGAATAAACACAGATTAATTGCCAGAAATAATGCAAATGGAAATAAATAAGCAATATCAAATAAGTGTCTCGGGAAACAATCTGAGAATCAGTCTGTTACATTTAAGGGAAATAGACATGAAATAAAATACTGGAAATGGAAATATCTGAGTATGTAGAGCCAATACTCAGAAGAAGTCTTCAGCCACTATCTCGTCCTCAGGTTCCTGTTCTGTTCCGAGAAGTGCTCCTGTTCCGTACACCTCGGGGTAGATCTCTGCGGCTATACCTGGGGACATAGTCCATTCCAGGTCCTCAGGGGACATAACAAGGTACAGATAATACAAGCCAAAATAAATACAGTGCAGCAATAATGAAATAGCAGGATAAATAAATAAACCAGCTAAGTGATATGCAAGTGAGAGTTTTAGTCATACTCAGGCTGAGACTACTACGAGATCAGTGTCGAAGAAACCATAGCAGTATTTTCTCGAAGGGCCAGTAAGGTACCAAAGCTCTGTGTCAGAGTCTCGAGGGTGCTGGACGGCGGAGCTCCGGCGGGGGAGAGGCCGGACGGCTGCGCTGCGGTTGTCGGGAGGCTCGGGGCTAGGCGGCTGACGGAGGAGGAGGGCCGGGCGGCTGCAGCGGTGAGGGAGGAAGAAGGAGAGGGCCGGGCGCGGAGGCGGCGTGGTTGGGGCGGTACACGAGGGGTGGCGGCGCTGAGGGTCCTCGGCGGTGGCTAGGGCACGAGAGGGCGGCGGAGCTGGCGGTGGCGAGTGGTGGCTATGGCGGTGGAGGGGGGAGAACGGAGAGGGAGGCGAGGGGTTTAAATAGGGCAGCGGCGGGGGTAGCTGGCCGGGAAGGGCGGAGGCTGGGCGAGGAAGGCGGGGACGTGGGCGAGGTGGCCGGGCGGAGAGGCGAGGTGGCTGGAGGATGCGGCGGGCGGCGCGGCGCCGAACGCGGGCACGGGGCGCGGTCAGCAGATCGTGGGGGGGGGAAAGGGTCCCCGAGTCGGATGCGGGTCGGGTTCGGGCAGACACGACCCAACCCGGTAGGGTGAGCGGGCTGGGCCGGCCTGTGGGCCTGGGTCCAGTGGGCTTGGGCCGGGCCGGTTGGTTTAATTTATTTAAAAAAATAACTAATTAATTAAAACATTAAATAATTAAATAATTAATTATTTTTAGGTGTTTAAAAATAGATCCGGGGCCCAATAAATTCCAGAAAAATTATCCTAAGTCCGGTTTTCTATTTTACACCATAAAATCATATTTTCATAATATTTTAATATTGTTATTTATCAATTAAAAATTATTTAATAATTAAAATCATGTTTTTAATTACAGAAAAATCCCAGAAAATTGTGAAAATCCAAATTTTAAAAATTCTTGAAAAATCAGGGGGTTTACACCTCATGCGCGCTAAGATGTGGAGCTCGCTCTGGATCCTCGGATCATTACGGTTGGAGCTGAAGCACATATACAAGACATAATGTATCGGAACATCGTCTATGTTATCATTCCAAAATTGTAAGCCGATTGGCACATTTTATTATTTCGAGAGAGAGATCTTGAGCGATATGTAACTTTTGGCCCAGCGCCGTGTAACATTTCATCAGCCGTATCGGTTCTTGCGTTGTGCGAGAGTAACGTAGGTTCGTGCGGCATCATACCCATATGAGGACGTTCGGCCATGCAGGACCGGGCGTGACAGTTTTTGTCCTTTTGAACCGTGTTCAAGTTCTTGGAGCTCGTGCACATATCTTATTGGGCTCCGCGACATGACGATAGTCTCACCTGAAGGTCTTATCTTTTGAGTTTTAGTAAAATGATGTAATGTATGTGACGACTATCTCATTTTGCGTCTGCTTTTGTAAGCCCGTGAGACAACCTTTTGTACGTGTTCAAGAGCTTGTAAATAATGTTCATTATCAACATAGAGAACTTTTTCTTGTTTCAATATTGTGTTCAATTATTTGCGTACTTTGAATATGTGCTCGTTGTATCAAATTGCATGGCCTTGTGCATGGCGCAACTTAGGCACGCACGCCATCACGTCCGGGGGACGACTATCGATTCCATGGAATCGGGACGTGACAGTATAAACCTAAAATAATCGCTTAGGGCAATGATTCATATATGACTCATCCTGGTATACTGGTAAGTCTAATTTTTTTATTTTTATATCCTGATACATGAAAGTAAACGAATTTTTACAACAAGAGATACTAATTTAAAGAATATATAAAAGTAAATTTTAAAAAAACTGTATATGAAACTTTTTTAGGGGTGATGGACCCCAATTCAACCTAGGTATGCCCATGTTTACAGGAATACACACTTATTACAATGATTCGTAATATTTTCGTAACAAATAAACCTTTTATTGATACCTTTTTAAAATATCATCTTGTTCAGTGGGAGAAAGAAATATATCCCAAATAAACATCTTATAAGAAGGAAACACCTTATCGGACATCGATTGGTTCGTGGAAAGGAAAGAAAGGAAAGAAAAGAAAAGAAAAGGAAAGGAAATAATTTTTTTACTCTTTCCACTCATCTCCTTTGTGAAATTGTAATTCGTATAATTTTTTTTTTGTATGTTTGAAAATGCCATAAAATTTGGGAGAAAAACTGAATCTTTGTGTGAGTGGGAGAACCATTTTTCCCTCTATATTTTATTTTTCTTTGAGGATCATTTTTATTTCCTATTCATTTCATTTGACATCCAAATATAGATAAGAAATGACTTTCCTTTTTCAAGATTCAGATTTCATAAACCAAACATGTTTGAAGAGTAATAAAACATACAAAAAGAAAAATGACTTTGCGAATATTATGGCTAAATTTCAACTTGATACCCTCAACTATTCAAAATTTTAACTTTATACTCTAAATTTTAATATTATACAACTTAATACCTCAACTATAATTGTACAACTTAATATCCTAACAATGTTAACGAAAAATCATAAATGACAAAAAAATTTCTTCTCATTCGTAGTAATTTTAAATACCCCCAGGGAAGATGGCAAGTAGTTTGATCAAAAAATTATAATTTATTTTATTAAAACGAAAAAATTAATTTCTGACCGATGGAAGGTATCGAACTAAAAATATTTAATAGTTGAAAGTAGTAATTGATATAATATTAAAATTTAGAGTATTAAGTTAGAAAACTTGAATTGTTGAGGGTATCAAATTGAAATTAATCCGGATATTTCCATTGCTCCATAAGCTACACAGTGGGTATGCACTTGAAAATCTCTATCGTGGCATAACCAAACTCAATTAATGTGTTCTTTATAAAGTTGCAATTGAAATAATTGTAGACACATGATAGAATTGGTTGATTGACCAGATATGTCTCCACTCGTTGCCCACAACAAGGAACTAGTCCTTGTAAGGGACCGGTCTTTATTCACTATCATCCCTATCCTTCTGTTTTATTAACTTCACTCCTTCAGAAAAAGACATTTGCATATATACGTACACACACAATTTTAGAAAAATATTGGTCCGCATCTATAAAGTACGTACATAGCATCCTGCTCCCTCTCTTCTCTCCGTCTTCGTCGTTTCTCTCTCTCTCTCTCTCTCTCTCTCTCTCTCTCTCTAGTAACTTGGGAATTAGGGCATCGTTCGATTCTTGCCGAACCCTACAATTTGGGAATTAGGGCATTGGGATCTCTCGATTCGGCGGCGGCAGGATGTTCTGGCGGATAACCGGTCTGTCCTCGGCTTCTCCCGTAAGTTCGCGATCCCCCAATCGAGTTCGAATGATTTGAGGGGCTTCTGTTGTTGAATCTCGTTTTTATAGATGTTTTTTGTTGGAGTGATTGTGGAATTGAATGTAATTTGGGTCCCAAACTGTAAAATTTATTATTTTGATCGAATTTGGCTTGCTAGCGTAGTCTACGCTTGATTTATTCATGATAACATTGGACTGATTCAGTGGTTTTTTCTTGTTGACACGTGATTGTAATATTGATGAAATTGATGGATGTGAATGTAGTTCGAGGCCTCCAAACCCCTAAAAGTAACATTTTGATAGCATTTACGGTAGAATTGGTTTGGTTTATGATAGAATTGGAATGTTTTAGGGGGTTTGCTCTTGTTGGTTCTTGTTTCCTTGATGTTTTCGTTTACTATGTGATTGTAGGTTAAGGAATTGATGGTAGTAAATGTAGTTTGGATATCCAAACCCTAAAGTCATTATTTTGATCGGATTAGACTTAATTCGACTTTAGTAGCGTCGTTTAGGTATACGCTTGATTGGTAGTTTAAGCCTTGAATTATGTTATGATTGGTTAGTTTAGGTTTTCTCTTGATGGGATCTCTTGATTCTATCAAATCAAGATCTCCTGGCGGGTAGCGTGATTCTCCCCCAGCTTCTCCTGTGAGTTCACAGTTCCCCGATTGAAGTGGAATGATTTTATGTTTGCTCTTGTTGATTATTGTTTTATATATGTTTTCATTATTGACATGTGATTGTAGGTGAAGGAATTGATGGTGATGATTGTAGTTTGAATCTCCAAATCCCAAATGGCATTCTTTTGATCGAATTTGAATTACTAGCATTATCCATGGATGAACTCGATGGTTAGCTTAAGGCTTAGTTTATTAGAGAACTGGATTTAGGGTTTCCTCTGGACATGTGATCGTAGGTTAAAGAATTAATGAAAGAAAATGTAGTTTGGGTTCGAACCTTGAAAGTATTTATTTTGATAGAATTTAACTTGCTACCGTAGCTTATGGTTGTACTTTACGGTTGGATTACACATTATTCTTAGAACATATTTGTTAGAGATGGAGTTAATTTGTTTTTTGAATTGGGGTTCGGAACTATTGTTAGAGAAGTTGAAACTTTACTTTTTTAATAAGTGGAGTTTTATTTTAAGTAGGGCATGGTTCAGAATGATAAGGTAGGGTTGGGTTTTGTAAGTAAGAGAAAGGATTTTGGATTTCAAATCGTAAAAGTTTTCAAAACTCGGTTTGATTGAAACCATAGTGTTACATTGTGGTCTAAAGTCTTCCAAACCCTAAAAGCCATTCTCGAGTGAAAAGAACAAATGAACAAGAGAAGAAATGAACAAAAGTGAACATATTCTGAGTTGGTTAGAGTCAGTTTTCGAAACCCTAAAGCCGTTCTTTTGATAGAACTTACTGGTATAGTCTCTAAGTTAACCTTACGGGCAGTTTAAGACTGAGTTTAGGAACAGTTCTATGATGAATTAAGTTTATTTTGGAACTTGAGTTTTGAAACTGGGTTGTAATGAAAGTTCAGTTCACATAAGGGGAAATTTGGTTCCGCCTACTTTCCTAGAAATACTTGTAGGGTTCCCTCTCCCAACTTTTGTTAATTCCACCCCCTATTATTTTCTTTTTTTCTTAATACAAAATATAAAAAAGGGGGAATTGTTGGTTTTGCTCCCTTTCTTTCTCAGGTTCCCTTTCTCTTCTCTTTTCTCCCACTCTCTTCTCTCGCTGCTTCCTGTCCCCCTCTATGTTCTCTCTTGTCCTACTCTTCTTCTCCCCTCTTTCTTTGCCCGTTCTCTCTTCTCTCTCTTTTCCTCTCCTCTACGTTCTATTTCTCTCTCTTAGTACTCTCTCTCTCTCTCTCTCCTCTCTATCTTTTCTCCTCTTTATCTCAAATCTACCTCTATCTCTCTTACCAAATTTCTTACTTAAAAAATATCTTATAAAACATAAAGCTAATGGGATTTGAACCCAAGACCCCCCTCATACTATCTAAATATCTCAAACACTTTTGAGTTATATTTTTTATGTTGTAACAAATATTATTATTTAGTATTTTAAAAATAATAAATTAAAAAAAATTTAAATATGTA
The DNA here is from genome assembly GCA_036927795.1 of Iris macrosiphon. NCBI lineage: Eukaryota > Viridiplantae > Streptophyta > Magnoliopsida > Asparagales > Iridaceae > Iris > Iris macrosiphon. The sequence goes on from JAYESA010000002.1 coordinate 131,467,710, forward strand.
ACACATTATGAAAATGTGCAACACATTATGTAAAGATGTAGCACATTATGAAATTAAGTAACACATTATAACTAACAGCTAGAATGTGTTACATACTTACATGTTGTCCTAATGTGTTACATCTATTTCATAATGTGTTACATATTTAAATAATTGTGTTCTCGATTATTTTTAAAATACCTGCTATCTATATGCAACAATTGTGCTGAGAGAGAACGAAGCGGTAACCTACAAGTTTAACTATAATCTATGCAGTTAATAACGGTTTTTTTATGATAACGGTCCAGTAGAGTTATTGATATATCACCGATATATCGGTTTTATAACGGTAAATATCGGTTTGCATTTTTAACACAATTTTTATATATGAACAATACACTTAATAGTTTTCTATTATAAAATTTGCAGAAAGTATACATATCGTCGAGACATCCAAGAGATCCAAGATAAAGGAGACCACTTGAGGAACTACATCTCTAATAAGTTTGATGCATGGAGATTTTGATGGCAGAAGATGTAATCTCCATTCTCCATTGACGTGAATGTCATATCATTCAATATCGATTTTTCTGTAGCAAAACCACAACCGTGAGAAATCGGTTTTTTTGTAAACCGATATTTCGAACAATATCGGCCATATCGACCGATAATATCGGTTCCGATATTTTACCGATATTTCTGCAAAAAAATATCGGTCCATGACCGATATCATTATATATCGGTTATATAACCGATATATAACCGTTTTTGACTGCTAAGACTATAATTGGTAACCACATTGTTTTCATGATTTCCAATTGAACTTTCAGTCTTTTTTGTGCTTCATAGTGGTTATTTCAGATTCCTGATTCTTTCTTTTGATAATTAATCTTGATTAGCAAGAGCGATTTTTCCAACAAACATTTACAATGCATTCTTTTTGGTTATGTGATTAAACAAATAATTATATACTTGTTAAGTTCTTATCATCACACTTGCTACTTAACTTCAGGCGAACACACTATATGATGCTCTTAGCAATCCAAATTTGTACACCTCTTTTTCTAGTAAGATAAATGAATTGGTAGGATGGTACACCCTTTAAATGTTCCAATTATTAGTTAATTCTCTTCCACACGTACATATTCCTTCCACCAAAAATGTTATGAGTTTTTTTCCTTCTTAGTATGCACCTCCTTCATTGATCTTATTAGGTAGTACTATACTGGTGTGCCTGCTTTTCCTAAAACAAACTAGATTATCTTTCTTTTTACATTTGTACTCTATCATTCCTTTTCTTTTGCATTTGTAACCTTGTTCTTGCAATTTGATCTAGGAATAGTTACTTTTTAGCTTTTGGTGATTATCACTATAATGACGACCGCATTGCTTTCGTGACTTTTATTGAACTTCCATTTATTCTTGTGCTTTTCCGAGGTTATTTCAGATCACAAATACTTACAATATCATGGAATGACGTTCTGATTATGTTTTTGCTTATTCTAACTTTATTTTTGTGAATTGTAGGTGGAAACCATTTTGAACAAGGATAATTATACTTTGGAAGAGCTCCTTGACGAGGACGAGATAATTCAAGAGTGCAAAGCGTCAAATAGTCGTCTTATTAATTAGTAATAATACCATTTTGATGAATTTTAGTTTCTTCATTTGCTGGAAAGTATTGATTTCTCTTGAAGTAGTTTTTAACTTTTAGAATATTTTTCCGTACTTTCTTCAAATGAACTTTTAACTTTTATCGATAGTCAAGTATTGAAAACCTCAGCTTTTGAAGACCTCTCTCTTGTTACTTTCCACAAGACCATTAACAGAACTGAATGGAAGAATAAAAGGATTCAAATAGCTGTTCCCAAATTTCTTGGATAAAGGTTTTGTTGTTGTTGCTATTATTTTTTCGCAAGAGTACTTCTTAAACTTGTTTGCCTTAACACGAAGCTCATTAATCAAGGTGAAAATACCAGTTGACTGAGAAATGCAAGAGGTAGGAAAGTTTGTACTGTAGACACATCAGATTCATGGTATATTGCTATATAAGAAGTCAATATGTGGAACTTGTGTAACTCCGGTGGAAATATACTAGGTTTGATCAAGTTACTGAGTTTTTCTTGTTAACTATCTGATTTTTGTTTTATATGTAATGCTTAAACTCTTCATCAATGTTACACTTGGTAAAAGGATGATTGCCAAAATGCTTAAGCTCTTCATCATCTATCTATTCATAAGCATGTTGCAAATGTGAGACCAATCACATTTTTTATGCTGGAAGAGATACTAATGTTTGAACTGACACCCATTGGTTCCTCATTTTCTATATTCATACCTTTTCTTGTGATTGACAAAGCATATAATTAATTTCATATCAATCTGGAAGACTTTAAAAGGCAAAAAGCTAACTCTTCTGAAGATGCTATACTGATCTATAATGAAGTCTTGCAAATTAATAGATATATACTTCCAGCTATAATAAATTCCCAGTTACATCAAACTATTCAAGGTATTATTTCTTGAACAGGACGCATTTTTCTCCAAAGTGTTCAGATATTAATGTACTTTGAGAATCTTCTATAAATTTGTTTTTCTCCCTTAGGTCTTTGGAATCATGTGTACTTGCATTCCTATATGTTGTTCCTTATGTTAAGTGAAAAGTTGTATACTTTTGATGTTACTATATGCGAGTATCATAATCTAGGAAGCACAAACACTCCAATTCGTGTCGTGTTGGACACAAATTGGACACAAGCAACACACTCCAAAATATACTAAAGACATCAAAATAGGTGTTGTGTCCATGTCCCCGTGTCCTTACCTATGTAGTTAAGGCGGGGACTAGTCCGAGGAGTCGCCAGGCAAAGTAGCACTGTACGATTTTTCACAAAAATCGGGTAAGAAAATCAGCCCTTAAAAAGCGCTGCCTTGTCACTGATTTTGTCGATTTTTAACATTTTTACCGATTTTTACCACTTTTGGATATTATTATGTATAATTAGCACAAAGTGTTACGTATAATTGGAATTATCAAATCAATACTAATGGAAATAATTTTATATCAATGTCAGGGATTAGGGACTCCGAAACCTTCTGATGTAGTGGTATTGATAATATAATATTAGGTAAATATATCCATTCCATACTTTAGAATAAGGAAGTACCCCTTCACAACAAAGAATTCTTTTTGCTAGTGTTTTTTTTTTGTCTTGAAACGTGTAGTACTTTTCAGTGAAAATTTAATGAAGTAATATGCATAGTTTTTCACTACTTTGTTGGAAATATAATCCAAATTCTACTTAATTTATGAATATATTTGAGAGTTATCAAGAGTTGTATTTGGTATGTCCTAGTAAAGTAGGAGTCCTATTTGAATCCAAGTAGCTAGGTTTCATATATGGATGGGTGTTAGTCGGCTTTTAACAAAATATAGAAGTGTAACAAAGTCGGTGCTACATACTTGGACAAGGTCGGTTGTGCTTCCTATAAAAGAAGCTGCAAGGATGTACATATATGCGCATGAAGAGAATAAATTATAGAGGGAATAAAGTTGTAGAGGAAGATAATAAATTATAGAGGGAGATAGAGAGGTCATTGGATATTATTATGTAGAATTAATACTAATATCAAACATAACTGGATCCTTTTTTTTTTACTGTTTTTTGACGGCAAGTCCCGACTAGTCAAAAAGATCTTACTCCACAAAGTCTCTCAAACACTCTTCCTCAACCGAAGGCCATTTCTATTCGAAGATAAAGTAACCAGTTATTGCTATACGAAGGATGAATAACAAGGTTATTTCCTTTATGTTAGAGACCTTATGCTCGTCTTTTACGTAGAAAAAAGGTGAGAACTAGAGTAATTTGGGTCTCATTGTTCCACCGAACTTGGTATATCTTGGTAGTGGTTTACTCCACCAATTAGTATGATGATCACTTGTTTTTGCTTTTCAAATGCTTTAATATGCCCTTATTAAGTTTCACATGACAAGGATAAAGCAATTGAAATCCCTTTTTATGCCTGATACATCCATCTTGGAGTTCTCTCTCCAAACCAATGTAAAGAAACTCAAAGGAGAATTGTTTTGTAAGATTGTCTTATCTTTAGGCATTTTCTCTTGAAGTTATACACTACCCTTATCATCATCCAAGCTTCCTCCCATTAGAAAGGGGAAGGGGTTGTCTGTGCAGCATGACTCACATTGAGAAAGTTCCATAAAAGAATCAACTGATTCTCTAACTAGCAATGTGATGTCAACACTCTACAAGCTGATGCCAAATTCCTACCAAGTATCTATGAGCAAGAGAGTGCCTTGCCACAATACATCGTAGACTAGTTGGTGGGTAAGAGGACTTACCTTAATTGTCATGCAATTTAAGCTCCTGCTACCAAGGCTTAACCCTCGAATATTGGAGCAGAGTTTATAGGAAGAGGTAAGGTTATAGAATTGCAACAGAAAACTACGTTCTATTTGTCTAACAACTCATACCATAATAAACCTTTTCTTATGCCCCCTCTCTCTCTTTCTCTCTCCTGCTTTTGGTTGCTACTTTTTGCTGGATGCTATTGTGGTGTTGTCCTCCCTCTTCATTCTTATTCATTATTTCACTGTTTTCCTCGGTTAAGGAGTATAACTACCTGGAGAGCATCTTTGTATCGTTTACAATCATGCTTCTTAAATGGTCCATTTGAGCCTGTATTTGATAATCTTCCAAGCCTAATTCCTTACTTTGTCAAGCATAGTTGATTTTCACCATTGGACTACCACTTGTAGTTGTGATCCTCTACTTTAGAGTCTATTCTCCATTTTGTTGTAGCTAGCTCTTTCTCAGTTTACTTTTTTTTTTCTCTTTCTCTTGAATCTCTTTAATACTGTAAGTTAGGTGATGGATTGGATTTCTTGACGCCACCTGGTTTATATTGAAGTATGTAAACTAATATATAAGAATAATTAAACTTGATTGTTCAATAATTCTTTAGAGCCTGTTTGCTTGAACACGACTTTCAAAAGCAGCAGAACAAAGATAAACTTGTCTCTAGTTTTTCCAAGGTTCGTAGTATCGGACCCTTCCTATGAGTATCAGAGGATCGGTGGTGTCGACAATTGCGGATCAGAGTATCGAAATTTTTGGTATCGGAAAACAAATAATTATTAATAAATTATTAAAAATTTATAAAAAATATTTTATACATTTAGGCATAATTTTAAGTATTTTATGTGTTGTTTTTAAGTTGTTTTAAAATTGAAAGAAATAATAGACAACCTTACTAGTTGGTTTACCTATGATAAATAAGCTTTCTTTAATTCAATTCTTTTACACCCTTAATGTTTGGTCTTTTTCGTTCAATTTTCTTTGCCTAATTGACTGGGAAAGACATCCCAACGTCGGTATCAGTATCGGTATTAGTTGGTATCAGACTGAGACATGCCAAATCAGATCGGTATCAGTATCGATATTGGTCGGTATCAAACCGAGACATGGCAAATCAGATCGGTATCGGTAGTATCAGATCGGTATTGACCGATACTGCAAACTATGCAATCAACGTGCTACAACCTCCATGTATCTGTTGAGACTCAAGAAAATGGTCACTCTGATGAAGCAAGGCTGGGTTCGATTCCACCGAAAAGCGAATTAAGTTAAAAAAGAATATATATATATATATATATATATATATATATATATATATATATATATATATATATAGTGTCAATAGAAGACGGTGAGTTGATATCTTGAGTGGTTACATATCTAGTACCCCTCACAAAATTGATTGATTTGTGTGTTGGATTACAAACCAAGAGAGATCGTAGATATCGTATAAACCTTACAAATGACTCTCAGGATGGAAGTTATCCCATAGATGTTGTATCCATGCCTATCCGAAATACGAATCATAGTATTTATTCTTATAGGATTGATAATGAAAACAAGAAATACTTTTTCTAGAAATATGGATGAATGTGAGCTTCACTCCACATGAATCACTTTATGAAGCTTCTCATAATTTGATTGTTTGATTATTTTTTTCTATATACGGAGAAGAGGCTATTCGTTTCGAGAAAAATAAAAACAAGTTTTCTCTACCTTCTATTATCTTTTAAAATGGATTCACTAGTCTAAAAAAAGGAATTCCATCAAAATATATTTTATTGACCAATCAGAACTACCTTCTAGGATCTATAATTGTCCCAAAAGGTCTAATATATATACATTATTGGACCTTGAGTAACAATCAAGAAGATTTTATAAGAATTGAATATTTTCCAAGGTTGTGAAAAGCGCTAGGCGCTAGTCGGGCGGATACCTGCCACCTAGCGCCTAGCACGCCTAGGCGGCTGCCTAGGCGATCGCCTAAATATAGGCGGTTCAAAAGAAATTAGAAAAATTCAAAAAACCTAGTGAAAATTGCATAAAAAGTCCATAAAACTTCGTAACATGCATAGTCGGGCGTCGGGGGGACTACGTGGACGCTTAGGCGGGCGTCGGGGGGACACCAGCCGCCTAGCGCCTAGGCGCCACCTAGGCGTTCTAGGCGGCCGCCTTTTAGAACAGTGATATTTTCACATAGAAGATGTAAAACAAATATTTAACACTCTACATAAGCATTTTTCAATCCATTTATCTAAGAATATATTTCCGTTTAAATCTATTAGAATTATTCCATATTTGTTTTATAAAATAAAAGAAAAACTTAGTTTTAAATCTTTGGTAAGATTCGAATTTTCGTAGAATATATCACAAGAAAATTTATCTTGGGAAGGTTTATTCTAGAAACGAATATTCCATGGAGACCTACATCGTGGTATTTCACGATTGAAATCAAATCCAATGTTCTAAATGGCGGTCAAGGTGGCCGCTCTCCGTATCGCTTTTGCTATTGGCGGTGGAGTAGGCGGCCAACGGAGATTTGACGGCGTAGGCGAAGATGAGACGGCTTAGGCGGATGCTTAGGAGGACTAATACTTGACTAGATATTTTGGCAAAACAGTTTTGAAAGTATTATGGACCTACGGTTCACTTTTACAATACTGAAACTTTATAAATATTTGTTCTACAACTTAGTTATACATAAAAACACTTAAAATATCCATATTATGCAAAAAAAACAGTGGTAAAATAGTACAAAAATGTTAAAAATGTATCAAGTGCCTAGGTGACAGGCGAACCCTCTCCGTCGCCCACCCATCTACCGTCGTTTAGAACCTTGACAAATTTAAAAAAGACCTAGACTTAAAGATTTATCAATAGGTAATGTTGTTTCAACTTTTAATTCCTAAACAAAGCGCTACTAGTGTACCAAACAAAAAGATTACTGTATCTACTCGACGCCGAAATATATTTTGGAATTTATTAACATTTTTCAAAAAGGGTATCGTTAATAATCCCATGTACTAAAGCTATTAAAAAACACCCAATTACTTATTCGGTGCTGTGTGAAGTATTTGAAATACATGAAAGAAGTACCATTCGGATAATATTTCCAAAGAAGTACCATTCGGTATTATTGTATGTAATGTAGGCTTAGTAGTTCTGGAACCATCAATGATTGGTGAACCGGCGGATTCATTTGCTGCCGGTTCATCAATCATTGATTGTTCCAGAACTGCTAAGCCTACATTACATACAATAATACCTAGAATTACTACTGGAAAAATATATAAAAGATTAGGGCCATGTGGGTTCTCTATAATAATTATGGCCCATCCCTTTAGCCAATTGAACTCTTAAATACAGGACCATTCAAGTCAGGTTTCTTTCTTGTTTGGATATGTGAATTCTTTTGGATCCATTTTCCGAAGGAACCGTACATGATAATATTTCGTCATCGAGCTTGAACAAGAATAAAAGGAATGACAGAAATAGATTTCTAATAAAATCTATATTTATTAACACATATCGTCACATATATAATGACTTCATATAAGAAAAGATTTTCTCGTATTCCATTTTCGGAGGTGCAATTATTCATTTAAAAAAAAATCCAGTTCTTACATGTAAATGCTCAATACCCAAGTAGGCTTATAAATTTGATCAAGTGCTTTTTGGAGTGTCTTATGTCTTTTGATTTGATTGGTGTTTATCACCCAAACATCTCAATTTTCTTACATACAAAATATTTACTTGTTACTAATAAACTATAGCCTATGTTCTTACTTATATCCCCTATTTCACTCCGATAGTACCATATATCGTTATTGATTCAAAGGAAATGAATGCATTTCCATAATATAAATAAATAAGTGGAATAGATAGTAGATGGAATGATTCCACATCACTTATTCTATTCTACGGGATCTTAAGAAGCTTGTTCATGCACGGCATAATTTGGGTATGATCATGGAAAGATTCTCCTCAAGCGAACTGGCCTATCATATGCTACATGGGAAGGGGGGGGGGGGGGATTATATGGCACATTTGGTTATGAATTCCAAGGTAACGGATAAAATCATATATCGACCCGGCCAATCAATAGTTCAAGCCACACACTCTCATAATACACCATCTCTTTCGAGAATTCCCTTCAACTATTCATATTAAATAGAAGATATAATACTTCGGAGTTGAAGAGAAGTATCCAAATAATATATCTCGTCTTTTTTTTATTTAGAAATCCATATTTTTAGTAATGAAATACTATTCTTCCTTCCCCAATACCACCATTCCCCAATACCACCAATATGATATAGGTATATGAGAAATAACAAATATCTATGATTTGTCTTCTCTATTCTCTATAAAGGACCCAAAATACCTTGCTTACGTATCATTGAGAAGTGCATTAACATAAATACGACACTAAGAAGAGGTTAAATTTCTAGGTATGATTTAGCCTAATATTGGAATCGTGGCTCAATGCCCCCCTTGTTAATTTTCACTCAATTCTAGATCCGGTTGGGCAAAATATGGCCTCCATTTCGACCTTGTCGAGTTAAATTCTAGGTATGGATAGGGAAAACAGTAAAATCTGGTCTAGTAACCCCTAGTTTGATTTCAGTTGGGTCTATTTCGATTACATAATTACCCTCCGGCTGACATGGGATTTGATCAGTTTCACTACATAATGACACCCTCTCTGTTTTCCTATTAGACTCCAATTCCTTTGTGATGGAGCCAAAACCCCGGCTGTAGCCAGCACTAGTGAGACCAAATAATGAAGCTACTCTCTAAAACAAAGGCAATACTTTGACAAGAATGGCGAGGGTATAAAATGTTTCATGTTGATGATCAAGATAGCACCGTGTCTCAAGGATGAATGAACTTTCCTATGTCTCAAGGATGAATGAACTTTCCTATAACTAATCCCTCTTTCTTCTGTCTATTCTCTAGCCTAGGTTAATCAGCATCTTTGTTCACTGGCTGGATGATGTAGGGTTGTTTTTTTGCCCACCAACTGACCTACTCTCTCTCTCTCTCTCACACACACACACACACACTTCACCCAAGAATCTAGCACCAAGAGGGTTGACCAGGCTTATAGCCAACTTTTAGATAATCTCAAATTTCTAACCTTTTTAATGTATTTGTTCTCCACAAAGGGCTCCATTTTTTTACGTGGAAAGGTTTATTGAATCATAGTTGTTCTTCACAAAGGACTCCATTTTTTATGTGGAAAGTTTTATTGAATCATTATAATGCTAATGGTGGTGACAAAATGCCTTTTGATATGTGTGATTATTATGTGATTTTACTTGGTGAGGTAATTAAAGTATTAAACAAACTATACACAATTTTGTTTTAATATATTTAGTTATCTTGTGTTATTTCGTATTCAGTTTGCGAGATAGGGCTCAAGTGGAGCAATTACTTCGCTATATTGTGGAAGAAGCTCCTGAGGATGCTGAAAAGAAGCGGATTTTCAAGTACACACATTTATGCATTACCTGATCAATTTTATTTCATTGACTCTTTTTAATCTTGGCTATGTATCTGTTTTCTTTTTTCTCCTGTGGTATTGTCATACAGGTTTCCATTCATTGCGTGCGAGATATTCACTTGTGAGGTTGACATCATACTGAAAACCTTAGTCGTCGATGAAGAGGTGATGATCTATATAAATAATCACCTGTGGGTGCCTTATGGTGTTATAAAGATATTCATACACACAAGTGATCACCACCATCCTAACCCACACACTAGTTCCTGTACTTATGGTTTGAATTAAACTTGTTCGGATTACTTAATTGTTTGTTCATTGTTGCTTTGGCTTCTGCAATGTTGCTATTTCTGCAGTTGATGAACTTGCTATTCTCCTTTTTGAAACCTGATCGCCCGCATAGTATATCATTGGCAGGATACTTTAGTAAGGTATTTTATTTTCTTGCTTTCTGTGAGATGTGTTTTCAATGTGTTAGGTTGTAAATAATCTATTGAAAGACTGGGTCGAAATCTTGATTAAGTATATCAGGTTCTCTTTTTACGTATTAATTATTTGTTGTATGTAGGTTGTTATGTGCTTATATTTACGGAAGACGGTGTACCTTATGAATTATGTTAAGGTTAGTCAAATTATAAATCTTTGTAATGAAAGTATATCAAAGCCTTTTAAGCAAATTGTTTTGTCAATTGAATTCAATTTTGTAAGTTGCCTATGTTTTTGTTTCACTGTTACTCGTTAGTTACGAAACTGAATGATTGACTTTACTGTTCCAAGATTAGAGATCATTGCAAGTCAGAAATCATAAGTATGTATATAACTGCATCCAGATATGACTTGATATAATTGCTTAAAACATTGTCAAGCTTTTCATGCATTGCTAAAGGAAATTCTGCCACATTGACTTAAGTGAGTAGTGAACATATAGAAATGCTTAATGCCTTCTCAAGTATCCAGAAGCCCCATTTTGCTTCTTTAGACGAGGAATGCATATTAGGCATGAATGACATTTGCTGATCTGCTGATGCAAATAGATTTTCCTATTGAATTGCATTTCGTTGTGATTAGAAGTTTAATTCAGGAATAGGAAGTTCGACTCTCTTAATCAAGTCTTGACAGAGTCATAACTTAGGTTATTTAGAACTCATTTGGAGATCTCTATGAGTAATATGAGTTCCCTGTTGAGAGTTTGTCTTTCGGCAGGGGTAACAAAAAGTTGAAAATTGGACTAGATGAGTAACAAGTCATATTAGAAAGGTTTCATTGATGAATTGTAAGTAGATATAGAGTTATTGTAGATAATATTAGCTGGCTACTTGTTTGGTAACGTTTGCTTGGTTTAAAAGTCTTTTAAATGCCTTTGTATATGGTGTCAATTGGATGCCTTTGTATATGGTGTCAATCATTTGTACTAGTTTATTTGAAATATTTTGATGAGTAAAGAAGTTTAAAGCAGCCCCTGAAATGTGTTTTCTTTTCTTCTGTTTTCACCTTCCTTTGTACTCTTGATACTCCTCTTCTCACTCTACCATCTTTACTGACGGACATCAATTGTTAAATAACTTTCCCTCTAGTATCTAAGTGTTTTTTCTAATCTTTTCTTCTCTGCATTTACATCAACATTATAAGTTATGGGTGCAACCGTCCAGTTTAAGATTGGTCTTGGCGAGATTTGAGTTGAAGCACGATTTAAAATTGGCTTAGACCAGGTTTTAACATTTAACCCGTAAATAGCTTCTACTGCAACTATAAAGTATAAACCTGTGGGAGCTTCTAGTAACAACAAAAGTCTATATATTTAGATATGGTGTAAGATATCAGACAATATTTTAGTAAGATTCAAAAACTCAGCTTCAAAATTGTTTCGGACCCTAGTTATGAGTATCGGTTTCAGCAGTTTCGGGGAGTTTGGTTCAAGGTTCTCAGTATCAGAATATATTTTGAGCTCCTTCTTATGGGCATTAGTATCGGCGGTATTATTACTTTCAGATCTTGATTTCGGGAAGCCAAGTAATAAAAAAATTTCATGTATTATTTGTTGTTTTTTCGTTAGTTTTGAATGAAATAATAGTCAACAATGTTGAATTTCACCCACATTAGTTACTTTTTATGTACTTGCTTTTAGATGAACTATGCGTCAAGAGATAGCTTTTGAATGGAATAATTGTAAGAGATGAATGTTGAGAATTTATGAATATTTGGCATCAACAAATGGTAACGGTTCCAACGCGTCGATAATACTAATCGATACATTAGCATGTCGATCATGACCAAATCATTGTATTGATATTGATTTTTCCTGTAGTTCTCTCTTTTATTTTAGTTTTTTTTTTTGGTGAATTGACTGGGAAAGCCCCAAATGTCACCATCAGCTGGTATCGGTGGGGTCAGTATCATATCTGGACATGTCAAAAGGATACGATACGGATAATATGTATCAATATCGGTCAATATTAGAACCTTGGTCTGGTTGGTTTTGCATTTTTTGCTTTCGATAGTTTTGCCAGTTCCAATTCCTCCAATCTGGTCCAAAACGTCTGAAACGGATCGGTTTTGGCCAGTACTTAAAACCTTGTATTTAGTTTCTGAGATTCCTGAATGGAAAATAGCAGTTGATACCTAATGCTAATTTTTTCTTCTCTTATTTATTTTATGTTCCAAGATATCTTATGTTGATGTGGTTTTCTTGAATTTTCCTATGCAAGTAACTAAGTAACATTTAAAATAATATATTGGAAAGAAGGCGGTTTAAAATTAGAGAAACCACAACCCGTACTGTGTCCGATGCCGATTTATTGACTGCTTCAAACTGTTTTGAGGCCAGTTTACTGGTCAAATCTAAGTTCAGTGCTAAAAGAGGTTCTTAAGCTTTGGAGAACCGGCCTAGGTGCCGGTTCATGGTTTTTCCGACCAGGCCCTTAGTATCTCTTTGGGTACTCTATCATAAGCTTTATTTCTAAATCAATAAAATCATATGTAAATATAATTGTGAAGAGGAACTTTGAAATTTGTCTTTTAAAATTAGTATAACGAATATAGAGTAACTTCTAACAAAAGGCAAAAGAATAAGGGATGAGTACATATCGATGGACAAGAGATACCTAGGACTTGGAGTGATTGTTTCAGTATTTAGGATCAATCATTCCTAGTGATGGAGAGATCGAGAAGACATTCATAGAAAATTAAATATTTGTTATCAAGATACTCTTGAAGTTGAAAACAAAATTCTATAAAACAACTACTAGACCAAATATGTTAGGAAATCTAACATCCGGAAAATTGAATTTAGCTAAAATGAGATTGCTAAAATGAGATTGCTAAAATGGATAAGTGGCAAATGTTGGAAGATAGGATAAGGAATGTATTTGTGGAAGTTGGATATGGCGCTAATTACGGAGAAGATGACAGAAAACATGTTGAGTGCTTCGGACATATGCAATGGAAGACAAATAGACCAATAGAGGCATCATTAGGGGAAGTGACAAGATATTTGTCAAAGTAGCTGCTATCGTAGTCATAATATTTCGAATATTTGGAAAAGGTTGTGAATACTTGACGAACAGAAGCCAGGTTGAATATATGTCGACTAATTCACCAGTTAATTCATGAAGCATACATTGTATTCGCAAATTATATGATTATTCAATTATATGATTCTCAAGACTTTCTTCTATCTCGTGATCAGAAACTAAAGATTTGCCGTCAAAGCAGATGTCTACGGCCTCCTTTACGAACCGAAACTTGAGATTCGTTGTTGAAGCTGACATTAGCGACTGTTTCTTCTGTGACTTATCTTTTCATTGATGCGGCCATTCCCACAATCCTACCTTCTCTTGGTTTTGTTGCTCACCAATAACAGATTATTAAGAGGAATAGGAAGAAACTATTGGGTTAGAGTTCTAGAGGAGATTAATGTTCATAGAGGGATGAGATTGGGTGGGGTAATAGGGTTGAAGATAGACCATTTTCATTAATTTCACTTTGCTACAGAAGATGAAAGACAGTTTTGACCATTAATGACAAAAAATCAAAGGGTTTTTATTTATGTTTTTTTAATCCAGGACAACTGTAAATTTATTTATTTCTTATTTATTAAGGTGAACAAGTGTTACAAAAGCTTTGAAGGATTTCGTGGGATAAACGTTGACTAGTAAAGTTAGAAAGCTTCTATTAATAAATTATGTTTCATATAGTTATGTATTTTCCAATTTATAGGTCCATTTTTCTTTCTTATTCAACATTTTACCGAACTATTGGCGAATATTCCGAACTTTTCAAGCTCGCCGACTTATTGACAGGATACCCAACTTGTGATGAAGTCTGCCGGTGCTAGAGGGAGGCCTAAACGAAGTTGAATTGATGCATAAAGACTGATATGGTTTTGTATTGTTAGACTAAGAAGCACAGACACTCTAGAATTCATGTTGTGTCGGACACGTATTGGATACACCACAGGAACTCCAACATACACTAGGACACAAAATAGGTGTCAAATCTGTGTTGTTGTGTCTGAAATGTGTCGTGTCGAATTCGTGTCCGTGCAACATAGGTTATAGAGGATATGACCCTTAAATGAGCTGAATGGAAGAATATGATTCAGATGATACATAATTTGTCACAAAGGCTTTGTTGTTGTAATCTCTAACAGTATTAAGGGTTCCTAATTATTACTAACCAACATGCTGAGAAGTATTTTGTTCTGCAATAGGCTTGAGCCCTGCAGGAAATACTGTTATGAACCTTTAACTACTTGTTTCCTATTTGTTTTCATACATCGAATGGGATCAAATAAACTAGCGGACTGATGACCAAGTTAGTAACATATCCTTTGTCTTTTAGGAGTTCCCCTCTTTCTTTCGGCTCTTAGGGGGATCTTGGACATAGACTTCATGTTACTTTTCTCTCCTTCTAGAATTTCTTTAGCTTCCATTTTGAATTTTCCTCCAATCTAATTGATATACTTGAAATTAGAAGACCTATTTGTGGCTCTTTTGATTCTATCCTACTTTTTCCTTCTCTTAATTCCTACTCACGAGAGCCCCCTTGAGTTTGGAAAGACGAGAAATTCAAAGTGCCATCTTTTGATTCCGTTTGTGATATTTAACCTATCTAGACCTGCTCTCTGTCTTGCTCACGAGATCTTTTCTTGAATGCTCCAACAAGCCATCCCTTGAAACTTGGTTCTTCCAGGCAGTGGAATCCCTAGATGGTTTGAATACAAGAAGAGGTTGTCCTATCAAACCTCATAGCCTTTCCAGTTTCATAAAGTGCATGCATGAGAGGTAGTGAAGTGAGCATAACCGCTTCGGGGTCGTCAATAAGCATAAAAAATGAGATTGTGGATTCTAAACTACTACACGATATTTCTCCTTGCCTACCTACCCACTTATGTTTTTCGGCTTTGACAAACATGTAAATGTACGCATGGATTGAAATAAGTATACCCAAGTTCTGACTTGACCTGTAACGGCCCCCCAGGATTTGCATTCGCAAGAGTGGACCCCACAGTTTGGATGAAAGCCATGGAAATCTTGGAGTAAGAGGAATTCACGATCGATATCAAAGATAAGTGTAAGTTGAAGATTGTGTCTTGTTTTCTCTGGAATTAGGGGTACCAAAGCTTCAAGAAGCAAGTAGAAGCTTCCTGGCAAAGCTTCAAACACAGCGGTTTAGGTCGGCGTACTGCCCTCTTTTCATATCTTCTCTAGTGTTCTTGCTTTTGTCCTTCTCTGAACTTGTGCAAGTTGAATAGGTTTATGAGAGTCCTGAGAGAGCTTTATGAATATGCTGGTGAAAAAGCTGTGCTGCTTTATAATACTGGAAGAGTGCATCATCTTCCTTACTCCTCACAACTAGTGTCCCTCCATTTTTTCTCTGACCTGTTCATGTATTTTGTGAAATGTATTTGTGTGCTGATTCCCTATTATTTAATATGTGTCAAATTGTTATAAACTTGGGAAAATTTTCTTTGAGTTTGACTTTCTTCTTTGCATCTGTGAGCTATTATCTTTTTCAGGTAAATTTGCCTTATTCTAAATGTTTTTTTTTCATGTTCATCTAGGGCCATCAGGAAATTTTTCGTCAACTACTTGATCTAATTGGGATCACATCTATTATGGAGGTATCCATTAAGTCTTTATTCATTTTTTCTGTATATACGCACGGAAATCTCATGCATGCAAAATTTGGACTTTATGGTCATGCAATCTTGCAATGTCAAGAATTTGATAAACTTCCCCGATATACTGTTTCATCAACAAGGAAACAGGAGCTAAATGTCACCTTATTGGCTTATAAGCAGGTATTGATTCAGTTCATTGGTGCTGATGAAAAGTCTTCAAACTATGTGGATACAACACTGTGGTTGAAGGACTCAGAATTGCTTGATATGATAGTAGATAAGTTCAGCTCATCGGTAAGTGGTTTTGGTGGCAAATTGTTTCTCTTTTTTTACAGAAAGTAGGATCATTTTTTTCGTAAATTCCTGTGGAATATTATATATCGAAGCTGACAGTTGAAATAAAGCATCAACAGGTATATGAATGATTTAAGGATTATGGGCTTGTAGAGTTGAATTAGTATGTATTTGAGTATTGGAGTTGGGCATGGCGATTGTCAGTTTCTCATTTGTGAGGACACTAAACTCTTCCTCCAGCTAGTTGATACTATATAGGTTATCATTCATTGTTTTTAGTAGATCTAGTACTACATCACATTAGCTACTATACAAAAAGATGACCAACACTTTCAGGGCCGTCATTGTTGACCATTTCTTATACATGTGCAAAAGCAAGTATTTTTTTTGTAACATTTTTCTTATTGTTCTGATAATGTATGTCTTTCTATTGAAGATGATGGTTGCACATTTCATCGAGTTAATTACTTCAATCACAGAAAATAAACTTATACTTTAAATTTAATGATAAGTTTTCATTTAGCTTTTCATGAATAAATATATGGAAAACATGACCACTTTGATCTGGTCAGTATTCAAACACTTTCAGAAGATTGGATTTGCAGTCGGATGGAGGTAGTTAAATCTACAATAATTGAAACTTGAAATACTGCGTAGTTATTTTAAAGACCATATGGAACACCTCATTTAGTACCTACTCTGTTGTGTGCCTCACTGCCTTGAATTATAAACTTCCCAATTTATAACATGCAAGATTTGCTTAGCTGGTGTCACAATTGGTGTGATTCATTATCTTTCATATTAGCATGATTGTACTCATCTTTATCTGGCCTTTCTGGAGGCGCAACACATCTACATCGAGGAAAGGGCCTCAAGATTAATCCAACTAGCTTAGGTTTTGGGCTGAGGCTCACAACCTGAATGGTGCAAGGGTATAACTCGGAAGGTGTGAGAGAGATGTTTTATGAATTTTTATAACCCAAAAGTTTTCTGCGAACCGTCTCTATTATGGACCATCTCTTGTTCTATAGTTGAATTGTCTATAAGTGCCCGTGGACATAGGCCTCAATGATAAATAATGTAGATCTGTGTCTTGTGATAAATGTCTTTTACTTCTTTTTTTGTGTGTTCTTTCTTTGCAGTTACTTCTGTATTTTTTGTTGCACTAAGGTTACTCCTTATAGATTATACTATGAGAAACAGTTGTGGTCCTATTTTTTATTTTAATAATTTCTTTCAAATAACCTGCTATTGAGCTGCAAAAAATGTGGGTTATTAGAATAAACCCTTAAAAGATCTATTTTATAGCAGAATCTATTATGTTCAGGTAGTGCCATGCCATAAAACTAAACAACCAGTTTCGTGTAGGTAGACTTATCGTGTAGCTGTGCATTTATGTCCACACGACCAAGGAGCAAAAATAATAACTGGTTTGAAATATTTGTTGTAGGATTTATTCTCTAATTAACAGTTTCTCACCTGTAAATGATAATAAAATCATGTCATGCTATTTTGGCATAAGCATTTTAGTTGGTTCCTCTTTTAACTAGAGCATTTTATCCTATAATTCATTGTTTTGTACTATATTCAAACAGGATTCTCCTGAAGTGCATGCCAATTCAGCTGAAATTCTTTGTGCCATAATTCGATGTGCTCCTCCCGGGTTTGCAGCTAAAATTTGCAGCCCAAGGTTACATTTTCTTAATATTTATTTATCCAGTTTTAATCATTACCTTTTAATATAATTTATTCTTCTTCTTTATTTATACTTTTCACAAAGTTCTCTAATTAGTGTTGACTCGCAGTTTTGTAGGAAGATTACTTCGTCATGCACTTGAAGGATCCAGGCCAAAGTCTGTGTTGGTTAACTCATTGTCTGTATGCATATCTTTATTAGATCCCAAGAGACTGGTTTCGGCTTCTTATAACTTATTCCGAAGCCAACTGACTCATGGATCACTGGTTGCTGCTAATGCAGAAACCATTGATGGAATGCTGGAGACCCTAGGTGGGTCGCATATTTTTTTTTTTTGGGTACATGTTCACTCTCAATTGTTTGGTTGAAGCTATGTGCTATGTTACTATCACATATTTATGAGTGGTATGTACCATACCCATTTTGTGCACTCAATATAACAAATTGATTATAACTTACAGTCAAGCCTATAAATTAATGAGATGATTCCATAATTAACCAGCTTAACCTTCACGCTACCAATTTATTGTTGACATTGATCTTTCAGCACTTTGGATTCCTGAGGGAAACTCTACCCTTTTTAACTGGAATCTTTTTTCTCAACATGCTTTCTTGCTTCTCCCAGCTATTTACCCTTTATCTGTATGTAGACTGGAATATAGCTTCACCTTGTTGGGGGGGGGGGGGGGGGGGGGGGGGGTGTGGAAGTTGTGTAACAGCCAACAGAAAAAAGAAGAGGAAATATCAGCATAGAAGTTAATTATATAGAAGGATCAATGAAAATATACTTAATATTGCAAAAGGTGGAAGAGATGGATTACTGTTCAAGGTGCATGACAAATCACACTTTGCTAAAGATGTTATTCTGTCACCCTCAGTGCAAAGGCTTCGATAGAACCATGCCCAGGATACGACACACAAGATATGGTTCATGCTAGTGTGCACTGAGTGTTTGAACGTAGGCGAAACACCAGTATCATGAAACTTAAAATACATCATGTCTCCCTTTTTTCTTCTAACTTCATCTCACGAGATTTTCTTTGGACTAGATATTGCTCTGTGTATTTGAGTTGTCATAAAAATAATCAGTTTATTTTGCTTTGGATAAGGCAATTCTGATTGGTTCTTGGAAATACTTCTATGATGCTGTGGGAAAGAAATGCTGCAGTGATACCAATCTGTTTGAGCCGATGACGAATCTTAAGAAGTCAGTTTTGATTTCTAATCGATTCTCAGTTAATTTGTAAAGTATATTCTTTATATAAAGGATTGAGAGAATAATTCAAAGTGGACAGAGAATTAATTGGTTCATGTCATATCATTCCCCACTTCCCTGAATGAATTACTTCTTTGTTCCTAGTAAGATATTGGCTGGATGAAAGAGTAGGTTTTATATAGTCGACCCCAAAATTAGGGGGAAATGCATTAGTTTTCTTCTTCTTGTTCTAATAAGGTATAGATCAATTACTAGATATTGAACAACAATAAATAATTATTCATAATAGTAAATTTAGAAAATTGTACCGCTAACTAAAAGTATATTGTTATCAAAGTAATATTCTTTTCTTAATAGGAATTAAATTCTGACTTCTGAGGAATGTTTTTGTTTCTTTTATATATAATCTTCATATTTCTCATAACTATTTATGTTCAATTTTGTAATATAAGGGTCATATATATATATATATATATATATATATATATATATATATATATATATAAGGAGGGATCTGGATCCCCGCATCTTCTCCGAAATAGTAGCTGTTGGATTGTATATTTTGACCGTTCAGATTAGATCCTTAAATTATCCAAATTTTCGCAAGATTTTAATCTAATTTGAACGGCCAAAAAATATAATCCAACAGCTGCTATTTTGGGAAAGATTCATGGATGCGTAAGAGCGGAGATCCCGATCCCTCTTGTATATATATATGCGGAAGAAGTATGTGTCCTAGTAGGATTTGAAAGAGAGACTGATTGGGTTTGTGGACTCGTTCACAAACAATGAGAAACCTTCGGCCTCTATATGCACTCTATAGTTGTTGAGTCAATAAATGAACTAGAAAACCCTTAGGATCCTATAAGAAGCCACCAATGTCTTAATAGTTATTAAATAAAACAGTGCCCTCATGTGCTCACCAGTCAAACTAATATATGTATCACCATACATAGATATAGAAAAAAAAGTTGAACCCTCATCTCTCAAGTACTATACATACCACCAAAAATAGTTCATATCCATTTCCACTTTTCTTAAAATGTTAGCCTCTTTACAGTGTTTAATATCTAGCATTAGGAATACCTTGTGCTGACTAGCACCTATACTTAGAAGATGTAGTTCCATTTCTTGTTCCAAGGTAAAACTTGTTTATAATAATATATGTAACCAATTACTGTATGGTCGCATACCTGGCACTGCTACTTTTACAGTCAGTCCTACAACCTGCCATCAGTTTCTTACGGTACATTTGTTGTATTGTCTGCAAACTTAAGATCGTCTACTAAACAAGTTACTTTTTCACATACCATGGCAGGTGATCTATTGAAACTGTTGGATGTTTCCACTGCTGAAAATATTTTGCCGACAACATATGGATCCCTGAAACCACCGTTTGGAAAACATCGTCTAAAGGTACCATATTCTAAGCAAATAGCACCAGTACCTTATGAGGTTATTGTACATGATTGATTTCTTTAGTAATTTAGATCCATGAATCTCTGCCTAACAGAGAGTGATGAATTATCCATGTTGTTGCTTTTGTGATATGTTGACATGTTATGCTATTGAGCACTTTTAAACGTAAGAAATATGCGAGATAAAGAAAGAAAAAGCTGGCTAGAATCTTTAGGATTATCATGGTTGTCACTGGCCAAAAAGTGCTCTTAGGTGACAGTCATCTGGAGTCCAGGAACGAAGTGCAAAGGCGAGGTTCACACCTGAGCAAAAACAGTGCATGCATGATATAAAATTTATATGTCATAAATATAGTAATATAGCTATTTCATAGTCATAAAAAATAAAAAAAATGCAATATATTAGTTTATGTAGCAAAACTAATAGTAATACTTTAATCTAGTATTGACTATTGAGGAGGAAGTGGTTACTGTAAGGACAACAGACGAGGAGGGGATGTCGATGAGGTGAGTTCTGCGAAGATGTTGAGGAGATGTTGGATGCTGTGAGGAGATGTTGGTTGCTGCAAGGAGGGGATGTCAATGAGGAGATGGTGGCTGCTATATGGAGGAAATAACTGTTGGAGGCAATTAGTGAGGAGGCAACTGTCAAAGGTGCTGCTTGTGCCGTCAAGGAGCTGGCGTCGAGGATTTGTCTTCTAAGAGCTATCGTCAATGAGATCCACAAGAGAGAATGGGGGGAGAGAGGATGCAGTGTTAGTTAACGTGGTGACTCCAGGTCGAGTTTGGTTCGGATAGAGTTGTAAAATAACTCATCTTAGTTGGGTTAGAATTGGGTTCAGTTCCAATTCTAAAAAGAGAACCCCAAACAACTCTTTTCTTTCTTTCTATGAGCTAGCTAACCGGCGCTTTTGGCTCTGCCCTGCACTTTCTATGAAGCAAGGCGCTTCGCGCTTAGGCGCTCTTTTAATAACAACTATTAGGAATTTGGAATTGTGCATGCTTTGTTTATTGGTTGTGCTGTCATCATTTGCAAGGAAGGATTACTTTTGACTGATGATCTTGGTCAGTGAATTTGAATCACTTTAGGTATAAGATATTAGTAATTGCTTTTCCTATGAACATGCTTATGTCATTTCAGTTTATTACCTGGTGTAAAGTGTTGTGCTCATTTTGTTTGTGCTAATTGCAGTTTTACATGCATATTTTCAGATTGTGGAGTTCATTTCTGTTTTATTAACAATTGGTAGTGAAGCTGCTGAAAAGGAATTGCTCCAGCAAGGAGCCATAAAACATGTTCTGGATTTATTTTCCGAGTAAGTTGCGTTTCTTATGATATCAGGATTACCATGATTAAATACCATTGATATTCATGATGATAACAGGTATCAGTTCAATAATTTTCTACACCACCATGTGGAGAGCATCACTCGGTCATGCTTAGAAAGTAAGAGTATGCTCCTTGTTGAACATGTTATCCAGGACTGTGACATAATTGGTAAAATTATAGGAGCTGAAAAGCAGCCCTTACCATTAACTGATTGTAGTAAGGTAAACGTTCCATACAAGATCTTAGATGTTATGCACTCTGCGACACATGTTACCTTGAAACTAAGAGCAAAAGCATTGCATTTTGAATTCCTTTTTGGCAGCCAACTACAACTGCACAGGGAAGAGCCCCTCCAAGAATTGGAAACATAGGACACATGACACGCATAGCTAACAAGCTTGTTGAATTGGGAAATAACAACAGTATAATACATTCACACCTGCAGGTTAGTCCTATTTATTTTCCAATAAGTTTAACTGCCAATCTCATGCATTAAATGATTACTTAATATTCATAATTGAATGGTGATTCAATGTTTTTGATTGAAGATTGACACAGAAGTGGACTTTGCTTTAAAATATTAAATATGTCTGATCCGTTTTCCTTGGATTGTATCATCTGGAAGTTTCATTTGGAAGTGTGAATAATTGGTTTCTTCCATAAATGTTGAAATATCAAATTATAAGTTTAATATGTCAAATTTTTGACTAATAGCAAGAGTGATTAAATTCCTAAGTCTGCTTTTGAAGTGGCGGAAAATCTGTGCACAAAGCCAAAGATATAAACCAACTCCCCAACCAACCAGGAGGGAGGAGGTGGCAACACATCTCTTGTTCCTTGCTCATTACTTTGTACAATATGAGTTGAGCTATCTTGGGGTTTGAATAAAATGTCTGATCCAATTGAAAGATATTATTAGTCATGAGTTTGATTCAGGTCAGTTCTAATAATGGGGATCCGATTCAACGTGAATAATGCATTAATGGGGTTAATAACCATGGTTAGGATGAAATGGCTTTAGTTGAGATTAACAATCTCGTACATGCACAATAGAACACTTCTCCAGATAGATTAATCTTGATTCACTTTACAAACTATGATTTTTTTTTAAGGGATATGAGGTTATGAATGACAAATTTATGTGATTTGGTTACATATCAACTTGTTTCTTTATAAATACTATACATAGATAGCACACTTACAGTGGCAAAGCTAGATTTTTTTTTTTAAGTGGGGATACAAAACATCAAAAAACTGCTTTGCGGATGTTGTTAGTACTTGCACACATTATCTTTTTAATGTAGACAGTCAAACAAAATAACTTTTTCAATGTAGACTGTCAAACAACCATTAAAGAGTTCATTTTTCATGTCATTTCCAAAGTTTTGTCTTCAATATCCTTGTAATTAAGACTACTTCTTTCGTACTTGTTACTGATACATTAAGAGTAGGCCCAACTAATTTGTCTTAAATTCTGCTACCAACCATAGTTTAGTATATAGATCATTTATACAAATGGCTTTGTGCATAGAAGTCCCTTAAGTCTTCCCATATTTGTAAATAACTCTGAAATATTATTATTTGCTTACAAGTCCCTTAAATCAATAACAATCGAGTTATGAGTCCCTTTCCGTCCATGTCGGCCAAAATAACCCAAAGCCTACACAAAAAACTATTTTCCCTCTTCTTCCACCCATCCTCGAATGTTCAATTTTCCTTCTACCTTCAGTCCTCCCTACTTTAAATCCATCACCAGGTCTTTCTACCTTTCCTCCTCCACGTCAATATCCACTGCATTTTCCCTTCCCTTCCCTTCCACTCTTCTTCCATTCTAAATCCATCACCACTAACTCCTCCTCCTCTATTTCCACACCTTTATTTTCCCTCCCCTTCCTCCCCTCTGCTCTAGACCCATCACACCAACTCCAACATGACACCAACCCTCCTCCTCTCTCCCTCGTCCTTAGGGCCCCCTCCTTCCTCTTCCTCCCCTCCCGTTGCTTGCACAAGCAAGCTCAAAAGTATGAAGTGCAAGCTCAAAAGTATGAGCATTGAGCGGGAAGGATAGGAGAGACAAAGCATGCATGAACAATAGACGTTTCAAAAGGTCTGGGTCATTTAAGTACATTTTTCTCTCTCTAACTTTTGATCATTTCATTGAGCTAAAATAATTTGTAGTCAACTGACACTAAACCCAAGACCAACCATGTTTGTACAAGTAAATGGAACTTCATTTTGTTCATTCTCATCTAATGGGCTGAAGTGTAAACCCTAGCTAGAGAGCGCCAAACCTTCATGGTTGAACCAAACAACCAGCCAGTTCAACCATGGACCGGTTTCACCAACAATCTAATGGTTGGACCGGTTTTAAAACATTGATAGAGAATAATTAAATTTGTCAACATTACTAAAAGAATAGGTTCCATAAATGAAAAAACTATAACCTTCAGGTGCAACATGTTTTAGTTGCCGATAGGTGTGCACTCTCAAGCACAATCCAAATGGTTTTATCGAACGCCTTAAGGCTTGTCTCATTGCCAACAGCTTCACCGACACAATGGGTTGGACTATAGAGAAACCTTTTTTTTCGCTGCTAAATTGAATATTATGGCAGAGACCAACTTTCTTGGTTGTCGACCAGTTGACACACCAGTGGATTAGAACACTTGCATCTCACAATAGTTCATCTTCTGATCCACTTCTCCAAGCTTCTGGTGTATATCATTTGCCGTTTGCATTGTCATCTATTATATGAATTATCCTACCGTCTCCATCTTGATGATATTGCACGTGTTCTCCGCTACTTTAAGAAGTCTTCATCAGGGTCTTCCCATTGTCTTCCTCTTTGTCTCTCATGGCTTATAGAGATGCTTGGCTTGGCCAATGATCATCCTTCTACTAGTGGCTACTGTACATATTTTGACTACAACTTAATCACTTGGAAGAGAGAAACAAACCATGACTTGCGCCTTCTCCTAACTAATATGGCTCAAAATCCTTCTGTCTAGTCTTGGTGTTTTCTTCATCTCTGGCTACTTTACAATGTGAGAAAATAACTATCATTCGTACGCTAAGAATCTATTTTTCCATAAGTTTGTCGTCATTTCATTTGGGGTAAAGTTGAGCTTCAAAAACTTCGTTCATCACTGATCCCATTGCTGCACAATTAGCCTATATCCTCTTCAAGTCTCTTCCTCGGCCTTTGTTTCTCCAATTTGTTCCCAAGTTGGCTTGCATGACATTATGCTCCAGCTTGCAGGAGAGTCGAAAAGAGTATTATGTATCTCTTTTTATTTCTTTATTTGCTAGTCTCCTTTAGTCCCACATCATTAATGTAATATGGTTATCTCAATCTTCATCATATAAATAGGGGTTCGTACCCCCTCAGTATAGCACCCCATTATTCTCCCTCTATTCTTCTCCATGTTCTTCTGCACTATTCTTTTTTGTAAAATATATTTTTCTAACTTGATTGGGAGACGCACACAGTGGAAGTAAGAATCATAGAGTTGTGTTTTCTTCCCCTCCTTATACATATAATATGAAAACTGAAATTAAGCTGCATATTTTTGAAACTGAAACTCCTGACAGGAGACTGATACTGAAAATCGAATCAAACGTGGTGTTTCACATGCATTCTTTCTTATCTGATTATAGTTTCCATCTAAGATGAGTTTGCCTGGAATTATTTACTTTGCTGAAATATACATACCTTGAGTACACTACCTTGGGCCCGATGCTAACTTGGATCAGATGAGTCATTGACTAACTGAAAGTAAATCAAGGTCCAGGGTATTGGAATCGGTTTCAAATGTTTCTTATGAGTCTATGTATCAAAGGTTTTAAATTGGAGTTTCAAAGTTCTTCATTTCAGAAAGCCAAAAATAATTAAATTATTAAAAGGCCTAGAAAATGTTTGATACATTAAGATATAATTTTGTGTTATTTTTATTTTTTTGTTTCTCTATAACTTTAAATGGAAATTCGAATATTATTCAAAATTGATGAATCAATTATCCATCGTTGATACTATTCTTTATTGCTGTTTTTTTCTAACAATAAACCAATGTCGGTATCGGCCAATATTTGTTGTTTTTCTTTAGCTTTCTTTTGACTTTATCTTAACATAATTGACCGGGAAAGGAACACAATGTCGGTATCAGCCAATATCAGTCGGTATTGGAGGTAAGGGGTAGTTTCCGATTGGGATAGGCCAAAATCGATACGATACAGCCGATATGTATTAGTATCTGCTGATATTGCAAACTATGAAACTTACAAGCTTTATTACACACTCCAATTTTTACTCTGTAAGTATCTTGAGTTGGTCATGAAGTAGCCACAAGTCAATAGTATCATAATCCATTGATATTGTAGAAGAAAAACAATAGAATAATTTTATTGATTGAGAGATTACATATATATATGAGATGATTACCCTCTTTATTATTCTCTACCCGATGTTGGACTAAATGACTAATACTTAACATCCTTCCTCAAGCTGGAGCATAGATGTTAATCATGTCCAACTTGTTACAAAGAAACTGAACACGAAGGCCTAAAAGCGACTTTTAAATATATCAGCTATCTGATCACCGGTTCTCACGTGGTGAAATGTTGTCAGCCCCT
The DNA here is from genome assembly GCA_036927795.1 of Iris macrosiphon. Lineage (NCBI taxonomy): Eukaryota > Viridiplantae > Streptophyta > Magnoliopsida > Asparagales > Iridaceae > Iris > Iris macrosiphon. The sequence continues at coordinate 131,494,275 of JAYESA010000002.1, forward strand.
TTTGATTTTTATCACGGGCGAAGTGGATTTCGTTCTAAATGTGTTTCGTCCTTTCATGCAATACAAGATTGGTAGCAATATGAATAGCTGACTGGTTATCACACCACATATTTGCTGTTTCAGATCATGCTTCTTCTTTCAGATCCTTTAGAAGATACTGCAGATATAACACCTCTGCTGTACCATGAGCAATAACGCGGTATTACCGCTTCCGAATTCGATCATGATGCCACACTTTGCTTTTGCTCTTCCACGACACTAAGTTTCTGCCAATAAATACCGACTAACCAGATATAGACCGTCTGTCCTTATGACTTGCACCATAGGCAGCATCTGTAAAGCACTCAAGATGAGTATGTACATGATTCTCCATTCGAATTTCTTTCTCCGAATTTTGGGCAAAATAACGCAGGATTCTGAGAACTTCCTGCCAATGCGGAACTCATTGAGAAGTTATAAATCTACTCGCGACACATACAACAAAGAAAATGTTTGGACAAGTCATGACTGCCAAATAGTTGAGTTTTTCAACCAGATCATGATTGGTCATCAGTATCCTCTTATTGGGGAGTAACTTTACCCCAGGATCCATGTGTGATGTTGCTTCCTTAGTTTGCATCATTCTTGTTTCAGCTAGGATGTGAAGCACATATTTTCGCTGAGATATTACAATGTCTTGCTTTCCTCATGGGCAGTGTTCTAAAAATCGGAAAAAATCGGCGCCTAGGCGCTAGGCGCCTATGGCCCGCCTAGGAATAGGACATAATCGGTCCATTGGGCGGCCAGCCAAAAAATCAGAAAAAGACAGCCGATTAGGCGACTAGGCGGCCGACTATTGGTCGTCTCCGACTTTCACAGTCGGGCGCCTAGGCAGTTTTTTTTTTGCAGGTGGATACCCGCAACCCGTAACTAAATTGGACTAAGGTGAAACCCTACTTGTCCAGCCGCCTATTCTTTAAAGCCATCTTCTTCGGTGAGAGCAAGTGAGCAACACAGCAGCAGCAGAAGAAGACAACAACCGTAGTAGTAGTAGCAGGAGAAGAGAGTAGTCGTAGCAGTAACAGCAACAGGTGTAAGGTGAGTCTTCTTCTCCTTCATCTTTTTCTTCTTTAGGTGGTTTTCTTCTTCTCACTTCCTTCTGAAGAAATGTGAGGAGTGAAATACTTTGTTATGACCAGTGGCACACTTCTCCTTTACTTTGTTATGACCACTGGCAAGTAGACTTGAGAAGAGTGATGCTTGAGAAGAGTGACCGGACACTTGTCCAAGTTTGACAAGAGTGAATATTTTGAGAAGTGAAATAATTTTGTCTTCACTGCTGTCTTCTTCTTCTTCTCACAATGTGCCACTTGCCCCCACTTTTGACTGGCCGGCCAATAATTTTTTTTTTTGTATACTTGACTGGCCCCACTTTTGACTGACCGACCATCTAGATAATATTTGTTTCAAACAAAGATCATAGCAAGTCCAATGATATATAAGTGATATAACAAATGTTAGCGTGCAAATGGATATAAAGTGATCTGTTTAACAACAAACAATACTTCTGATTACAAAATTAAGATCTACAAAGTAGTTCAACAAATGGATATAAAGTGATCTGTTTAACAGCAGTGTCTTTTTTTTGGGCTAGCAACATGTTTCTTTATGTAACCGAAAAAATGAACATGGCTGCTGTCTTTTTTATATGTAACAGTGAAAAAAATGACTGTTGTCTTCTCTTGGAGCCTAATACAAATAAACATGGCTGCTGTCTTTTTTTTTATATGTAACAGTGAAAAAATGACTGAGCAGTGCCAATGAACACTACATTTTCTTTATACGTAACATTGGGAAAAAATGACTGACACTAATTTCTTTATGTTTTTGATTATGTGAAACAGAAAAAATGTTTGGAAGTGGATCTAATACGGCAACTTAATGCCAGTATTATGTGTAACAGTGGGAAGAAATAGGCTTAGATGTGGAAAGGCTGAACAATCTAGTCTATGTGCAATTTAATGCAAAACTCATAAACAAGAAGAAAAAAAGAGGTGACCGGTGATGTGATACATTCTTGTGAGCCAATACATACTCAAGGATGGATTGTAGAGGGTGGTGATGATGATGAAGATGATAGTGGACCACACGTGGGACTTACTTGGGCAATGGTTGGACAAGCATCGGGTGCGGACGACTACGTACAACCTAGAAGAAGTAGTAGAATTGTCGTACCAGAACAAGAAGTTGAATCGGATGATGGCACTGAAGATGGAGGAGATGAGGATGTTGAGTGTGAATCTGATGGTCCTTCTATAGCCGCTTTTGTTGATTACGAAAATAAAGAAGTGGGGTCCGTGCCGACTGACACTTAGAGGAAAGAGAGGAGATATTGTTATTGCTATATTTTGTTAACTACTTGAATTATTTTGAACTTGTAGTCTTGTACTATGAATTTGACTATGTTTAGTCATTATGAGAGACTTTGAATTTGGGGTATAATTTTCATTTGAGCATATTTTTAATGCCTAAATTAAAAAAAATTGCGGCGACCGCCTAATATTAGAAGGCCGCCTAGGCGGCCTATGCGGTGGGTGGCCGTCCGCCTAACGCCTAGCACCTTTTACAACCTTGTTCATGGTACTTAATGCCCAAGAAGTACTTCAACAATCTCATATCTTTGATCTGAAATTACTCACCCATAAACTTTTTGTCATGTACCTGATCCTACTTTACACCAAGTATATCCGTCCGGTTGATATCTGTCGGTAAAATACCGAATGATCCTTCTTTGATTGGCACATGCCAAATTGGGTAATGACATGTGTAAATCGACCAAACCAGGCATGAGGTGACTATTTGAGACCGGAGAGGGCCTTTCACAAATGACATACTTTACCCTCCCTTGCAACGAACCCAAGAGGTTGCACTACATACACTCTCTTTAATGTCCCCATAGAGAAATACATTCTTCACATCCAACTAAAGTAGGGGCCAGTCATAGCGGACGACTAAGGATGCGAGCACGCGCATAAAGGTCATTCTGGTAACTGGAAAGAATGTCTCAAAATAATCTTCACCGTAAGTCTGAGAATATCATTTTGCCACAAGACGAGCTTTCAGATGATCAAGAGTGTCATTCGGTTTCACCTTGATTGTGAACACCCATTTGCAACCTACCGCCTTCTTACCAGTAGACAAATCCCCCAATCTCATTTATGGTTCTTCCGAAGCGCTTGCATCTCCTCTTCCATATCGGCGCGCCAACTAGGATGTTTGAGTCATTTCTCTGCAGAATTGGAAATCTGAATCCCATCAATAATAGCCACCAAGGATTGAGTGTGACTCGCGAGCCCTTTGTAGTTGTCAACATTCAAAGGATAGTCGCGGCATGCATGACAGGGACGAGCCGGTATATCAGGACATCATTGGTGATGCTTGATCTGACGGAGCTGGTGTTCGTAGATCATGGGACGGTGAGACTGGTGATGCCAGTTCTGACTGAACCGGTGTTTGCGGACCATTGAACGGTAATACTAGCTCGGTAGGGGAGGGTACCCTTACGATGAGCTGCTGTGTTGGAACTGGATAAAAGAGAGTTCTCATCTAGGTAAACTTTTGGAACATAATCATTAGTTGGAGGGTGTGGGGGGAACTCAGTTTCAATAAAGGTAACATTACGAGACATACTATACCTCTTCAAAGTTGAAAAAAAAACTATACCCTTTCTGACCCAAGAAAAATACGCTTGAGTGCCTTCAGATTCAATTTAGAAAGAGTAGGCCGAGTATCCCGAACATAACACAAGCAACCAATTTTTTTGTAAAACAACATACGATTGAGATATAACCGATAAAAGATAGTATTGCCATTGAAAACAGTAGATGGCATACGATTGATCAGATAACAAGTTGTAAGGAAAAGATTCGACCGAAATTTTCTGATAGTACGAACATGAAACATAAGAGCACATTGTTTCCAAAAGATGTTTCTTACCTTGGGCTACTCCATTTTGTTGTGGTAAGGATAGAAAGTTTTGTAAAATATGCCATATCTAGCCAGATGAGAAGTGAACTCACGAGATACATACTCACGACCATTGTCACTCCGTAGCAAGGTTGTGAAAAGCACTAGGCGGGTAGCCGCCGCCTAGCGCCTAGCCCGCCTAGGCGGCTGTCCAGACGGCCGCTTAGTTCTAGGTAGTTCAAAAAAATAAAATAAAATTTAAAAAAAACCTACGGAAAATTGTAGAAAAAAATTCATAAAACCCTGAAATATGTATAGTCGAGCGTCAGGGGGACTAGGTAGGCGCCTAGGCGGACATCGGGCGGGCACTAGACGCCTAAACGTCTAGCGCCTAGGCGCCGCCTATTAGAACAGAGCTCCGAAGACAATAAGAACCACAAATTGGGTTTTGATTTCAGCATAAAAATTGCACCAAATATCAAATGATTCGAAGCGAGTTTTTATTAAGTAGACAAAAGTGACTCGTGAGTAGTCATCAACAAAGGAAACAAAGTACTTGAATTCACTAATTCAAAAGGAGCTGAAACAGCTTTATTTAGACTCATCGGATAGTGTACCCGATGATGTTTAGCTAGACTACATTACTCACAATGAAAAGGAACTCGAAAATCTAGAGATTAACACATTTTCTGAAGAGCTTGGATAGATAGGTGGCCTAATCGATAGTGCAACTCAAACTGGTCAAGTGACACACTTGCACAAGCAACATAAGAATTCATTTCAAATAGGTACAAGCCTCCAGCCACATGCCTCCTACCAATAGCATTTTCAGTTTTCAGGTCCTAAAAATCACAACCATCAGGAAAGAATGTTACCAAGCATTCCAAGTCACGAGTAATGCAGCTAATGGATAATAAACTAAATGGATTTTCAGGTGTGAAACTAAATTGAGTAGCAGACCGAGAGAAAGAAGGGTGCTCTTTTTTCCACGAACTTTCAGGGAACTGCCATTTGCAATAGTAATATATGTCATACGACCCACAGATACATAATCACGCAGTATACCTGCATCACCTGTCATGTGATTAGACGCACCTGAATCGATTACCCACTGCTTACCACACACGCTGCTGAGTATCCAATTGTGGATCCTGATGTAGAGGCTTCATGAGCATCCGATGCAACATTGGCAATAGGAGCTTTGGGACTGTTATTAAAAATGGCCAGATTGACCACAATTGAAGCATATCCGCGGTCGACCTCCACGTCCGTCATTGCCTTGTCTACCATCACAGTCAGCATTCCGGCCACTACGCCTACCACCACGGCTCCTATGGAATCCACCACGAGCAGCACCCAAGGCAGATCAATCAGCAGGTACATCGCTCGTATCATTCTCAACTATTTTTGTTGTCCGTAGGACACGAAAGTAGGTTTCCATCAGAGATGAAACCTCAACCACAGCTGAGACCGTGCAGAGTGCATCAGAATAAAGTGAGACAAGATACGCCATGATATAGAGCTGTTGACGTTGAGTCATTGCCTAATTGATATTCGTCGTTGGGGGTAATACGTGGGCCACCTCATCAGTTAGGGCCATGAAGGCACGTAAATGGTCCTTATTTGACTTGTATCCCTGATCAGCTCGGTAGACACCAACAACCGAGTCATAGATGTGCGACAAATCGCATTTTCTATCAAACGCAGTCGTTAGGACCTCCCATAACTTTTTCACTGAATTCGTGTTCTGAACCATGTCCTCAACTGATGGTTACATCGAATTCATTAACTGTGTAAATAGTCTACTATCGTCCGTCTCCCACTGCTCGTATTTGGGATCATCCACTGCTATCGGGTTGTCAGTCAGGTGTTTGGACAACCGTATTCCCTGAAGTGTCATCTCGACCTTCTTGCGCTAGGTGGAGTAACCATCTGAACCCTCCAGCCGTCGATCGACAAGTCGAATCGATGAAATCGTTGTACTAGTGCCTGGTGTCCCAGCCACTGCATTCTCGACACTGGTGTTGTCTACACTGCTACTCGTCTCAGTGTTGGTCATCCTTCAAGTTCTTGATTTGACTATCGTTGATCGTTCCGACCCGATATTCACATCAACCTCACAAATGCGCGATCAACGTTGCCAGAACTGGCTCGTGCACTGTTGGCAGAGATCAAATATGGATCGCACAAGTCAAGACAGAGATTCACGCAAAGCTAAGTTGCTCTCTGTTAGATCTTGATGTGGATACCGGACCAGGAACAATGATTCAAACAAACAATCAAGTTTTCTCTCTGTTAACTCCTAATTTCATTGTCGAGGTTCAGATGTTCACGCAAACAATCATAGTTTATCCTCTGAAGATTTCAACTGCGACGATTTTTTTTCTAGATATGTTTTTTCGGATTTTTTTTTTTACAGAATTAGGATTAGGGTTTAGGGAAGGGGTGGCGGCTGCTCGATGGATGTTACGATGGGTTTAGGGTTAGGGTTTGAAGCCATATGAGAAGAGACGACTAGGGTTAGCTAGGGTTAGGGTTTGATGGGATAGGGGGGGCTGTAGGGTCGAGGGTGGTGGCAGGTTAGGTGTGGGCAGGTCAGTGATCGGAGGGGGGGCTGGTCAAGAAGGTGCTTTGAAGGGGATGTGGAAGTCGGGGGTGGCACAGGGCCGGTTGGGTGGATGCAGCGAGGGTCAGGGGTTGGCGTGCTGGAGCAGGCACTAGGGTGGGCGATGGTGGTGTCGGGCTCGCGGGGGGGGGGGGGGGTGCTTTGGTGACAGCTGATGAGGGCTAGGGTTAGAAGAGAGAGAGTGAGAGAAGATTATGGCTCTGATACCTTGTAGAAGAAAAATAATGAAATAATTTTATTGATTGAGAGATTATATATATATATATATATATATATATATATATATATATATATAGGAAAGGGCTAGCCTCTTCATTGTTTTTTACCCGATGTGGAACTAAATGACTAATACTAAACAAATATACTTGCTGGTGAAATGGAAATTTTTATTGGTTGCTTATAACGACTGTTTTTGCAATTTGTTCTTATGACTTAATAATACTGCCATAGTGCTACATGAAATGTCTCAGTTACAGTTCATTAATAATAATGCACAGTTAAAAGTAGAAATTGAAGGTTATTAGAAAGGAACAATAGTAGTTCAGATATAAAACTGTGTTGTGTGGGTGTGGTTGTATATAAAACACCCATTGTTCTAAATGTTGTTCATGACAGCCACCACAGCATATACTGAAGTATTGTTTGTTGGCGTATGGCTAATATCAGCTTAGCATATGTTCTGGATGAACTTTCTAAGCACATTAAAGATGGGGTAGCATGGATATATATTCGTGGATGTATTATTTTAATTCATAAGAAGACTAGAGAAGACTTAATTTCTCTGATGGAAATTTGGACAACTACAAAAGTTGGAGGATTTATAATTTATAAAAATAAAAGGGTTTATATGAAATATAGCTTTAGCAAAAACAAATGAAAAAAAAAGGAGTGGTTTACATTGATATCCAAGAGATAGCTAAGTGATATTATTGTTGTATAGGATCATTAAGCAAGATTGCGAGATCCAGGAGGATGTTGACAATTCTAAGTATTATGGCTAAGGTGGAGAGTTTGCTTGTGAAGTGATTTATGACCCTAGAATATCCTTGAAATTGTATAAAAATTCTAATAGACTGCTATCAGCCTATATGGGCCCCTCCGAGAGACTGTGTTAAAAAAATGAGGGTTACAGAGTGCATTTATGGGAGGTTGGAGATGGCACCAAATTAGGATCTTTTAAGGAAATCATTTAAGGTGGTCTGAACTTGTGCAATGGTTACTTATAAATGCTCGAGATGGGAGTTTATGATCTTAGGTAGAATTTCTAAAACTACTGGCTGACCAAAATGAAAATAAATTGATACAGCGAGAAGGATATCATGTGGAAGTTGCTAATGTTATACCTCAATATAGATGAATGGAAGATTGTTATATACCTCAATGGCATAACAGCTTTGTAGTTGTACTTTAACATGACAAATGGAGCAAGATTCGGTTTGGCTTTTGTGAATTATTTGACGATGGTGGAAAATTCAAATTTGGGGAAAGCTCAGAAAATATAGAAACTCTTTGGCTTTTTTGGAAATATAAAGGAGCAAAAACCTAAATCCAATATATATATATATATATATATATATATATATATATATATATATATATATATATATATTCAATTTTGTATATAATACAAATAATTCAAGGCCTTTATAAGTTTTTAGATTTACCATTAATCTGTAAATTATTTGCACACTTTTGAAGTTGCAAATCTTGAATGATGGTTGTTTTTAGTGTGTAAACCATGTAATAGCTATAATTAACATTTAAGTTTCTCGAAAAAAAATCGTAGCATATACTTCTCATCACAGTAATCTGTATCTATTGCTTTATCTTGGCTATTTTTTCTCAACTAATCTATAGATGGTAGATAGACGGTGTCATTTTCTCTATATAGTTGGGCAACCTACAAAGAGAAGGAGAAGAATGATTGAACTAGGGATTTTTTTTCCATCAACTGTATGTTTAAAATAAGATTGCCTTCACATTTCCATTACCCAACATGCTTCTCCTATTTTTTTTTCACTCAAATAGAGGACAGTGATGTTATTGAGGCCTAGTTGAAAATAAGTAACCTTATGTCTACTTGAAATGCGTAAATACCCTCGTTTGTTATCTAGTCTACCATTTCAGTGCCCAAGGTTCGCAGTATAGGTCAATACCAATACGTATCAGGTGTGTTGTCGGTTTTGGCCTATCCGATCCTATACTGACCGCGCTATTGGTACTGGACAATATCTACATTAGGACTCTTATGGTCAATTCGGCTAAGAAAACTTACAAGAAAAAGACAAACATGGAGGAAATGGTATCTTCACAATAATTTAGCGTATCAAATTTCTATATGCTACAATGTCTAGCCATTCCATTTGTCGAAGTTGTACATTTATAGATTCTTAACATTGTTAACATCAATTAATCTTAATATCAATCCATCCAGAGCTAACAAGTAATAACATATAACTCATATAGTTATGCTTAAATATAGAAAATATTTTTAATTTTTTAATAATAACGTCTATCCTTCATTCATCTGAATCCAAGCCCTATCGCTTCCTTTTTTTATTTTGTACAAATAGAATCCTTTAATAAAGTGAGTGGTTGTCGTCCCTCTTTTTTACCCCCAACAAAAGTATATGATAATTGAGTCAATTCCATTTTTGAGCATTATTAATTTTGACTTGGTAGACGAAGAACTCCAAATGTCCGATCCGAAACCTCTGATATTTACTCAGAAGAAGAATCCGAAAATGATCGTGATACCGATAGTGCGAACCTTGCCTCATCCTCATCCACAACCTAATACTAGGCAAGGTTACCCATGTGAGTTATTTGCTTTTGGCAATTTCGGTGGTGTCAACAGTTTCGTATCCGAATATTGATCTTTCAGGTTTCAGTGATTTGAAATTCTTAAAAGTATTAGAAATCTAAAAAAGCGATATATTCTTATATAAATTATCTATGTTTGTATGTAATTTCATCTTAGTTTTGAACAAAAGAATGATAAACTTTTTGCATTACACACCAACAATAAATTATATTTTTATTGACTTGTTTTAGAACACAACAATACTATTGTTATTTTGAATTTCTTAGCACTCATAAGATTGTTGAGTCCATTACAGCTTCAAATTTATCGATTATAAAGTCAATATTGTAGATGACCAAATGGAATATATCTATTAATACTAACCACAAATTACTAAGTTATCGAAGTAATTTACACCTTTTACGTTTCTTAGTAATACAATTTTATATTACTTCATCTAAGTTATATAATTTTATGTAATTTGCATTCAACTAAAAACACATATTTAATATTTAAGTATTGTTATATAGTTTTATTTCACGTTTTCTATGTATAACGTTCTATCTAACTGGCACGTCCCAGTTCCAAAATACGTAGAAACTATAACGAGACGATACCAGTTAGTATGCATACGAAGGCTACTCCAATATATGGAACCTACGAATACATACTTACGTTGCATATGAACTCTAGCTCACAAGTGGTATGTAAATGTCACAAGTCAAGGGTATAAACTAAATCTCATCCACAGAATAAAGATAATAAATTAGAAAAGTAGCATGAATGATTAAACGAAACAAAAAGAGTACCATCCATCAACTAATAGTCAAGTGGAGACAAATCCACTACCAAACGAATATAATAAAAGAATACTATAAAAAGGTTCAGTCTCAAATTATTGAAATGAACGGAAAACTAAACTAATAACTCCATCAGGGATAAATCAAGAAAACTTAGAAGGTAAGACCTTCTCGTCTGTTGTCAAAGAATCGGGTCTTGAACCATATACCTGTGGATAATCCTACTCATCTATGCCTGGAGAGATCACCAGGTTCTCAGAGGGATGTTATAAAATACATAATAACATGCTATATAAACTAAAATAAATAAACAAATATGCAAAGGGTGTTCTAACCATCTAATGTGCATGTAGAGGACAACCTTTACACGCATGGGTGGGATTTAGGCTAAATAGGAATATGGCATAGCGCGAGGCTAGAGGCCACTACGTATACTGTCCAAGGTTCAAAGTATCGGTATCGGAATCAGTATCGGACCATTCCTATAAGTATCGGAATCGGCGGTATCGGTAGTATCGGCGGTTTCGGATCGGAGTATCGAATTTTTTGGTATCGAAAAGCAAACAACTATTAGTAAATTATTAACATTTTAGAAAATATATTTTATACATTTATGCATAATTTAAAGTATTTTCAGTGTTGTTTCTTAGTATTTTTGAAATTGAATGAAATAGTAGTCACCATTGTCGATTGATTTATATGCGATAGATAAGTTTTTCTCTTTTATATGCTTTTACAACCTTACTATATTTTTACACCCTTTCTAATTGGTCTTTTTAATTCAATTTTCTTTGTCGAATTAACTGGAAAAGAGACCTCTAATGTCAGTATCGGATTTCGGTCGGTATCGGATCGGGACATGCCAAACTGGATCGGTATCGGCCATATCTGATCGGTATCGGCCGATACTTCAAACTATGATACTGTCTCACAGTTACATGTACAACGTGCATAACTTTTAACGAATGTTAGAGGCCAGCATCATAACTCATAAAATCTTATAGTTCCTCCAGAGACTATGGTTTACCGATTTTGTAGGCCATACGTGTAATGATTGTCCTCTCCCGTTATCTCCACACTGATCAAGTTGTATACGCAACATGTCAAGTTTTGTAACTGCTTGAGTTTCTAATTACACTAATCATAGCAGTTACGTTTCTATCTGTCACACATTCCTTACGTATCGGTATCAAGTTGAGTACGTAGTCCGTGTCTTTAGCAGATTATCACAAATCGTGTCATGTATGTGTCATGACCAAAGGAGATATAAAAATATCCAGTCAAGAGGTAGTCCAATAAAACTAAACCGACATGCATAAAATAAATAAATGATACGCAAGACGACGAACACCGGCGCTTGCACCCAAGTCTAGCTTGGATGCACAGTTTATATGAAAATAAATATGAAACAATAATATAAAGTGTTGAAATAAAATAATAATAGCAGTAAATATAGTAAGGTATACTTGTCTGGTGTCCGGGAAGAGTCTAGACGATGTTCTGGTAGTGAACATGTCAGGTCAATATTAGCACAAAAAGAGGAAGATGTACGAACGTCTTCGGATGCTGAAATAAACATCACCAACGTTTTCGAAATGTGCAAAATAGTCAAAAAAGTCTACCCATAAGTCCAATTTGGACACACGGACAAAAACGACAATTTCGGATTAAATCGGGGTCCGTAGGTGACCCACTTTGCACGAAAAAATTTGTCAAAACTAAAGGTATCTAAATTGAACATATTATAGGTCAAACGAAGTCTAAACAACGGCACGAACTCAACGGTATATCCAAATTTGGATTCCGATGAGCCGATCACAAAATCGTACGTCGAATCGGATCGTAGGGACCTTAAAACGATTGTTTCCAAATCGGACAAAACTTGGGTCACAGGACAAGTCAAATGTTGCGAGTCCAACGGCACAAGTTTCATCACGATACGATAAGCCAGCATAAAGATAATTGGAAATTTTGCAAAAGTACTGGTATAGGGACTTTCGACGGATACGGGTCAAATTCGCCGTGCATATGCAACCAATTCGAATTTCGGTGCAATCGGTATCCGACGGGATTGTCCGGTTTGTTGGGACCAACTTCGTATCGGAGATTTTCTATGTTTTGGAAAACTATTTGTCATGGTTTTTAAAACGATTTTCAATATAGAAAAAATGAATGAAAAATTACAAACTTTATATCTTTGTGAAGGTGATCATGTAGGTTGTAAGTCTATTCAATTAGATTTCAAAACTACCTAATATCCTAATATCAAAGTGCCTTCCAAAATAGAGTTTTAAATTAAAATTCTGTCAACATATCTACATATATTGGTCATTTATTTTATAATTTTTTACAGGGATTTTACATCTCAATTTAAGTAGTTGTCATCCCCTAGATTATAGAATTACAAACTAGGTTAAATATGGTTTACATAGGATCAAATAGAATAGAAAATGATCGAACTGGCATGGAGAAATTTAATCGAGAAAGAGGGTACCTAGCTGTCGATTTCACATAATCAGGACGGTGGTCGAAGATTACCTGCGACGTCTCCAATGATGCTCCGGTGAGGTCAGGCTATCAGGGAGTTCGTCGGTGGTCGGGGTGTCCTTTGGGTCCAAGAAATTCGATTTCAAGAGGTTGCACGGCTGTAGGAAAAGAAAAATAGGGTTCGAAGGGTTGGTTAATATATGAGAGTTTGAAATTGATTACCAGTCGATTTAAATCTAGATTTAAACTAGGATTTCGACTAATCTAGGGAGAATTGGATAGTGATTAAATAGGAAAAGATTTTGGCCAAAAATGATTTAAATCGGATTCGAAATCACGTGGAGAATCTCCGGGTTTTTGTGGGTTCTATATAAGTTTACAAAGCCCGAGCTATGTCGAGTTTAAGAGACGGTGAACAGTGCAGGTGCACTGTTCATGAGATATATATATATTTTTCCTTTTCTTTTAACTTTATATTTTATTAGTTATTTTAATTTCTTTATTCCTAATTTATTTAATTAATTGTAAGTAACCATAATAATTCTTTTAAGTAAAAAATTCTATATTTATTTATTTACAATTCCAATATTTAATATTATTTAAATTTGTTTATTTACACATACAAATATATATACATATATTTATATACAAAATTTTATTTATTTCTATTGTAACACCTTTATGAATATAAAGCTATACTTATATATATACTACCATGAGTATGATTACTTATTTTATTATAATAATAATAATAATAATAATAATAATAATAATAATTATTATTATTATTATTTGTTTTTAATTAGCTAAAAAAATTAAAAATTGAGGGATTTTACACTAACTTATAAAAATTTCTTACTTCCTCTTATAATTGAAAAATTGGAACCGACAAGTAGATGCAAGGCAATTATAACCCAAAAAATGGATGTTTCATGAGTTTTAGTTAATTATTGGCCATAAGCTGGTTTCCGGATGGGACCAAACAGACCAAGCCTAATACGAAGCAGGCAAAATGTACCTATTTTGGGCAAAATGTACCTATTTTGGCCGAAACTGTAATCCTTGATGCCAAATCTAACACCAACTTAACTGTACTTCTGGTCAAGCCTAAACACGAAGAATGTTGTTTTGGTGAAAAAGGGATCAAAGTAACCCGACTGCCAAACAAGACGAAGGTAATGGATACCAAAAGTAAGTCTTACAACGGAGTCTTGATTGGTTTTGAAAACAAGGGGGTTATCTTGTTCTCAGCCAAAAACAAGTTTTACTAACTTAATCCTTTGTTGAGTTCCATGGTAGCAGGTTCTGATATCGTGTTGAGATTCAAAAGGTAGAAGGCTGATGGCTAGCCCTAATTTGGTTGTAATAATATTTGTGTATTATCGAGAGTTCTATTTATTTATAATAATTGAAGAAAACAAATACGGAAAGACTCTTGACTCAATCTATAACTGTAGACTAAATCTGATAGACCCGATTCCCAAATAACCAACTAATCCTAAAATAGACCATATTCTTTTGCATCCTTGAAACAGAAAATATGTGTCTCTGTTATTACTATTGCTATTATTATTCGGAAAATGTTGAAAATCCAACTATGATTATTAAGTATCTACTAAAGTAAAGTTCTAAAGAAGACGGGTTGGTTACCTTTTCTTAGTTGGAGTTTTTATCGAGGCACTTCATTTCTTACTTGGGGCTAACCATGATTGGGGTTAGCCCAGTTTAGAGGAACTTTTACTTGGGGCAACAATTTTCTTACTATGGGCTGCCCACCCCACCTCCTCCCCCAAACCCTCCCAAACACAAACATTCTAACTTTTACACTATTTCTTCAAAACCCTCTCATTCCTTCCTTCACTTCAAAATCTTAAACTTCTTCCCAATCATTGTTAATGCCCAAATATCATACTGTAGTAACATAAAATAGGTTTAGGATGAACTTTCGGCAGATTTCTAAAATTTTGAACCCATTCTAGGATTTCGAAATCCGGAGTTCCGCCAACAATTGTGACTCAGGACTAAGAGAAATTTTCTACAGTCCTGTAGAGATTTTGTACACTCCTGACATCATAAATTCAGGAATAATATTTCTACTTGGAGCTTGAACCAAAGATATTACTCTTATGCGTTTTGATACCAACATAAAATTAAAGACAGAATCCCCATCTGTCAGTTATTCTAGTTAACAGGGTACATTATTTATTTATGCTTTTAATTTTTTCATTAGTCTGATTATATTTAAGAACATCAGGACTTGAAATCATGCCAAAATTTACTAACATATACTAACCCATCAATTCAGAGGATTCAAATTTGAGAAAAAAGCTAAGCATTTTGCTTTATAAAATTACTGATGCCAACTTATTAGATGTCTGGAAGTCTAGCATGTGCTAGAACTAGTAGAAAACATTAAAAGTCTTGCCACCTCGAATTCGCCTGCATACTCTTTGCAACACCTGTGGTCATCTACATAGATGAGAAAAATTAGGAGTCAAAGAGAGTAGGAATGCAAAGGATATATAGTCATACCAAGTAGGAATGCAAAGGATATATTAGGAGTCAGCTACTGCGTAAAATTTTGACAGTCCAAATTTAAATCTACTGGATTCTTATGACTGTCAAAATTTTTGACACTCCTAACAATAGTCAGGACTGTCAAAATTTTTGATAGTCCTATGATATTTGAATTTTTCAATCCCATGTTGCACTTTATCTGTATTTGTATTATAGGACTGTCAAAAAATTTGTTAGAATGGTCAAAAATTTTGACAGTCCTAACTTTATACAGGACTGTCAAATATTTTGACAGTCCTAACGTTAGTCCGGGCTTTCAAAAATTTTGACAGACCATCATCGCCCCCGTCGCGATTGTTCGCGATTTTTTTAAATTCAAAACCCTAGAATGGGTTCGAAACTTCATAAATTCCTCCAAAATGAATCATAAACCATATTTGTCCCTGGAAGATGAAATCTATGCATGAACATGGAACCCTAACATATTTGAAATTTTGGATAGAAAAGAAACAAAATATGAATAGGAAAAAAACATAAAAAGTTGGCTTTTATACTATGTAGTGGGCTAGCCCCGGGTAAGTTTTCATGGTGGTAAACTTGTAAATACAAGCAACTATTTTGGGATAGCCCCGAGTAAGAAATGAAGTGCCTAGATAAAAACTCTTTTAGTTGTGTATATTAATGCCTTGTAAGTTATAACCTCCTTGAAACCGCTTACTTCCATCAGGCTTGGAGCACTGGTTTGAGTTCGATGAATTTTTAACAGTTTTGGGGATATAATTTTGTTCAACATGTCATTTAGCATGGCACCGTATTGAGTCAGTAGACTTCGACAAGGGGCGACTCTTAACCACCAAGTTCCTAGCCATAGATAAAGTAAATCGGATTTTGTCGGGCTATCATAGTCATAGTTAAGAACCCATTTTTATCTTCTGGTTAATTAGTGAGTTTGGATTGTTATCTATTCTCCTGTTAATAACTGACTTGTACCCTTGCATCTCTTTTTGCAACCTTTATTCCATGCGCATGTCTTGAACCTTTTCTTCATTATTTTTACTCCATAATTTCATCTATCAATAAATCAGACTGATATTTATCTGCTCTGAAATTTTTTTCCTCATATTTTATTTTGTGTTATGCCTATATTGGAGGACGTCGCTAATTGCGTGTTATTGCAGAAAAATAATGAATGGGCTGATTGGCATGCAAATGTGCTGATGAAGCGAAATGCAATCGAAAATGTCCACCAGTGGACCTGTGGGTAGGTTCCTTGCCATGCTTTTTGTTTGATGAGGCTTGATGCTTTATATGCTATGATATCCTGAAGTTCAATAGTTGTTAATTTCATTAGTTCTCAAGATGTCAATTCCTACTACAATGTGCCTGAACGAAATGTTGGTCCAAAACAGGAATAGTGCGTGTAATCCGACAACAATGTTGACCATGGAAATTCTCTAAAATGCTTAGGACACAGCTCTTATGTCTTCTCTTGCCTGTGATCACAAACTCACAGAGATAAATTGAGTTTGTGTCGGTATTTGGAAGAAAGAAAGTAAAAATCTAGTCCACTATTTGATAGAGAATGAACATTTCATTTAAAGTATACACGTTCATTTTATACATTGTCAAAGCCAAGCCGTGAGTCTGTGACGTTTCTTTCTATGACTGCATGTTTCTTCAGTTGGGCGTACTGGTATAATTTATTGATTGACTAGTATTCTGCATTGTTCAATTAAGATGAACCAACTTTTGGCTTTCCGGATCAGATGGAGTCGGCTTTTATGAAAGTCTAGAAGTGGGTCCAATTTAGAGTTTATCTCCGACCTATCCTGTTAGGCGCTGTTAAGCCCTGGACTCGCTTATAGAAACCTGGTGCAGCTAGCGGTAGGGTGACTTTGGTTGTGTCCTATGTGATCAAACCCAGATTTAGCCTGGTAAATGGATCTGGGCACTAAGCGTTTCTTGATGTAAAGTGTGAAGTATTCATCCATGGTTGAAAACCTTTTCTTTTGAATGATATTCCTACTTTGGATTTTAACTTGGAGGAATCAACTGTAGTATTTGGTTCAATGATGAGATATTAAGCTTTTCATCTGGTCTCCTGGCAGTCCTAATTACTTGATGGAGCTCTAATGATTTAATATGGACAAATAAGGACTTGCATTCTAGAGACCATTACTATGGGCAAAGTATAGCAATTTATAATTAATGATAGGTAATCTCTGGCCAGACTTCTGCACCAACCAAGTGTTATAATGGGTGCTCAAAGATGTTGCTCATGATGCACACTCCACTTAGCGCAGCTGTGGTGACCCAATATCCCTCGTTTTGCTGCTACTGAGATAATAAACCAACTCAAGGGTAGTGCTGAGTCAGATTAAATCAGATTAAGTTGGAATTGATAATCTTTGCTATTCATCTACGTCACACATGTTAAGCCAATGAACCAAAAAAGGTAAGAAAGTCTCCTTAGTCTATGACAAGGTGGTTGTCGATGTATTGGCTCATGTGAAAACATCTGCGTGTCACTGGCAAGGGTTAACTAATCCATGTATACGGGTACTTCTTTGTAGCCACTGATCTACATCAAGATTACGATGGATTCTGTATTTGAATTTGTTCAGATCGAGTTGCATAAAATGTATGAATGATTCATCTGTGGTAAAAAAAAATGCTATACGCACAAAATGCCACTTTTTCACCCTTTGGCTTGATGTGTCATACTGATGAACACAACTCCCTTGGCAAAATGTATCAACTTACCTCTTCATCTAGATTTTCTATAGTCTAGGAGAAGATGGAGTTGCATGAGCTAAAATTGCAGAGCCGAAAGGTTGGTCTACCTATCTGCCAACTGGTCATCTAGGTTTTATGGTTTGGTTGGCTAGGAATTTGACCACAATATAGAGGGTTCATGTCAGGTTGACAACCAACCAGAAATGGAGCTTTTTTATGCTCCATACCGATCCTATTCTGATGGGAAAAGAATTTGATTACACACACACACACATAGATGTGCATGATTGTATGTATGCTTATTTTCTGAATTATCTGTAAGAATAACTTTCGTTCTTCACATTTTGCAGGCGTCCCAATGCACTACAGGACCGATTCAGGGACAGTGACGAGGAAGACTTCCACAACAGGGATTATGATGTGGCAGCATTAGCAAATAACTTGAGCCAAGTGTTTCAATATGGAAACTATAACAATGTAGATAACCCAGAGGTAGCATCTTGTCTTCCAACAGTAATTTTAACACACGTCTTTGAGATTTATATCTTACTGGATATATTTGTCTCGCCTATTTAAGTGATTTTTGGTAGTCATCATTGAAAATAGTGGAAAATATGTCTGTTTTTGCTGTCTGCTCATGATATTCTGCTTAATTTATGAGAGTGAAAGAATTGCTGAGCAATGTAAATCTCATTACTTGGACCTCAAATATTTCTGTTCAAAGTTTTGAAGGACTTCATTTCATTATATGACAATGCCGAATGGGCATATACTGGACATATTGTCCCATGTATAGGTGCCAAATGGTCAGAAGCTCTAGTCTCTCGGTTTATCCTTTTATCTTCTCTAAAAAGTAACCCCGTCGATTGCAGCATCCACAATGTCTTCAGCTGCCACTGACGACACATCTCTCTCTCTCTCTCTCATATTCATGTCATCAACTGCAACAACCACCAGCGGAGTCTCCATCTGCCTCTATCAAAACCGGCTTCTGCACCATTCAGTTTTTTTCTTATTATTTTAAGTTATTAGTATTTTTTACATTTAATACATTATCTCTCTCTCTCTCTCTCTCTCTCTCTCTCTCTCTCATCATATCATTAATGACATCAACGTCAGCAAATGCAACGACAACCTGCAAAGTCTTCAGCAACCTCCGTCAACACCTTTAACTGATATAGGCACCATTAAGTTTATTTTTCTTGTTATTTTAACTTTTTTGTATATTCTTTTTACATCTAATATGTTATACTTTTTACACTGTAGATCCTGTTATATGTCGACTATTTTGCGTCTTTCTATTTTGTCCGATAAGATTATTCATCTTATGCTACTGCCTTATATATATATATATATATATATATATATATATATATATATATATATATATATATATATACATTGTTGACGGGACCTGGCATTTATTTTCACATCCAATAGGGAGGCAGTTTGCATTAAATATAAGAGGAATTACTCTCGATCCAGGCCTGGAAGAGGACGTCTGGACCTGGGATCAGGGCAGTTCGACTTCCACCAGGCATACGAGCAGGTGCGTTCGTGCAATCCGCCATTGGTGAATGCAGAATTCATTTGGGTGAAGAATCTAGCTATCAAGATACAATTACACATGTATAAAGCGCTTAGAGGGTTGCTTTAACTCTGGAGAGGATGGCCAGATTTGGCATTTCAAACACATGACCAAGGTTGTATGTTATGTCAGCATTCAGAGGAGACATTTAATCACATAATTTTCCATTGTGAATTTTCATGGGAAATATGAAAACATCAATGCAATATTATAGACATTCCAGTTCAGCCAATCGAGAGATAGCTGGTCAAATAGAAAAGATATCTAATCTACGCGGAAGAGGCAGTAGTTGGTTCACGAAGACTCGCATCCGGCTTTGAGCAACAACTTGGCATATTTGGAGGGAACGAAAGAGACGAAGATTTGAAGGATTGCGAACAACTCAGCTGGGAATCCTGCACAATGTAGAGTTTGATGTGGACATCATGAGTTAACAGTTGTATAAGAGATGTAACTGTTATATATCAATAAGATTACTTTTTCCTCGGGAATCGAGTTGGATGAATACGAAGTTAAGCTGGAATGTTGTTTCAAAGGGGGGCCGCTCCAAGTTTTAGAAAACAAGAGGAAGAGGATTTAGGATTTGTTTGCTTGACAGGGTCGAGTCGGGGTCGCTTCATCTGTTATGATATGGTAAGTTATGGACCCAAAGGGATGTTCTGAATGTACAACATGTCGAAAATGTGAAGTAACCCTAAGATAATGATTGGGCCAACGGATCGGTAAGGTCAAGATTAAGATCTTCTGACATCTAAATAGGTCAAAATGGATCCTCTATCCTTCTCCTCTCGACCCAACCTTGGGTTATTTTTCACAATCTAGGTCAGGGAACTTCTATTGGTTTCTGACTTAGGAAGAACAATACTTGTCTACGAGGGATTAACAAGCGAAGAGGAAATACGAAGAACCCAAGATAAAAGAAAAAAGAAGACATTTAAAAAACAAATAAAAGATCTCAAATTCTGGGATAACCATGACACCAGGGAAGAATACAGACTCAAATTGTATTGCCTTGGGATAAAGATGACTTTTACTAAGTGTAATCGACTAGCGTTGTCAATGCTTCATCCATTTATGAGACATGAGGAGTTACTTTCACTTGCAGATCAATTATAATTGAGGCGTCACGAGAAGTGCTACCTTCTTTTTATGGGGTTCTACTTGAGCATTTTTTTATGACCCCAAAGGAAAATTTTGACTGGATGGGTATGAATAAAAAAGGGTTATATCGTACAATATCAAAATCAAAGGTAAACATTTAGTTTTTCTAGAAATTATGTTGCATTTCCTATTACTTTAGCATGATTATTTGTGATTGCATATTTACGGTGATCAGTTAGATCTTTGATTGAATAAATTTTTTTTCAATTGACCTCTTATAAGGAGGGGATCAAATTCAAGTGGAAAATTGCCGTAACCCACCATTCTTTGAATCTGAAGAAGAAAATGAAAGGTTCTTTTTACGACTGATATGTCCAGGGCATTTGATCAGGTCGAATATATATATATATATATATATATATATATATATATATATATATATATATATATATATTATGACATTTGAAATAATCATTATATATTATTTTCCATAACCTTAACCCTAAAATCCTAATTGGCGGCTAACTAGCACCACTTTGTGCGGTACTCCCGGACAGAGGTAGGCTCGGCCTATGAATACACTTATTTCTTATCGTGTCTTTTGATGTATTGTCACTCATCCATCTTCACATTCTCACTCCAGCTATGCTAATTTTATGCATATGTTTCTTAATCGCCTAACAACTTCGTTCGATAAAACGTGTGTGGTCTTACAGATCTCTTGTAGTATTTTCTGTTCACTTTAAAAGTATCTAGTGATTACAAACTACTTCACAAATACTTCGTTTTAACCAACATGTTTTAATTCTATTCATTGTTAGGTTTTAAAGTGTAAATTTTCTTAATAGGTGGTCCAAAATTTAAGTTACAGCTAACATATTAAGCAAATCAGCTACATTAAATCCTCTCTCTCTCTCTC
Organism: Iris macrosiphon; assembly: GCA_036927795.1. NCBI lineage: Eukaryota > Viridiplantae > Streptophyta > Magnoliopsida > Asparagales > Iridaceae > Iris > Iris macrosiphon. The sequence continues at coordinate 131,515,797 of JAYESA010000002.1, forward strand.
TCTCTCTCTCTCTACCAAAGATGCTAAATAATTAGTTGAGGTTGTAATATTACATATTCTAATCAAGGTTAAAAAACTCGGTTTCGGTTTTCGTATTGATTTCAGGCCTTCCTATGAGTATTGGTTTCGACAGTTTCGAGGGGGGGTGGGAGAGGGGTTTGAATTGGTCAGATTCAATAGTTTCAGCGGTTTTGGTATCAATTTTTGGATAATATTTAGAACCTTGTTTCTAATTTCCTTTCTCGAGGATTGTTTGGCACAAGTGTAGGTAGGAGTGGAACTTTATACGCATTAGTTCTTATAGCTGTATTGTTGGCCATATATATATTGTGGGATTATCATTCCTTTACTCTTCGGTATAATGTGTCATAGAGATGAATGCATTTTCCTATCAGCAAATAATGTCATCTTATCTCTTCATCTACTCTTTATAGTATAGAAAAACTTAGAGGGTGTTCCTTGGTTGCAGGAGCTTAGAATGCAATCCAAAATGTAGGTCTATCTACCTGACAATCGGCCACCTAGGTTTTATGGCATCTCTCTCTCATGTATATATATATATATATATATATATATACACACACACACACGACAGCAGTGGGTTCACCTGGACTTCACGGCAGCCAATGTCAAGCATGGAACCCGAGGGATCGGATTAGTTGCTAGCATATTGATCATCTCTTCCTGCACGCGGCTATGGAGGCTGGAGGATGGACAACAGTGGAAAGGAAGAGGCAGATGAGGATACCAAGGTGGCGCGAGGATTTTGGCAACTGTCTGCGGCAGAATGTTGGTGGTCGAAAGGTGGAAGGGAGACGAGGTCCCCGACGGGAGACAACCACACCGCGCGGGGGACAAAGAATGGGTGGGGCAGGGACGCTCCGCCTATAGGCAATGATATGTCGCGTCAGCAGCAGGAGGTTAACCAGGGATAGATGTCGCGTCAACAGCGGCAAAGAAATCCAGGGTTCTTCACTGTTAGCAATGGAAAATCGTGGGCATCGATAAATCGAACGCTTCAATGCACTTTGTCGAACCAAAGATAATCAATGAACACAGAAGGGTTGTCATGTTCCCAGAAGTAGAGTTGGTTGGGACTATGGGCAAATGGCAAAACACGTTGATTGCGTACGTGCTGGGGGATATGCCATTATATACCCAATTTCGTGCATATGATTTTTGAGTTTGGAGACCGCGTGGTAGCATGATTTTTTTTTTCACGTGAGAATGGTTTCTTCGTACGATTTGGGTTGTAAGAGAACGCAAAACACATTGTATAAGGGGGCATGGATGTTAATTGGGCTGTTGGTCGTTCTCACATTGGAATGTTGGTGTCAAATGTGAAAAGGAGCTGAATACGGTTCAAGTTTGGATTCGTATTCCGGGGCTCCCCATTTAGTACTGGAGTACTTCATTATTAATGAGACTGGCGAGTTTGAAAGGGAATCCTATCAAATCAGATGAGGCTACGGAGGCACAGTCAAGGTTGTCGTATGCTCGGGTGTTCGTAGAGAACAACATGGCCTCGATTTTGCGTAGGTTCCTGGAGTTTGAATTATCGTTGGGAGAAATTTGCCCCCAAGAGGTGGAATATGAATGGGTTCCACCCGTCTGTAATAGGTGAAGATGCTTTGGACATGTTAGCAAGAATTGTCCGATCGTGGATGACGAAGATGGATCGGAGGAGGTGAGTAATTCGAAGCGATCACAATAGGACGTCGTTCGCCAAGCGGATAGTGTCTAAAACATGGAATTCGGAGTAGGTGATACGACCCGGGATGAGGGAGTAGAGGAAGAACCGCTCGCGGCTGAAGGCGGAGTAGCCAAAGAATCAGATTTATCTATGGTGTTGTCGTCTACGCAGGGGCGTTCTTTATGGGCTAATGGATGGCTAGCCGATATTTGAAGCATAATAATTTCTGGACTCAACGAAGTGATAAATTTTTTTCTGTTTCATACAAAACTGTTTTACGGAATAGATCAAATATCCAAAGGATGATATCTCGTAAATTCGGTAATGGTACGAATACACACCTATGGCTCCATCCGTGGCTTGAGCACAGGAGTGTTGTGGACAGACTTGGTTGGCAAACCTTTGAGATTATAGGAAGAAATGAGATGGTTAGTTGCATCGTCAGGAACAGGAATTGGTGGCTGTCGGAGCACACTATTGGGAGACGATTTGCAGAGTTGATAGATGAAATTAACATTGACACGTTTCTAAATGGGATATCTGGAGATGGGATGGATGGCTGATGGTGAATTTGCGTTTAAGGATGCATATGAGCAGGTGCGGGAGCATAGTGCTGCTATTGAAAGCTTTGAATTTATATGGGTCAAGAAGCTAGCAATGAAGATGCAGTTGCAATGTATAAAGGGGTGGTTTGTTGACCCTGGACAGAGCAGCTCGTTTTGGAGTACAAATTAACAATCCATCATGTGCTTTATGTCAGTTAGTAGAGGAATCTTCCAACCATTTATTTTTTCATTGTGCTTATGCTTGGAATATTTGGAAGCAACAGTGCCATTTATTGGATATTCCAGTGGGGACAGTCAGAGACATTTCTTGTCAAATTGAACATATTGCTATGCTTCGAGGAAAAGGAAGTCGGCGGTTGCTTTCTGCGACAGCTTGGCACATTTGGAGGGAGTGGAATACATGCATTTTTGATGACTTGCTGTTGTGTGTACAAAGCACTCTAAGGAAGGCTGCTATTCACTAAGGATAGAGGACAAAGATTTGGCATCACCGCATTTGTGGAATGTGAGTGTCGCGAAAGAGCACAAGTATAGAGGACATTTTTTTTAACTGCAATCATACTAAAAGCATTTGGAAAGATACAAGAAAACCGCAACTGGGTACTCAAGCATAGTGTAGCCTGCAGGAAGAACTGAAGAGTATTATCAGTAATTTCACAGAGGTGACCAAGTGCATATCCTGACAAGACCTGTTAAACATCGGAGCTGGCACATATGGCAAGAAAGAAATAGAAGATTATTCCACCAGGAAGGTATCAGCTTTCAGTGGCTAATGTATAATCTACAAGGATAGTACCAAATGATGGCAAAATGCAGTAGAAAAGCAACAAATATTATATATATATATATATATATATATATATATATATATATATATATATATATATATATATATTGTTTTTCAAATTTAAGAGCTCATATTATTGACTTGAATGATACACATGGATTCTTAATAAATATATAAGAGCAAGTCATGACTTACTTTGTATAGTCGATGTGGGACTAAAGTGGGATACAAAACAATAGCTAATTGACACTCCTTCCTAAGCTGAAGCGTAGATATCAATCATGTCCAGCCTGGACAATAGACGAACAAAGGATGGTCTAGGTAAAGGTTTGGTGAGAATATTTGCCAATTGTGCTGAAGAAGACATGTTGTAGGGATACCTTCTTTTTGTCACTTTCTCTTGAATAAAGTGACAGGCTGCCTCAACTTTTCTACTGTTTTATATTGTATGTAAAGAACTAATGGACGGATGCTGCAAAATGTTCTTTGTTTCAATATAAATGGTGTCTATGTTTATTTTATTTTATCGACTCTCATTGTTAAATACCCGGTCTTAGACTTTTCTTGCTTATGATGAAGTAGAAACTTTGCCATACTTATACTATTCGTTTTCAATATGGTTCAAATTGGTTAACCTATTTTCCTGGAAAAATAAAACTACTAATGAATGTTTTCATACATGCAGGCTGATGCATCACCGGAACGGGATGATGAGGTTATACCTAAACCCTTCTTTGCTTTGTTTCTTGCTTTCATGGGATGTCATCAGTTTTTCCATAGTTACTAAACAATTCAGTGAAATAATTTTTTTGGGCTTATTGGTGTAATTGTGTCGAAATGATTACTGAAATGGTAAGAGGGAGCAGTGAGGGTTGAGTATAAGTCACATGCTAAACATCCGAAACTAAAGGTCAGAAAAAGTTGAGTCAACCAAAAACCAACTGGCATATATTTTTATTACGCATATCAGCGCCAGAAAGAGACTTGCCAAAACCAAGGTTCGTAGTATCGACTTATATTAAGCATTGGCTGTATTGTATCATTGTGTCCTGTTATGATCAGATACCGATGCCCACCGTTACCGGTCGATAATGGACAATACTTCCTGGTAGAAGTTCAACAAAGAAAAACAGAGTACAGGAAAAATCAGCGTCGACACAATACTTCCGCCTTGTTGAAGACCAACATGCTATATTGTGTTGATAATATTCATCATTGACACACTGTAGCCATTACCATGAGTCGAAGTTGTATATTTATAAATGCACCACATTTATCAATCATAGAATCATTCCATGCAAAAGTATCTATCGCGGGTGTTATCTAAAAGCAAGTGAATAAAAAAACATCTCTTGCCGCAGAAGGATTCAACAATGTTGATATTATTCTGTTCAAAACCACAGGAAACAGAAAATAAATTGGTGCCAATACTTATAATAGGGTACAAAAACAATTCAGATACTGTGAACCTTGTTCTAAACATTATGATACTGGAGGCAAAATTGAGCCTCGCGAAACTTAAAAGTCGAATCAACCATAGCTGACCTTCACTAGGAATTATTGTGTTGACATATGAACCCTCAAGTGGAAGGCTGTGGGGGTTCAAGTTTTGATTTTCAAAGATTTAACAAATTTAACAGGCTTAGTCTAGTGTTGTTCCATGTTTAATCATCCATTACTCTTTCATCATTTTATTTTATTGCATTCAGTTTAACCAGAACGGTAAGAAAATAACATTTATCTCATCATTGATGTGGCTTCTCTTTGTACTTGCCTTCAACTGTGTTTATTAAGAGTACATGATCCGATGTAAAGTTAGATATCTCCTTGCAGGATGCTTACTTTGATGACGAATCAGCAGAAGTTGTCATCTCTTCTCTGCGTTTGGGTGATGATCAAGACAGGTAGACCTGATTGTATGCCTTTCATTGTTATGAATATCAAAACTGAGGTCTTCTCCTGTTTAAGATTGATGTGATTTATGCCTTTCATTGTTATGAATATCAAAACTGAGGTCTTCTCCTGTTTAAGATTGATGTGATTTATGCTCTTGCAGTACCTCTCTCTTCACCAATTCAAATTGGTTTGCCTACGACGAAGGTAGGAGTAATGATCAACCAGTCGACTCTCTTTCTTCAACTTCTACGAGTACAGATCATAGCGAAGAGATTGTTGTTGGAGAAAAGGAGGGCCTAGTTAGTTCAGCTTTATCCAATCAAGAGGCTGCTGAAAGAAACCAGATTTTGGAGAATGGTTCTGCTGAAGAGTCGCAAGAATTAAGACACGCAAGTCAATGTAATAATGATGAAAATCCACCTCAATGGGTTGAGTGGAGGGAGACATCAGATTCAAGTGAAGTACTTGAATCAGATCCCCCTGCTGCTTCTCTGAACTATGAGCTCAAGACAGTTAAAGGTCAGCAGAGTTTGGATCAGACGTCTGTTGGAACGGACCCAGAAGAGACTGAAGGTGGATCACCTGGATCTAGAATCATGGATGCCAGTGTTCCATCTAAAACTGAAGATGATAAGCAATGTATCGATCCATCTCATGAACCTGAAGCCACTGGCACAGACGTGAATGCTAAGATATCAGATAATGAAGACAGCGAACCTGAACCCAGCAACACTGACATAAACACTAAGATACCAGATAATGAAGATGGCAAACCTGAACCCAGCAACACAGACGGAAATGCTAAGATACCTGATAATGAAGATGGTGGGAGCATGGTACAACAAAAAGATGCTGCACAAAGTGAAACTGTATAGTTAATTGGCAAAAATTCCTGCTGAGTGTTATTTGTGATTTAATTTTGCCCATCTAGCAGCTGACGACTGGTTAGCTTTTTCAGGAAAAGATGGAACTTGAGTTTGTTAGTTATTGTATATGAACCAGTTCCTGGAATACATTGTAATTGGGCTGGATATGATTCTTTCTCATCATTCATGAGTATACCTGTACAAATACTGCAACCGAAGGCACAAGAGAGGAGATCGGTTGGCTCTCCTTCAAAGTACTCCAATGAGTTCTGGAGATTTTATTTTCACAATGTGACTTAAAATGCTAGAAGTATTCCTTAACATATGCTCACTTTGCTAATTTGGAATTGATTTTGTCATTGGAAGTTCTTGGTATAAACTGACTTTGATTTTATTTGCCCAGTAACTCGTACTAGTAGGAAACATAACCATAACACATGCTTGTGTGAGTCCAATGGTAGGAGGCTGTTATTGAGTGTTCTAGAATGGCTTATTTTTGCTTCCAATCTGCAACTTTCTTACTGTAAATTTGTCTTCAAGAGCAACAATCTTGTGAAAGTTCATATTTACAGGTATTTGAGGTGGACAGCTGGCTACTAGAGGTCACACTGTGACAACTTGTCACCTGCAGTTGAACTGCCTGTGACACATTTGGCTTCCAATGTCCCGATATTATTTCTGATAACTAGATATGTTTGCAGTACAACCTTCAGTCCAATTCTACACTAGCAAAAGCATGAATGAGGTTTGCGAATATCTTGCTTGTACATCCAGCTTGTTGCATGTCAGACTTCGGAGAATCACTTGTGCCCAAGGTACTAGTCAGCATGAAGCTACTCTAGTGAAGATTTTATACAACAAACGACCAGAGTTACAATTCTTTAATATGTATTTATTGCACATCATGATATGTGCCCTAAACAAAGGAAATCATTTATTGACAAGCCATAACCTTCTTTATGCCAACTTAAACGAGATATAAATACCAAATCAAGCGTTAGGTAAAGGCGTACATGGGAAGTGCAAGCAAAGAAAGAAACTTGTTCCCTTTAAAAAAGAATTAAGTTACATAATCGTTATTGTAGCTATGTGGTACATCCTTGCACCCTGGGGATAGAAACTCATGCTGCCTTTAGGCTACACCAAAATGATGAGGAATTCACAAGCACCTCACAGGTCCTGCATTCCTATACTACGGAACTCCTCAAAACTCATACTAAAAAACTGAGGATTTCTATTTTGCCCTTACCCCGTCTCGAGGAGCTGACTATGCTGATAAATCAACATCTTTCAATGGTGTGCAATGTGCTATTCCTTTGACCTGATAGGGTGAATTGCAACTCCATTTCTTGCATTAGAAATCCGTCCCCATCTACCCAGTCGATGTTCCTGATATATAAATGCCAGGACTTTCATGTTACAAATTCAATAATAACAAGAAAAGATAAAATAATTCACTGATGCTCTATAGAGCAATTATGAATTATTACTTAGAAATATACAATCAACCAGGCATTGCTCCTCAAAATTCAAATACTGTATCTGATGTAAAAAAAAAGGGCAAAGACAGTTCAAGTAAACAATAGAACTAACCTGACCAACCCCGGCAAGAAGGAAACGTCCAGACTTTGCAAAAGTGAGAGAATTTACAAACCCAACCTGTCATCATCAAATTCTTGGAAATTAACCTTAGCGACTTGGAGAGATTATGTTAAATGCTCGAAACATCATTAAATTGAAATAAAAGAACAGTGAGATCATCTCACAGAACACAATCCAATTTTATAATATGACCTGATTATATTGATTACTCTCATTTTATGACAAACACAAGCAGGATGAATACAAAAACAAGAACAAACAAGTTTGTATCACGAAGATGGATTCAACAATGCAGGACAGCTATTAAGTATAACAAGATGGCTCCTCTAGCATAATAGCATGAACAAGAAAAAAAAAATCATAACACAATCCAATTTTATTACAAGGTTTGATCAAACAAGCAAGTATTGCAAAGATGGATTCAGCTACTGCACAGCTATAAAAGAAGGCCCCTCCAGCCTCCATCTAGCTGCTAACACGAAAAAACCCGAGAGAGCATGAATATAAAAGCAATGTGAACAAACAAGCATCATTAGGATTCAACTATGCTTCAAAGCTATAAACAAGAAGGGTCCTCAAGACTCCACCTAGCTACTAGCATGAAAAGAAAAAGAAAAAGAAACTAATTTATCAATACTGACAAAATTACTACAGTAAATCTGAAGTTCATCTTGATGCTCTCAGAGTACGCCCAATTGTCAATCTGAAGTCAATTTCGAGATAAAGTTGGTACTAAGATCCTGGCCACAAATGCTTTAAGCAAGGGGCCTAATAAGGTGCTGCAAGTTAGGGATCCTTCTTTCTTAATCACTACCAACAAAATCATGCAGTTCATGAGCAAGCTTCCAAACTTTCTTGAGTGTCTACAGATAATAATCCATTTCTTTTACAAATACACTCATTTCCATTGTGTTGATTTTAAGCCAGGAGAAAAGCCACAGGACCCAATTGAAATGCATTTCCCTGGGGAAGCCAACCATTAATAATCCGAAACTTTATAGAAAATCCAAAGAACCAAAGATAGTTATTCTCGCTCCAGTCCCAAGAGATTAAATACCCAAAGGTATTGATATTATAACTTGAAAATACAGTATGTTGTTGTTTCGGAGACTCCCCCAGCCTCACTCCATTTGCCCATGACACTGTCATGGCTAAGTTCGAAAATATTCAATCACGTCAAGGAGACCCCTTTCCACAGTGCTGAATCCTTATTAATGCACAAAGCGGTGATCCTTCAAGCGCGAAGCGCGAGGAATAATGGCAGTGGCACCTTCCATCCTCCTTAAAATTTCTTGAGCATACTACAAAAGAAACTAAAGGATTCGCATACCTTCTCTCTTTGGCTTAACCAGTGTAGTCAAAGGCGCACCTCAGGCGCGCTTAAGGCGCGCCTCAGGCACGCTTAAGGCACGCCTTGCTCCTAGGCGTAGGGACAGCGCCTCAGGGCACTCCAGGCAGGACGCAATTCTTAAGGCGCGCCTAGGTGCGCCTTTTCCGAGCGCCTTGGAATAGCTAAGGCATGCCCTGAAAATCTTGTAAAAAAATAACATGTTTAGACTATTTTTTTAACTGTTGTACTATTTTTTGAACTGGTGTACTTTTTTTTTTACTGTTTTCTCCCACTCACTCAATTCAAAGTGATTGCAACCTAGACATGGGAGAATTTGAAGCACACATGTTTATCAATATAGAAATCCGATGTATATATATATATATATATATATATATATATATATATATATATATATATATATATATCAGTGTAGTCAAAGGCGCGCCTCAGGCGCGCCTTGCTCCTAGGCGCAGGGGCAGCGCCTCAGGGCACTCCAGGCGAGGCACAATTCTTAAGGCGCACCTAAGGCGCACCTAGATGTCTTTTTCGAGCGCCTTGGAATAGCTAAGGCGCGCCTTGAAAATCTTGTGAAAAAATAACATGTTTAGACTATTTTTTTAACTGTTGTACTATTTTTAGACTGTTTTTTGAACTGATGTACTTTTTTCTACTGTTTTCTCTCTCACTCACTCAATTCAAAGTGATTGCAACCTAGACATGGGAGAATTTGAAGCACACATGTTTATCAATGTAGAAATCCGATGTGAATATATATATATATATATATATATATATATATATATATATATAATTTTTGCGCCTCGTGTCGCTCGGGCGCGCGCCTTAAGTGTGCCTTGCGCCTCGGACAATTTGGACCCTTTGCGCCTTGAGTGCGCCTTGCGCCTTTGACTACCTTGGGCTTAACGTGTCATAGAGATTAATGAGAAAATAGGGTCATGAAAGAAAAGGGGATGAAAACAACAGGCATATAAAGAAAGGGAAAGCATTTTTGCTTGTAGAGGGACGTGAAGCAGCCCCGGGACGAAAAGATTTAGAGCACTCGTGCAGGGGCTCTGAAGTCTTTATTGTTCTGTGTCATCTTACCACCTCAAGGCTCCTTACTTGGAGGCTGCTTCATGGTCGCATGAGCTTAACACACAGAAGAAAAGTTGAGGGGAAATGGGAGGAAAATCAAAACAGATGGTGTTTGGGAACGGGGGAGGGAAAATGGAGAAGGGAAATTTGATAGGGAAAAATTAAGCGGGCCCACTAAAAAAAATCTCCCAAAAGTGGGAGGAAAATGGAGAGAGATGAGAAGATTTGGGGAGAATTTACCCAACCACCGGTGAGTATAAACTATGATTTTAGGAAGAAAAAAAAAACTAAACAGTATATTTATATTTTTACCCCACAAACAAACAAAAAATTATTTATTTTCACTTTTTACCCCTATTTTGTGGTCATCCAAACAAGAGGGAAGGAAAAAAAATTAACTTTACCTTCATTTTACTCTCCTTCATTTTCCTTTCCCTCGATTTTTTCTTTCCCTTCCCAAAAAGTTCCCAAACACACCCTAAGGCATATAGGATTGCACATTGCCTTAAGGGTGCTCTATGTTTTATGCCTTACCAATTGACCGCCTAGGTTTTATGGCACAATCCTCTCATGGCTACCTTGGATATATATAGTCCATGTCATAACTGTATCATGAATTTTTCCAAAGAATTGACATGTTCATATCCATATCCTTGTATTAAACCTAACGTGTAGATGATTTTGCCCAAAAGTATGAACTGTAATTTGAGTGTCAACTTAACAGAAGTAGGGTGTTATAGTATATAAACATGAACACAGTTGCCACCACATTAGTATTAGGGCTTGTTAAATATATGCTTGAAGAGCAATTAAGAAACATTAATCAAGTTAGAATGGAATACCACTGGATAATTAAATAAAGGCTGGATGCGTCTATCATCACTTCTGATTTCCCAAAGACGAACAACACCGTTGCCAGCTCCAGATGCAGCAAGATCACTACTTCTACAGACAGCCACCGAACTCACCCATGACTGGGCTGAAGAACAGCCCACAGCTTTGCCAAAGCCATTTTCTGAAACAAAGAGCATGCACAATTACTTTGCCAATCCAGTATTAAGTGTTAAGATGATGGCAAGCCATGCATAAATAAACAAAGATACAAGGCAGCAAAAGATTATTTTATTGTGTCTAAGACTCAAATTTAGAGAGTTGGACAAGACATACATCAAAGATGGTCTAATTTAGGCTATTGATCCAATCCATTTAGCACAATTAAGTGCAATGCGAAGAGATGTTCTTACCTTTCTTCTCACCATTAGAGACCCCATCCTTATTCTCTTTAGGTGATTGATCATAATTTAATAACAGAGAATGGGCATTTTTTGTAATATGTGTTGGCTTCTTCCGCAACACACTCCAATGTTCAATACTTCCATCATCTGAGCCTGATAAGAACTCGCTGTCATTGATGAAACAACAACATTCTGAAGATGACGGTGCCCGGAAGAGTAACCGTTTACCATCGGCAACCTGTTACATAAAAGAAATGTTACTAGAATGCAGGAAGGAACATTACTTTTTAAGTATTTTACAAAAGACTTGTAAATATCAAAACATTATCAAAGTAACAGCTATTAGACAACTCCAAAAGTTCCCACATTGGCTACTTAGTATTTTACTATATCGAAATAACTTATTTGAACCATAGTTTGCAGCAAGGTAGTCAAAGACGCAAGGCGCACTCAAGGCGCAAAGTGTCCATATCGCCCGAGGCGCACACCCAAGCGATGCGAGACGCAAATATATATATATATATATATATATATATATATATATATATATTGTTTATATATGTATACCCTTTGAATTGAAGTTTTAAGATTTCATCAAAAGATGTAAATGATATTAAAAAACAGTATACAAAATAAAAATTATACAAAACAGTAAAATAAGTAAATAAAAAATAGTATAAAAATAACATTATACAAAACAGTATAAGAAAACAGAGAAAAGAAAGAAAAAATAGAGTATAAAAATAACATTATACAAAACAATATAAGAAATTAGAAAGAAAAAAAAAACAGTATACAAAATAAAGTATTAAAGAAACATTAAAAAAAGATTATATAACTTCTTCCTTTTTGAATATTTCCCAGGCGTGCCCTAACCATCCCGCGCCTCAGGAAAATGCGCTCCTAAGACGCAAGGAGCGCACCTTAGGCGCGCCTTACGAAACACGTCTCGCCTTGACTACAATGAGGTCCTGTCCCTGCGTCTAGGAGCAAGGCACGCCCCTGGTGCGCCTTTGACTACACTGGTTTGCAGTATCGGCCGATACCTATCCAATACGGCCGATTCTGATATGGTTTCGCATGTCCCGATCCGATGTCGGCCGATCCCGATACTAACCAATACCGATATTGGGGCTCTTTTCTGATTAATTCGGCAAAGAAAATTTAACAAAAAAGACCAATCAACAAGGGTGTAAAAGCACAATAAGGTTGTAAAAGCATGTAAAAGAAGAAAAGTTATCTATCATACGTAAACCAATCGGCAAGGGTGACTACTATTTCATTCAATTTCAAAACTACTAAGAAACAACACTGAAAATACTTAAAATTATGTCTAAATGTATAAAATATATTTTCTAAAATGTTAATAATTTATTAATAATTATTTGTTTTCCGATACTCAAATACTAAACCACTGATACTTCCGATACCGTCGATCCGGATATTGGTAGGAATGGTCTAGTACCGATTCCGATACTATGAACCTTGATTTGAACCTATTTTTAGAACCTAAGTAGCTAAATACAGTTCTGGGCCTCGAATGTAACAGGTACATACGGATATTGTTTCCAATCTTAATTACTAGGCATTTTCCAATAGCAAGGCATTGAGTGCTCTTTTGACCATTCGACTCGCCTTGCATCCACATCAAAGAATTAATTAGAGAAATAAAACTTTCCAGATAATTTAAATAGCCTATATCCAATGTTTCAAGAATTGGGATTTCTCCCAGATGTTCTGAGGATTTGTTCAGTACCATTAGAAGCAAGGTTCCCAATATCGGTTTCGGTTTCGGACCCGTCCTATTGACTATCGGTATCGGTGGTTGTGGTTCCGGCAGTTTCAACAATTAACGGTTTTTCATTTCGGTAAGGCCAAAATGATAAAGAGTATTTTAACATATTTTATAAGTTGTTTTTCTTTAGTTTTACATGGAAACATATTCAGCATTGCTAAATTGTTCAACCACAATAGATAGTATTGTTTATTTACTTGGGTTAAGTATTGTTATTTAGTTTCACATCGGGTAAAGAATAAGGAGGTTAGTCCTCTCATATATATATATATATATATATATATATATATATATATATATATAATCTCTCTTTCAATAATAATCATCCTATTATCCTATCCAACATGGTATGAGAGTCATACTAATTTCTATTTCCAAGTCCTAAATTTTCTTTTCTTCTATTTCCCAAACCCTAAAAGAAAAAAAATTCTTCTATCCCCCCCAAACGAAGGCTGCTCTCCTCACTCTCCTCCCCCCCCCCCCCCCCGACCCACCTTCAACGCCCCACCCCCCCCCCGACTCTAACCCTCGTCCCAGGCAACCCCCCCCCCCCCCCCCTAATGCCCACAAACCCTAACCCTAGTTCGCCGCCCCCTAAACCTAATCCTAGCTTCTCCAAAAAAATATCTGAGTTGAGTTCTTCAGAGGGTAAACAATGGTTTGTTTGCGTGAACTTCTGAACCTCGACAACATCAGGAGTTAACAGAGAGCAAACTTAATTTGCGTGAATCTCTGTTCCTGGTCCGATATCCACATCAGGATCTAACAGAATAGTAACTTGGGTTGCACTTCTGTCCTGGCTTATGTGATCCACATTCAATCTCTGCTAACATTGTGCCGGCCACTTCTAGCAACGTTGAACGCGCATTAGAGTTTATGCGCATATCGGGTCGGGACGATCAACGACAGTCAAATCGCGAACATTGAAGGATAACGAACACTACGACAAGTAGCAATGCTGACAACACCAGTGCCGGGTACGCAGTGGCGGGGACACTGGACACTGGCACGACGATTTCATCGATTCGACTTGTCGATCGATGGCTGGATGGTCCAGATGGTTACTCCACATGGCGCATGAAGATCGAGAAGACGCTTCGAAGAATGCGGTTGTCAAAACATCTGACTGATAACTGTTCATCAGTGATTGATCCCATATACGAACAGTGGGAGACGGACGACAATCGACTGTTTAAAATAGTTGATGAATTCGATGGAACCATCAGTTGAGGACAAGGTTCAGAACACGGATTCGGTGAAAGAGTTATGGGAGGTCCTTGCGACTGTGTTTGATAGCAAATGTGATTTGTCTCGCATATATGGCTCGATCGTTAGTGTCTACCGAGCTAATCAAGGAGACAAGTCGCATAAGGATCACTTTGCGCCTTTAAGGCACTAACTGATAAGGTGGATCGCGTGCTATTCTTGACGACCGATATCAATGAGGCAAGGACTCAAAGCCAGCATCTCTATGTCATAGCGTATATTGCTTCACTTCATCCTGATGCAGAGCATAGGAAACCATAGTTCGACATCGGTTGTCCGACTTTGTACAATCTCAGATTATTGATGGAGTCGAGGTTCCATCTCTAATGGAAGCCCCACTTTCGTGTCATACGGACAACGAAAGTAGTTTGGACTAATACGAGTGACGCACCTGCTGATCGATCTGCCTTGGGTGCTGCTCGTGATGGATTATGTGGTGGTGGTGGTGGTAGACGTGGTAGCTGGAATGTTGGCCAAAATGGTGGCCCAGGTGATGGCGGCTGTGATGGAGGCCGACCGCGGACATGTTTCAACTGTGGTCAACAATGACACTTTCAAATGGCAATGTCCCAAAGCACCTGCTGCGAACGCAACGTTGCATCAGATGCTCATGATAATGACGGACACATATGAAAACAAAGACCTATGTCGAATTTGTCGACTTCCAACCTAGCGTCGTAGTAAAGCTTCTACATCTGGATACACAGCCGAATATTCTTTGACGTGTGGTAAGGTCGAAGCAGTAGGTGATTGACCTGGGTGCGTCTGATCATATGACAGACGATGCATGTATGTTCCGTGATTATGTATCGGTGGATCGTGTGACCGATATTACTGTTGCGAATAACAGTTCACTGAAAGTTCGTGGAAAAGGAAGTACCCGTTTTTCTCCCAGTCTGCCACTCCCTTCAGTATTGCATACACCTAGAAACCCATTCAGTTTACTATCAATTGGTCAAATTATTCATGACTTGCAATGCTCAGTAACATTTTTTCTGATGGTTGTGCTTTTCAGGACCTGAAGACTGAGAAGACTATCGGTAGGGTGCATGTGGCTAGAGGCTTGTACCTATTTGACATGACTTCTTCTGTTGTCTATGTCGACATATCATTCGATCCTTTTGAGTTGTACTCTCAGTTAGGTAACCCATCTATCCAAGCTCTCCAGAAAATATGTCCATATTTAGATCAAGTTCATTTTCATTGTGAGTCATGTAGTTTGGCAAAACATCACCGGATATACTATCCGGTGAGAGTCTAAATAAAGATGCCTCAATTCCTTTTGAATTAGTGTATTCAGATATATGGTGGCTATGCCCTATTGAAACTGTGATGGATTTCAAGTATTTTGTTTCCTTCGTTGATGACTACTTACGAGTCACTTTTGTTTACTTGATGAAAAATCGTTTCGAACTATTTGATGTTTGGTGCAATTTTTATGTTGAGATCATAATCCAATTTGGGGTTCCTATTAAATGCCTTCGGAACGACAACGATCGTATTTGTCACGTGAGTTAAATTCTCATCTAGCTAAACATAGCACCATCCACCAAACTTCATGTCCTTACAAACCACAATAAAATGGTGTGATTGAACATAAGAATCGTCACCTTCTAGAAACAATGTGTGCTCTTATATTTCATGCACGTACTCCCAAAAAAATTTGGTCAAATGCAATGGGTATCTGAAAGATCAAAAAGGGTATCGTTGCTTTTCTCCCAACTTTGAAAAGGTATTTTGTCTCGGGATGTTACTTTTGTTGAGAATGAGTTTTTTCCACTCCCTCCTACCGATCATATTCCAAAAGTTTACCGAGAAGAGAACTTCCTCCTGTATCTGGTTCAAACACAGTTGCACCCCGTAAGAGTGACATCTCTTACCGAGCCTCTCTTACCATCCAGAGGTCCACAAACACCAACTCACTCAGAACCGGCTGCGCCAGTCTCGCCGTCCCATGGTTTGCAAACACTCAGTTCCGTCAGAAAAGGCATCAGCAATAGTACCCACAGTTGTAGAGCCGATATCGTCATCAGGGTCCTCCTCTAACTCCACCGTTTCACCACCACTTGATATACCGACTCGCCCCCGTCGTGCATGTCGCGACCACATTTGTATATTGAGAACTACAAAGGCCTCGCGAGTCACACTCAGTCCTTGGTGGCTACGATTGATGGAATTGAGATTCCCAATTCTACAAAAGAGACTCAAACATCCTGGTGAACCGCTATGGAAGAGGAAATACGAGCGCTCCGGGATAATCATACATGAGACCTGATAGATTTGCCTACCAGTAAGAAGGCGGTATGATGCAAATGAGTGTTCACAATCAAGGTGAAACCGAATGGCACCTTTGATCGTCTGAAAGCTCGTCTTATGGCAAAAATATATTCTCAAACGTACGGTAAGAATTATTTTGAAACATTCTCTCCAGTTGTCAGTCACAAAAGTGCTCCTAGCCTTAGTTGTCCGCTATGACCGGTCCCTACTTTAGTTGGATGTGAATAATGCATTTCTTCATGGAGACCTTGAAGAGAAAGTTATGCGGTGCAACCTCCTGGATTTTAAACAAGGGAGAATAAAGTATGCTATCTACGAAAGGCCATCTACGGTCTCAAACAATCACCATGTGCTTGATTTGGTCAATTTACACATGTCGTTACCCAGTTTGGCATGTGCCAGATCAAAGAAGGATTATTCAGTATTCTATCGACAGACATCAGCAGGCAGGACGAATACTACTTGGTGTCTATGTCGATAACATTGTAATAACGAGAGAGAACAATCAGGAAATTGCAGGACTGAAAAAGTTTCTGGGTGAACAGTTCCAGACTAAAGATATGGGATCGTTGAAATACTTATTGAGCATTGAAGTCACAAGGAAAAAGTAAAGACATTGTAATGTCTAAGCGAAACTATGTACTTGACATCCTGACTGAAGTAGGAATGATGCGGACTAAGAGAGCAACCTCATCCATAGATCCAGGAATAAAATTACTTTCCGATGAGGAGATACTGATGACTAATCCTGATCAGTATCAACTAGTGGTCAGCAAACTTAACTACTTTGTGGTCATGACTCATCCAGACATTTTCTTTGTTGTTAATGTCGCAAATAGATTTATAGCTTCTCCACAAGTTCCACATTGACAGACAGTTCTCAGAATCCTACATTATCTAGCTCAGAATCCGGAGAAAAGAATTCAGATGGAGAATCACAGACATACTCGAGTGTTTTACAGATGCTGAATGGGGTACTAGTCTTACGGATGACGGTGTACATCTAGTTATCCGGTATTTATTGGTGGGAACGTTGTGTCGTGGAAGAGCAAGAAGCAAAGTATGGCCTCACGATCTAGTTCGGAAGCGCAATACCGAGCTATTGCTCATGGCACAGTAGATGTGTTATATCTGCAACATCTTCTGAAGGAACTAGAAGAAGAAGCAGGGTTTAAAGCAGCAGATATGTGATGTTATAACCAATTTGCTATTCATATTGCTAGCAATCATATATTCCATGAAAGGACGAAACGCATTGAAATCGACATTCACTTCGTCCGTGATGAGTATCACAAGGGATAAAAATATTTCACCACGTGAAGACCGGGGATCAAATAACTGATATCTTTACGAAGTCTCTTTTAGGCTCTCGGGTTCAGTTTTTTTGTAACAAGCTAAGCATGATTGACATCTATGCTCCAGCTTGAGGGAGGGTGTTAAGTATTGTTATTTAGTCCCACCCCACATCGGATAGAGAATAAGGAGGAGGTTAGTCCTCTCCTATATATATATATATATATATATATATATATATGTAATTTCTCTTTCAATAATAATCATCCAATTATCCTATCCATCAACTTGCTTTTAGACATTGTACAACCATAAAAAATAGTTTTGAAGAAAATAATATTAATATGGATGAATGTTATAAATTTATAGACATACAACTTTAACCAATGGTAATAGTTACCATGTGTCGATAAGGATATCGACACACTAACATTGTCGATGTTCGGCACAGCTGAATCATTATGTTGACTCTCTCTCTCTCTCATTTTTTCTTTATCGAATTGAATTGATTGGGAAAGAGACCCCAACACTGGTTGGTGTCGGTAGCGGAAAGTACTGGATAGGGACATGCCAAAACCGGTATGATACAGCTGATACGTATTGGTATCGACCGATACGGCAAACTATGATTATATGGGCAAGTAGATCATAACAAAAGCACAAGGAACAAACTAGAGAATTTACTTTCCTAACTATGCAGATATCTATTATGTTATCATTATCTTTCCTCAAATGTTTTCCACTATCTATTCCAAGGAAAGACAAATACCTTATAAAGTTGGACAGTCCGATCACGCCCTGCAGTCAAAATTCGTTCCTTCTGAAGACAATCAATTGTAAGTATTTCACTTTGATGTCCATGTAGAGTGTCCATGTGAGTTCGGTCTTCTACATTCCATAGCTTAATTTGTCGATCAAAAGACCCAGAAAAGAGTTGCATGGTTCCCTCCCTAAATGTAAGACAAGAAACGGGTCCTCTATGACCATGGAAGGCCTGTTAAGAAAGATATTAATGATTAGAAATCAAAACAATGAAATCCCAAAGTTGGACATGCATTCTGGTAGGCCATTACACTTATAAAACTACTTGATCTCTACAAGAATTTGTAAATGCAGTGCATGCAAATTGGTTGGTCCTATTAAACTACAAAAGAGGCACTACCACTTAATACAGGTGTATTATGAAGAGAATGAGTTTTCTGTATTAAGAGAACATATTTGGCCAACTGCAGACTTGGTTATTTTGCATACCATCTACAGAGTTGTTTACAGAAATTATACATCAGTGTAAAGTTATAACTAAAAGCAGTATGCAGGACATGATACAGATCAGCAGAAAAATGTTCAAAATTTCAAACATATAAAACCAAAACATAGTTATAAATGAGAACCTGAATGTGCTCCCTTGTGCGTGTGTCCCATAAATGGACATGACGATCTAACCCGCCAGTAGCCAAATACCTACCATCTGAGCTGACAGCTAAGGCTAATATGTGCTTACTTCTCTTTGCAGAAGGATTTTGAGGAGCTTTTGCATGATGTGAAATCAAAATGTTCTCACTGGGCCACAAATACTTCTCACTTTTACCACTTTCAACATCCCAATGCACAATGTATCCATCTTTAGATGCTGAAAAACCCCTGGCATCATCCTCAGACAAAGTAACAGATGTAACGGACTGCCGGTGTTTAACTATAGGTCGGAAGTCATCAAGAGGTTCTGGATTTAGAATCCTACAGTTTGAAATGCATAAGAGGAGATATCTGAGTATTCTATATATAACTAATATAAGAAGAGTGCTGATAATTGACAAAAGTTTTATAGTCAGAAACTTCTATCATGGGAGATATAACAGTTTCAAATATTTCACAGAAACTTCTATCATGGGAGACATTGGGATATTGTAACTAACCTAGATGTTATAGTCTATCAAAAAGAGAGAGCCTCGAAAAAGAAATAGAACTCAACAACAAAATTATTAACAATAAATCTCAGAGAAAATAAATGAGTAAACAGAAAACAAAGTGAGCCAAAGAGTAACTTCTCATTCGGTTACTGAATCAAATTGAAGTATATAACATAGGAAAGTTTTGTTTCATAAAAGAGAGCTTCAAAAAAGAAGGCCTAAAATCCAGAAGAACTTGACCAACACAATAGTTCACTCAGAAAATAAGTGCCGACACAAAAACAAAGATATTCAAAGAGTAACTTCTCAGTTGGTTGGTGGATCAAATTGAAAAATACAACAATGCAAAAAAATTTGCTTCGTATCCTTTAATAGAAGAAAAGGTTTCTCTTTTTTTTTAGCTTCGTCATTTTTCAACAGAGCTTTCTCATATCCCATAGCGGAACCCATTAAGATCAAAGAAGTCTTGGCTGCTGATGATGATGAACGTAGAGGCAAGGAAAATGATCATATTGTGCTGCACAGATGTGAATAGGGTAATACAGCACATAGATAATTTGAGCAACAAATTCAGGAAAACTAGGATGTAGACAACAAATTTGGGAAAACTAGGATGCGATGTGGTGTGTCTGTCTGTTTGAAGTGTGTGCACGAGCCTCTATATGTATATTTGTGTATGCTTATTGAGTTAATGTGAATGAACTTACTAACACACACAAGTTCCATTTCAAACTTATTTGTCTATGGCTGTGTTAGTTGGTGGATGACAACTAGATAATATGTAAGTTTGTCAAAGGTTGAAGAAGAAAAATGAGTGAACAGTTCACAATAATGGCTCAGAGGTATCCATGAATAACCGTTCGTGTAACTTAGGATCCATCCTTTATTGCGATTGAAAGATTGAAAATGAGCTGGTCTGAGAAAAGAGAAAACCATATGGCACATAAGTCACAACCAAACACCAAATGACTTTTTGCTATGGTCAAATTTAATAAAATCCACATTGAACTAAGGTCATGATACGACGAAACAGGGGATTCCTCAGAACAAGCAGTCTGTAAAAAAAAAATCAACAAACTGCAAGTTACCACCGGTATGCCAGAATAAATTGATTTAGGACAAAGATGACTCTTTCCATACCACCATATCATTAGTGCAGAAATAAAGTGGTATCAGTACTAGCGATGAACTGCCGCTGACACATGTGCTTTGGCTGTAAGCCAGAATGTAAAAGACGAAGCTGCAATCGCAGCAGCAGATGATTCTTCTACGGTCTACCCATTTCACTTTAGTTTTTCGTAGTGATCTTGGATTACAATTATGTTAACTTTTTGATAAGGTGTGCGTAATTTCTTTCTGTAACAAAATCTAATAATGAGTATACTTATTGTGAGCACTCTTGTTAGAATACTTGTACTTTATCTCTGTTGAAAACTAGTATTGGAAGAGGAATTGAGTTTGAAAGAAGCCCATCAACTATGATAAAGATCATAGAGGGGAACGCCATCACTCAGAAATCAGCAGTACACTCATTCTCTATTCTCAGAAAAGGAAACAAGAGGAAAAAAAAAGATTCAAAATTTAGGATCAGCTACTGAATGAAGCACATTACCGCCTTCACTCTATTCGGTAGAACTAAAAGGGGAGAATGACAACAAACATCCATAAAAAAAACCTACTTGGAAAAGGATTATGACATGGAAAAGCAGATTCAGCACGGACCTTCAGAAACTCCCTTGTTTTTTTTTCTAGCATTGTGCTACGATAGGGACACTCCAAATACAATAGGAGTCGGGACACACCAAAACTGGGCTGTGTCGGAATCGTTTCGTGTCTTATTGGTGTCCGTCAACACAGCTTCTTTCGTACAATAAATTCAAGATATAAAAAATAAACTTGGGGATAAAAATCAACAAGTAGAAGAAGAAGAAAAAAATCAGACAGCAATTTCAAAAGCAAATAGCTTCCTTTCTCAGAATCAGACTCAAAAAATTGGTGCAAACGTAGTATTCGTCTCTGTGCAACCTAGAAATCCAATAATTAAAAGAAACAAAGTTGGGGAGAAAAATACAAACTTAGAAGCTATAAATTTCCGGGCGCGGCCGCTCTCCTCGAGCTGGCTCTTCTTCAAGAACTCCGCGACCACGGAATCCCTCCTCCCCTCCCTCTCCTCTCTGTCTTCCTCCCCGTCCTCCTCGTCCTCCTCCTCGATCCTCTTCGTTTCGTTCTGGATCCTCTCCAAGTACTCCCTCGCGATCCGGTACTTCACTTCCGCCGCGGTCTCCTCCGCCTCCTCCTCCTCCTCGACTGCTCCTGCACCCGCCTGAGAACCTCCGGCGTCTTCGTCGTCGCTCGGGAGGCTCTCGAGGTCCTGTTACGATCCTTCCTGACATGGTGGCTTGGCATGGTGGCTCAGTTGGAGCAAAGCACTGCAGAGACGTTTCACCAGTAGCATAACCTCCCCACTTCATCATTGCTAGATCAACCATCCACATCAGCATTGCCAATGGTCCAACTCAGCAAGATGCCAGCACAACAATTCCCAACTGCCAAGCTTGCTCAAGAAGGAAGCCAGAAATCTATAAATAAGGAGAAGGAGAAGAGAAGAGTATCAGAGAATTGTATCCCTTTGTTTTCCTGCAATTTTATTTCTGCTTTGTCCATTTGAATTTGTATTTCCCGCCCTTTATTTTCCAAAAGCTTCAATAAAGAAATCCTAGTTCATCCCAAAATCTCCATGTTCTTCTTCAATTCATTACTGATTTTACACATAAATGTCATATTACAGTCAATTTGCTAGTAATTCCAGATCAATGAGCTTTGGAGCTTATCAATTGGTATCAGAGCCCTCGAATCCTTGGAGCCATGACGTCCGACGAAGCTCGCCGGAGGAGCAGCGACGTCCGGTTGGAAATCTCTCGGATGGATGGGGATCTCAGCTGCAATCATCTACTTCATCACCGCAATGTCAGCAACCGCATCCGTACTCGACTCCGTTCTGTTTTCCTCCGCCACCACAACCACCAAGTTCGACATTGAGCTCACAATTAGGGTTCCCGGAGGATCCTCGTGAACAAATCGTGGAGGAGAGTTTTCGATCTCTCCAAGGTACGCTGCAAAACCTAGATCACAGATTAACAATTTTGGATAATTGGATGGACTATAGGAGAGTAGTATATCCCGCGTACTTTCCGGCCATGGAGCCACCGCCTCCACCACCACCACCCGCGTCGGACCTCTACGGCTATGATACGCCACCGCAGCATCAGTACGAGACCCCACCGTACCTTCCTCAACCACCACAGAAACAATATCGGAGTATGCAACAGCAAGAAGAGATTGAACCGAAGGTGTTTGATGAGGTGCCCGTGAGGAAGCTTGGAAGCATGAGTTGGTGTCGCAGGTGCAAAATTGAGTGTATAACCATGGAGGGATTGGTCCTCCACTCACTGGCAAGCGAGCATCAAAACAGAACCATGACTTCGGTTCGGAACATTAAGCGAAATATTTACTGCTCAGATCTTTCCTCAACGAGCACTGCATCCATTGGTCCTGAGCTAGAACAAGAAGAAGAGGATGCCACCACTGCAAGGATGTCTGACAACCATGGTGATGATGTTGAGGAGCAAAAAGTAGCATTTCCAGAGAGGCATGGCTCTAAATTTACCTCAAGTCCTAATGCAAATGAGCAAATCCAGGAAGCACCTACCTTGCAGCCATCCTTGGTGCAGGTAATTCTGCAGTTAACCCCCATTCCTCAGGAAAATAATTTCAAATTCATTGAAAGGAAAATGGTTAGCTATATAGTTAGCAAGAGGACTATGGAGATCCATCCTGAAGACTTCCACGGTATTGACTTCAACCTTGGTGATTCCAACAAACCTTGCTTTAACCTTAGTGAGGGCAGTGGTAGTTTAGTTGGCAATACTGGGAAAAGTCCAGGCACTGGGAATCCTATCATGTGCAGTTCCCACTTGAGTGGTGAAGAGTATGGCCTTGTTACCTGTACAAATGATTGGGTTTTTTGGATATGGAATCCAGGCATAAGGGCAATCAACATGTCAGTATCCATGCTGAAAATTATAGTGCTGCAATCTCTAGATGCTATGACCCATCATTTCACAATTTCAGATATCTGTGTATCAAGTGGACCTGAAACACATCAGGAAACATCTATATTCAGTATTATGAGTATCAGGCTCCCAAAGGGACCTTCTCCTTTTATGCAGCATACAGTTGCCAGATTTGAAGAATACCTCACCAAATGTCACCAGTGGATTGAAGAATTAGAGCAGCTCATACGTATGGATTCTGACAAAATCAGTTCAAGTTCAGGATTGGCTCTGTTACAGTCTCTACCTAATGTCATGGCAAGTGTGTATGATATCGTTATTCATGTTGCTGCCATGGTGGAGAGCCTTCACCAAAATATTGAATCTATGAAGACAGCGCACCTGACAGACCAAAGGCGTCATGGGGATGGGAATGATCCATTTCTGGGAGCCAACAGGCAAGAAACTGCCAAACAGGAAGCTGCTGCTAGAAGAGTTCAACCAACACTCCATTTACCTGCAACTTCTGCACAACCATCCACTCAAGATGCTGGTTTGTTTGCTAACCCCTCAACGAGAGTATCAGAGGTATGGGATCCAGGTATTTATATCCTCAAACTTGGCAACATCCCGCATATCACTTTCTGTGATACTGGTTCACCATGGAAAAATGTTGACATGAGAATACCTGCAAATAACAAGGGAGAGCACATCAGTGTCTGCCTCTTATGGTTACTGACAAGGACGGTTCTTGCTCCCAAAGCTCCCATTTCTGATGATTGCTTATCAGATTTTCTACTTGCTAATGGGAAAATTAACAATGGAGACTTTTGGTTTGTAGTGATAAACTCCTATGCCATGTTCAGTATCCACACTGGTTTCAGTCCAGTTGCGAGTTTCCATGTTTGGGTGTGGGATCCAGGAATCAAGCTTCAGTGAAGATGAGTTCAGTCAGTGACAAATGTCCCAGTTCAGTAGCTTAGCTTAAGTGGCCAGAGTTCGTCAATTTTTCAAGACTTCTCTGTGAAGTCAGTGGCTTCTCCAGTATTAGTTAGTTCAGTACACTCGAAAATAAGCTCCAGTTAGCTCAAGCTAAGGTCCAATATCAAGTAGTATCGAGTATCAGACTTTAAGGTTTCAGTATTAGTTTGATGTAATGGCTCTGGCTCAGTTTATTTGAGAAATTCATGAAGACTGACCCTTACTTTGACCTTGGGACAAGGTCAAATTCAAGGGGAGGGTATTGTTACGATCCTTCCTGACATGGTGGCTTGGCATGGTGGCTCAGTTGGAGCAAAGCACTGCAGAGACGTTTCACCAGTAGCATAACCTCCCCACTTCATCATTGCTAGATCAACCATCCACATCAGCATTGCCAATGGTCCAACTCAGCAAGATGCCAGCACAACAATTCCCAACTGCCAAGCTTGCTCAAGAAGGAAGCCAGAAATCTATAAATAAGGAGAAGGAGAAGAGAAGAGTATCAGAGAATTGTATCCCTTTGTTTTCCTGCAATTTTATTTCTGCTTTGTCCATTTGAATTTGTATTTCCCGCCCTTTATTTTCCAAAAGCTTCAATAAAGAAATCCTAGTTCATCCCAAAATCTCCATGTTCTTCTTCAATTCATTACTGATTTTACACATAAATGTCATATTACAGTCAATTTGCTAGTAATTCCAGATCAATGAGCTTTGGAGCTTATCAGGTCCTCGTCGGCGGCAGCGGCCTTCTTCCGACGCTTCGGAGTAGGTTCGAAGAAGGGGTCGTTGTTGTTTGAGGAGGATTTAGGGTTTTTCTTGGGGCGAGACTTCTTCTTCTTGTTCTCATACTTCATTTTTGTTAGGGTTAGGGTTAGGGTTAGGGTTAGGGTTTAGAGAGAGGTAAGAATAAAGCGGCGATGGGGACGCAGGGTTTTAGTTTGGATTTCTTCTGCGGTTGGATTTACTATGTTCAGTCATTTGCTTACACATAATGCAAAGTTTACTAGCAAATGCTTACAACCTTCTTACAACCCTCTCACCCACCTGCTACGTGGGCCACCTCCGTCCCCACCTCTCCCCCAATGAACGACCTTCACGTGACGTTTCGGCCACGTGACGACCACCTGGACAGCCACCGGATCCCACCTCTCCCCCTCCTCCAATGGACGACCGCCACGTGGGCGCAACGTGGCCGCCATGTGGCGGTTGTAGGCATTTGGTTGTAGTCCTAGCATAGCCCTATACTACTGTGCCTATATTACAGTATAAGCTTTTGTTACTAAAATATTTTTATCTATGTTTAATACCTAATATTGTTCTTTAAATTTAACATGGATAGATAGATAATTTGTCACGTCCCAGTCCCAAAATACACGAGACCAGGCCACGTGGCAATGGTCAGCTAATACGACTTCGAAGGATTTTCCAATTTAATGGACCCGACGAAGCGTACTACGCTGTCCTAAAAGACTATCAAGTGCTAACATGCAGCAGGTAAATATCTAATCTCATCCACAGAATATAAATAAGAAGTGTTGAAATAAATACTGAAAATAAGTACGGAGTCTGGATGTCATAATACAACACAAATAAGTAGGATGGGATTAACCCACTGAATACAATGCTGAAATAAGAGTACGGAAGGACAGATAAGAATACTAGAATAGAACATCGACTAGCTAGATAAAGATGCTCCAGTCATAGGCGGAAGGCCTACCAGTGATCAGGGAAACTCCGAGGGTAACACCTCAAGCTCCTCCTCAGTCGCGTACCTCGCCTCCTGTCCGGGCCCGAACACGGTCGGGTAGTACGCCTCGTCCAAATCTGGAAGGGAACTAGGTCCTCAGAGGGACGTAACGAGATACAAAAATACATGCCGAATATAAATACCGAATAAGTAAGGGGGGTGTACTAACCATCTAAGTGAATGCAATATGAGGACAACCTTGGTACGTATGGGTAGGAGTAGGCATAACGTCCAACACTCCGAAGACCGTGGTATATGCACATGTAACGTTCATCGTTCCGAAGAACGAGATATTTGCATATATATATATATATATATATATATATATATACGTCTGTAACACTTCGAAGAACGCGGTATCTGAATAAAGGGGGTCATTGGATTCGTGGCTGCTCTGGACACTACGGATACCAATGTGTGTATCTCATACGCCTATCAGTTGTCCTCCCCGCCCAATGCAAATATACAAGTCGAATACACAACGTGCATACTTCATAACTGACATGCCAGGTCTCAAATAACTAGACTAACCTGCCTACGCACTAAACCGTGATATATGTCGCACGCACCGATAGCTAGTCGGGTACGCTAACTCGTATCCCAATATGAGTTTGTTATCGTGATGAGTGTAAGAAGTGTCTGGGTCTTGGAAGATATCATAATATCTCCACAATAATAGGTGAGTCTGCTAGAGACTAAGTCGATACACTACTCATCGACGCAATCGTCGACTGCACCCTAGTCATTCTCGGACGCGTACAGTTATAAATAATATTTGCAACAACAACTCATACAACATTTAATAACTTGAATTAAATAGTAAATAATGCGAGGTATACTTGTCTGAATCCTCAAGCTGTGAATGCCAAAAGTCCTGCTCCCGAAGCTTCGCCAGAACGATCCAACGAGCCTATATATAATATAATATAATAACAATCAGTCATTATACTAGAATACGCACAAAAGTACATCTATATACTGTACCTAGAAGATAACGCAAGTAAGGGTTATAACCAGGTCAACTAGAAGGGTTGAGTGTGCAAGAGTCTAAAAATGCACAAGTGTCAAGTCCCTCTAAATGTACATCTTCTTAAATATTACAACCAAGGTCATAACTAGGGTTTGTGTACGTGCTAAGTTTCTCCTCAACACAGGAAACAAGTGTTGACCTAACTTAAGTATCTCAAAGTGTGTTCTAGGGTCATTGTCAAGTTCAAGGGTAGTTGAAACTCACTAACACTATCCATATTCTATATTATCCATGTAACCCTAAACACGTGCATAACATAAATAGTTTATGGTTTCCTCATTTACACACGTGCACTATTTAATTATAGAAATAAGAATTAAATCTAGCATGATGATAATACTCTCAATCACATGGTATAAGTCACACCCTAACACATGGCACTTCACATATAACAACCTTGAACATAATCCTAGATAATATCCACAACTAATGGTCTCACACTAACAACTAATTCATGCATCTAATACAATACTAACTTATATATTATGAGATAAATAATTACAAGGACTTATTTATAGGGTAAAATAAATGATTAAATAGGTTATGGACATGGAAATTTGTCCAAACATTGATATATATATATATATATATACTTATAACCATTCAACACTCAAGAAGTAGATGAAGGACAAATAGAGATAGTTCACAAATAAATAAATAAGAAGAACATGATGACGAACAAGTAGGTGGGGATTGAGAAGAGGAGATGAAGATTACCTAAAATAACTTACAAATGGGAGAACTTGGATTTAGGAGTTGCACTCGGATAGGGACTGCTCCTCTCGAGTTCAGTGTGCACTCGAGTGCAAGGGGCTCAGGTGGAGGTTGTGGTCAGTTGAGGGAGCTCAGGTGGGCTTGTGGGGCTGCTTGAGAGGATGAAAGGGAAGAAGAACAAGGTCGACAGCAGCAGCAGCAAAGATAGTAGCAGCAGCAATTGTAATGGTGGTGGCGGTGAGGATCGGGTTGATGGTGGTGATAGTGATGGAGCTGGTGGCAGTGGTGGTGGTCGTGGAGCTGGTGGCAGTGGTGGTGGT